>CM040929.1:31727540-32285040 GCA_023029165.1 Gobiocypris rarus
TGAACGGTTGTTTGTTCTGCTAATTAACTTTATTACCCTGATAGCTCCCTACAGCCTTTGACGAAAACAATTACCATTCTTTATTTTTTTTCCTCCTCGCTGGCAGAAAGACTATTAATTAGAAACGGGCCCTGGTCTCTGCCATGTTCCCAAGCCCTCAAGCAGGATAGCATTACATTGTCAGTAGTAATTTAGCTCTCATCTGTCTCTGCTAATTATTGTCACATTCATCAAATTCATCAAGGAAAGTGCTCTCAGAAGGATTGCATATTTGCAGTTAATATAGCATAAACTGGTATTACCCATCACCACATTTGTGATGATGAGAGGGACACAACTTATTCAGCCCTAATTAGAGCAAGCTGGGTAATTAATTATACATTCCGCCTTATTACTTCTGAGTCCCAGATATTGTTTGTGGAAAAACTGGAGAGGGAGAGAGAGGAGATAGCGGGAGAAGCCAAGAGGCACGGCGAGTGTGGGGGGTCGGGATTGGGGAGGGGACGTGTTTTGTCACGTGCGCATCGCCGTAATTCCCACCTGACAAACGTCCGAAAATCAGGGGGAAATTGCAACTTGTCAGCCGGCGAATAACCTGCGTGATAACTGATTAATGAGCAGCACCTGTGACAGGTGCACATTGGGAGACGCGCGGCGGCAAAAACAGCCCCAAAAAGATGCTTCGCTTCAATCTAACGTCGCTTCGTTGAATAGCAAATGTTCACTGCAGTAAAAAGTGGGTCACTACCAAACATATAGTCCGTGTCAAGCCCTTTTAAGTGTGGTTTGGTGACTGCGAGCGACACTGAGGTGTGTGTGTGTGTGTGTGTGTGTGTGTGTGTGTGTGTGTGTGTGTGTGTGTGTGTGTGTGTGTGTGTGTGTGTGTGTGTGTGTGTGTGTGTGTGTGTGTGTGTGTGTGTGTGTGTGTGTGTGTGTGTGTGAAGATACCTGGCATTGTCCTTCTTCCAAATCCCATCGGCACCTTTCCTGTGAGCGCTTCTCACCGTGCTACAATTACACATGACACATTTAATCACATCACACAGTGTCGTCCTGGGACCGTCTCTCATGGATCTGTGTTTACTCTTGAGGTCAAACCTGACCTGCTGACGGCTACTCTATCTGTCCTGAAAGCACGGAGGCTTTTTATCACAGCTTTCAGGGAAGGTAACGGCATGGGGACAGGTATTAACCATCCCGATATCAGATAACCAGATGAGGAAATACTGTATATAATACACTATACAGTATCCACACTCATGACAATGGATATGTGAGCTATAGGGCAAACAGCTCAGGCCTCCTCTGACTGCAGTCATCATCACAAGCTGTGTGCAGTGCAGGGGTGAGGAAACGACATAAACACTCTAGAATAGCAGCAGAAGAGCAACAGCGACAAAAACGAAGTATTTCTTAATGTTTGTTCAGTTTCTATTTTTAAAAATATAGACTTACAATTAATAGAGAACAAGTTCAAATATATGCAATAGCAGTATAATAATAGTCTAGTCTAGTGTTTAATTCTATTCTACTCTTTTTTAAATCTATTCTACTCCATTTGTTTTCTGTTGTATTCTGTTTCTGTTCAACTCAATTGTGTTGTGTTTGATCTGTTCTGCAGTGCTTTGTTCTATTACCAAGCTATCACTAATGTATTGTATTGTATTGTATTGCAATGTATTGTATTGTATTGTATTCTATTGTATTCTATTCATATCTCTTTTATTCTAGTATGTATTAGTATATTCTATAATGGGCTTTTCTGCTCTTCTAGACTTATTTTGATGTCACGCTTCTTTTCTAATCTATACTATTCATGTATCTGTTTTAATATTTCATATATTATATTCTATTCCATTAAATTCTATTCCATTCTATTCATATCTGTTTTATTCTAGTATTTATTATTATTATGGGCTTTTCTTCTCTTCAGGGATTATTTAGATGTCACGCTTCTATTCTATTATATTCTATTATATTATATTCAATTCTATTCTATTCTATTCTATTCTATTCTATTATAATATATTATATTATATTATATTCAATTATATTATATTCATGTATCTGTTTTATTCTAGTATTTATTATTATATTCTGTTATGGGCTTTTCTTCTCTTCAGGGATTATTTAGATGTCACGCTTCTATTCTATTCTATTATATTCTATTCAATTATATTATATTCATGTATCTGTTTTATTATATCATTAATTCTATTCTATTATGGGCTTTTCTGCTCTTCTGGGCTTATTTTGATGTCACACTTTATTCTATTCTATTCTATTCTATTCTATTCTGCTGTCCTCTGTTATGTAGCGTTTTTTTTCTCCATATTGTATTCTTTTCTATTCTATTTAAATAGTAAAGTCATTCTTCTGTGACTGGGAATTATTTGCGGTACACCCTAGTAACACATCACATGGTTTCTGTCAAACCCGCGGAAAACTAATAGCCGAGAGATGACATGTTGGAAGGAGAAAGAAGAGAAAAGACTTCCACATGCCATAAGACTGTCAGATTAAGCGAACATGTGCCAGTCGATCTCGCTACACAGTGACCACCATCACCTCTGAGGCGAAACTATTAAGTCCAACATTCCCTCTGTAAGTGTTTATCTGAGGAGCGACTTACATGTCCTCCGGTGCAGATATTGAAACTGATTGGACAATGGCGGAATACCAGACAGGCCTACCACAAGGCCAACCCCAGCAAATAGGAAGAAAAAATCTTAATCTGCAACACAATGGCGCGCTCTTGAAACCCTATCATTTTCACTTCCTGTGAGTCGGCTGTCTGACTGTGAATGAAGTCAAAGGAGTGGATAGTGTTGAAAATTGGATCACAGCTAACATTCGTTCATTTTTATCAGCAGCTGCCAAAGGTCATCTGGCATAATAGCTGATGAATTTAAACCCCACGGATTTCATTTGCAATTTTCAATTTAGCAAGGCCTCCGAACCCCGCGGCGATAAGGGTTTCCACCTATCGTGGCCTGTCACAAACATCAAGGATCGCTGTGAACCCACAGGAAAAGAAGGAAGGAGTGTGGAAGATAAGGCCAGGGGAAATACAGGAATCATATGGAAAAGTTGGGGGAAAATGCCATTTGTGACAAGCAATCACGGAGACCCACGGAGCGACTTATAATCGACTCTTCCAGTCATCTCACATCTTGTTTGAGCAGTAGAAGCTACCAAGTGAACGGCAGCAGAGATGATCCATTAGCTCAAGATATACAGGTCCTTCTAAAAAAATGAGCATATTGTGATAAAAGTTCATTATTTTCCATTATGTAATGATAAAATTTAACTTTCATATATTTTAGATTCATTGAACACCAACTGAAATATTTCAGGTCTTTTATTGTTTTAATACTGATGATTTTGGCATACAGCTCATGAAAACCCAAAAAATCTCAAAAAATTAGCATATCATGAAAAGGTTCTCTAAACGAGCTATTAACCTAATCATCTGAATCAACTAATGAACTCTAAACACCTGCAAAAGATTTCTGAGGCTTTTAAAAACTCCCAGCCTGGTTCATTACTCAAAACCGCAATCATGGGTAAGACTGCCGACCTGACTGCTGTCCAGAAGGCCATCATTGACACCCTCAAGCGAGAGGGTAAGACACAGAAAGACATTTCTGAACCAATAGGCTGTTCCCAGAGTGCTGTATCAAGGCACCTCAGTGGGAAGTCTGTGGGAAGGAAAAGTGTGGCAAAAACGCTGCGAGAAGAGGTGACCAGACCCTGAGGAAGATTGTGGAGAAGGACCGATTCCAGACCTTGGGGGACCTGCGGAAGCAGTGGACTGAGTCTGGAGTAGAAACATCCAGAGCCACCGTGCACAGGCGTGTGCAGGAAATGGGCTACAGGTGCCGCATTCCCCAGGTCAAGCCACTTTTGAACCAGAAACAGCGGCAGAAGCGCCTGACCTGGGCTACAGAGAAGCAGCACTGGACTGTCGCTCAAATTTGGCATGTCATTGGGAAATCAAGGTGCCAGAGTCTGGAGGAAGACTGGGGAGAAGGAAATGCCAAAATGCCTGAAGTCCAGTGTCAAGTACCCACAGTCAGTGATGGTCTGGGGTGCCATGTCAGCTGCTGGTCCACTGTGTTTTATCAAGGGCAGGGTCAATGCAGCTAGCTATCAGGAGATTTTGGAGTACTTCATGCTTCCATCTGCTGAAAAGCTTTATGGAGATGAAGATTTTGTTTTTCAGCACGACCTGGCACCTGCTCACAGTGCCAAAACCACTGGTAAATGGTTTACTGACCATGGTATTACTGTGCTCATTTGGCCTGCCAACTCTCCTGACCTGAACCCCATAGAGAATCTGTGGGATATTGTGAAGAGAAAGTTGAGAGACGCAAGACCCAACACTCTGGATGAGCTTAAGGCCGCTATCGAAGCATCCTGGGCCTCCATAACACCTCAGCAGTGCCACAGGCTGATTGCCTCCATGCCACGCCGCATTGAAGCAGTCATTTCTGCAAAAGGATTCCCCACCAAGTATTGAGTGTATAACTGAACATAATTATTTGAAGGTTGACTTTTTTTGTATTAAAAACACTTTTCTTTTATTGGCCGGATGAAATATGCTAATTTTTTGAGATAGGAATTTTGGGTTTTCATGAGCTGTATGCCAAAATCATCAGTATTAAAACAATAAAAGACCTGAAATATTTCAGTTGGTGTGCAATGAATCTAAAATATATGAAAGTTTAATTTGTATCATTACATTATGGAAAATAATGAACTTTTAGCACAATATGCAAATTTTTTGAGAAGGACCTGTATTTGTTGTGACATCATAAACCCTAAATACATTTGTTAACCCTCTGGTCCTCTTGGTTTACGGGTCACACTTGGCTTTAGAATTTTTTAGGGTATTTTATGATACTATGCAATATTTATAAAATTTGTAATAGCTATTTTTTCCCATTGAAAATAATACACATTTTTCAGTATTCCATGTTAAAATAGAGACGAGGCATTTAAAATCCAATTTTTGAAGGTGCCATCTGGTGGGAGTAAAGAAAGGAAAACGCCATGTAATGCCATGGTTTGACCCAATACCGGAGGCTGCACTGGAGGACCGCCACAGTTTTTTGTTTTTTGTGACAGCGCCATCTAGCCAACTGTACTCCAAAAGAGGAGACCTGATTCAAACTGTTTCCACCTAACAAAACAGCAGGCACGGCTATTTTAAACTTAATTACTTAACCCTCCTATTATCTTTGGGGTCAATTTGACTCCATTCAATGTATAAGTATGTAAAAACACAATTGTCATCATTTTTTTTTGCTTCAGATTGAATGACTTTTCCTAATTTAATGGGGACAACTGTGTAAACATAAAATTAACATGATGATATTTTTCCAATGTCCTGTACACAATTTGTAGCATCTGTGTTCTTTGGGGTCAGTTTGACCCCAGGCTCTTTTAGCTGTATAAAACATAGGAAAAATCTAAATTTTACACACATTTGTTTTGGTTGTTTTATTGAGGTCACTATAACATGCCATACTTTTATATATTCAGTATTATATTCAAACAACTTCCCTCTGTTTTAGGGCTCTAACCTAACCTAACCACACCTAGTATTGCGATAACCACTAGTAGTTCAAGTTATTATGGTCCCGCTCCCCACTTGAACGTCAGGGTAGACATAGTGCCGCTAATGTCATCAAAATGGTTCCAGGGCCCACCAGATATGCTGTCAGCCATAAATGACCTGAGACAAAAAAAAAAAATACAAAAAAAAAAAAATACTATTCTGGAGGTTTAAATTGCTGGGGTCAAATTGACCCCAGTGGGTAATTTTATTTTTACCAGATTTGAGGGTAACAGGAGGGTTACATTTGTTAAAATATGTCAACAGGGTTACCAATGGGTAGGTTTAGGGCTATGGGTTGGTTAGGACAATATATCAATTAAACTTAAGGGTCCTGGAACCTCAGGGTTTGCAGGCAGATGCTACTCGTTTGACCACTAGATTCCTCTAAAGTGGCTTATAAATTCTCTAGTGTTTTTAGACATAAAAACTATTTTTATTAAGTTGTGGATGTGGATTTATACTAGATTTTTTGTTGAAATGTTGATTTGAAGTGTGAGTTTTTGCATTCATTTTACTACATTCAAACCTGAGCAGAGAGGAGAACATTTTGTTACACATAACATCCAAATTCACTAACAATGTAAAGGTATGTTTTATGACATCTTAATAAATCTGGGTCTGATCTGTGTGCGTATAATGTTGTGGTTTGTGTGTGTGTCTGCGAGTGTGTCTGTCTGTTTTGCACTCTTGGATGTTTTAGAGTGTAACCTTTTCCTTGCTGTTTTTTTTTTTTTTTTACTACATTGTGGCTTAATTAGTTATATTATTTCACAAATTAGCAAAATTGTGCTCTGTGTTAGTAGTTGCTAGTTCATATATATATATATATATATGTGTGTGTGTGTGTGTGTGTGTGTGTGTGTGTGTGTGTGTGTGTGTGGGGCACAATTCTTTATGCCTCAGTAACCCTTAATCGCCATTGCACGCCTATTCTCAATATGCTACGTCCTGGTATGATGCATTATCAAGAATTATTACCCCGTTCAGGCAGCTTTAGAAGGGAACGGCTCCATCAAATTCAATTTAGTGCTGGTTAGGAACAGCTGACTGTCATAGAAATAAGGCAGCGACCTGACAGGAGGTTCGGATGAATGGGAAGAGGCTCTCGAAGACACTTGGCAAGCCTTCCCGTGCCAGAGAAGGAATGGAAATCACAGTGAACAGCTGTGACTAATACCATCTTGTAAGTGCTGGCCCCAAAGAAAACGTAGAGTGCTTCAGAACAATTCGCCGAGAGCAAGGGGGGAAAAAGGAGATTTTCCTCAAAAGCCAAACGACGGACTGTGTCTTAACGCTAGGAGGTGTCCTGATTGAGGCGTACCTCGAATTTAGCGGCGTAGCGTGTCAGAGTCGGTGGCAAAACAAATGGAGGACAGTGTGATAAAACGTGACAGGAAGTAGAGTGTATCAAAGAGGAACTAGTCCTAATATATCTTCATTAGGCTCTGAAATGCACTTAGTGATGTTTTCGACCACGCAAGGCCATTAATGCGATACTCATCGGTTTCATTATCCATGAAATAAAACCAAAGGAAGGCGCTTGCGTATAAAGATATCAAGGCCTCGGAGTGGAGAAAAGGGGTCTGGGTAAAGATCATGCAAATCCATTTGTTTCTGATGGCTGGTTGAGTAAAAGACTACACTGTGTGCACGAAGGTGTGTGTGTGTGTGTGTGTGTGTGTCCTCGGAGAATGCCTCGTCTTCCACAGCCAGGAACAATGCAGATGGATGCAGCGGGACTCTGGGACGCATGACAAGTGTCTTCATCCTGCATTAATTGCTCAAATTGAAGCAGTGCCACATCTCTCCAAACTAGACGTTGCTGTGAGTTCCCTTTGATATGATAATGGCATGCTTCTTAGCGAAGGGAAATGCAAATTGCAGGCGGTAATTTGGTGGCATGCACCTGCCGACACGGCACTCTCTCTCTCTCTCTCTCTCTCTCTCTCTCTCTCACGGCAGCGGCGGCAGCGGCTACATCACCTTTTTCAAGCAAAAGCCCACAAAGCACTGGTGAGAAATGGCTCTCTCGGGGCGGTCTCAGGTGCAGATGCAGAGTGGCTCCTCTGTAGCCATTGTGTGGCTGCTCTGATAGAAGCTGACAGTAGAGCACACATAGATTTAGCGGCATGCTAATAATCAGACAACATTTCGCCTGGATAATTCTTGCATTTAAATGCATCCCGAAACGAGGCACAATAACATTTAAGCTTGCCGTCAAATCAAAAATTAGATTGCGAATGATAAAGACATCAGTGTTTTAAGCACTTGCGCTGCCATTTTCAAATTTGGCCTTTCGTTGAAGAAAAAATGGCCGACGGTTCAGCCACGATCAATCTAGGTTTGTACAAGGTGAAGCAACTTAAATTCATTAACGTCAACAGCATTCACAAGCCATTTCACTACTTATAAGAGTGCAAGAGTATAATATATAAAGGGCATTTATACAAATGTTGAAATGATGGTGTTGAAGAATATTTTGTACCATTTTCAAGAAATGAATCCATTTATTGATTGTAAAAATGTGTAACCATCAAGTAAAAGGTAATAAAATGTTATTTAAGGTAAAGGTAATAATTGAATACATGTGAGTTAATAATTACAAAAATATTTGTATTAAAATTCATACTGTAAAATGTTTTCCTGTAAAATAACAGTAAAGAGCTGTTTACGGTATTCATATGCAAAAAGTATTTACGGTAGTAATCTGTAAACCAGAAAAACAGTATATTTCGTTTTTTTTATCATTTACAGAAAAGAGCTGGCAGCAATATACCGTCATTTTACGGTATCCGTGCTGTAAAATGACTTTACAGTAGTAGTCTGTAAAGCAGAAATACAGAAAATATCTGTAGTCACACTGTTAAACGATTTCACAGTCTATTACAGTAAAAAGCATATTTCTGTGATTATTGGAAATTATAATAATATTGTTTAGGTAGTTACTTTAACTTCTCACAGTTTACTGTAAACAGGCACATCTACTGTTGTGCGATAATGTTTGAATTATTCTGTATTTTTCATTAAATCATAATTAATAACTAAAAAATATAAAATATTTACCTTTTTTTTTTAATGTTGTTTACCTGTCATGTGACCATTAATTGACATATTATTATTTATTTTTTGCCTAATTTTATGTTATTGAAAAATGTTGTATACCATTTTGAGGAAAATACCTTTTCTTTTTGCCTAATGCCCTTGAATGGATGTGAGTTAATCATTCCAAAAACATTTGTATTAATAATTAATCATATTTGAATTCATATGATAATATTTAAATTATATTGTTACATTTTACAAAAAACTATTAATTAAATCATAGTGAATAATAAATAAATATAATCAATACATAAAAAAAGAAAACCAAAATAACACATTTACTTAAAAATATTAAAAAGCATATTTGTTTACCCGTCCTGTGACCATTAACCGACATCAGAGAACCATTAACTTTTATCATTATTATATTATTATACACTTTTCAAGAAAAGATTACAATTATTGATTCTAAAAATGTGTAACCATCAAGCAAAAAGTAAAATGTATTTCCTTACACCTTGAATACATGTGAGTTCATCATTATTTCCAATATTATGACTTATTAATTCATAAATATAATTATGTTTTGGGGAGTTGCACCACATGACATTTTAAGAGACTTACTGGCCTTGACACATATAATATAATATTATGTTATGTTATGTGTTTGTTATGTGTTTGTGTTGTGTTGTGTTGTGCTGTGCTGTGTTGTGTGTTGTGTTTGTTGTGTTGTGTGTTGTGTTGTATTGTGTGTTGTGCTGTGATGTGTTGTTGTTTGTTGTGTTGTGTTGGGCTGTGTTGTTTTGTTTGTTGTGTTGTGCTGTGTTGTTTTGTTTGTTGTGTGGTGTTGTGTTGTGCAGTGTTTGTTGTGTTATGCTGTGTTGTGTTTGTTTTGTTATGTTGTGTTGAGCAGTGTTTCTTGTGTTATGCTGTGTTGTGTTTGTTTTGTTCTGTTGTGTTGTGCAGTGTTTTTTGTGTTATGCTGTGTTGTGTTTGTTTTGTTCTGTTGTGTTGTGCAGTGTTTGTTGTGTTATGCTGTGTTGTGTTGAGCAGTGTTTGTTGTGTTATGCTGTGTTGTGTTGAGCAGTGTTTGTTGTGTTATGCTGTGTTGTGTTTGTTGTGTCATGCTGTGTTGTGTTTGTTTTGTTCTGTTGTGTTTGTTGTGTTGTGTTGTGTTTGTTGTGCTGTGTTGGGGAGTTGCACCACATGACATTTTGCCTTAAAAACTGTGACATTTTAAGAGACTTACTGGCCTTGAGACAAATAATATAATATGATTTAATGTTTTGTGTTGTGTTGTGTTGTGTTGTGTTGTGTGTTGTGTTGTGTTTGTTATGTTGTGTGTTGTGTTTGTTGTGTGTTGTGTGTTGTGTTGTGTTGTGTTTGTTTTGTGTTGTGTTTGTTATGTTGTGTGTTGTGTTTGTTGTGTGTTGTGTGTTGTGTTGTGTTGTGTGTTGTGTTGTTTGTTGTGTGTTGTGTTTGTTATGTGTTGTGTTTGTTGTGTGTTGTGTTGTGTTGTGTGTTGTGTTGTGTGTTGTGTTTGTTGTGTGTTGTGTTTGTTATGTGTTGTGTTTGTTGTGTTGTGTTGTGTTGTGTTGTGTGTTGTGTTGTGTGTTGTGTTTGTTGTGTGTTGTGTTTGTTATGTGTTGTGTTTGTTGTGTTGTGTGTTGTGTTGTGTTGTGTTTGTTGTGTGTTGTGTTTGTTATGTGTTGTGTTTGTTGTGTCGTGTTGTCTTGTGTTGTGTGTTGTGTGTTGTGTTGTGTTGTGTGGTAGAAATATATTTAAAAAAAACAATAACAAAATATTATAGATAAACTGCTTATAGATTATTTACAAATTGAAGTCAGTTACTGATTCCAAATTACATGACAAAATTTGTAGTTAATATAGATTACTCATTTTAGGTATTTGGACTACTTTTTGATTACTTTAGATTACTTTTTGATCTAAATCGCTTATCACATTGATCTGAATAGGATAATCTTAATAAAGAGTAGCAGGGAGGGAGAAGGGAGAATCAGTGAATTATGAATATTTGACTGCTATTGTGAGAATAACGTAATAAAGTAATCAATAGAAAAATAACTGTACTCTGATTATGAGTATTTTAAAATGTAATATAATATAATTACAAGTACTTACTTTTTGGAATTTGATGACATAATCCAGGTTACATGTAATCAGTTACAGCCCAGCACTGTTAATAAGGTTTTCTTTTCAAAAAACATTATTATTTTAACGAGGCTTTTAGCTTCATTGTGCAATCTGAACAGTTGTTTCAGTTTGACAATTTTGACCTTGACATTTCCCCAAAAATATCAATATATCTTTTAATTGAGTTGTACATTCAGGAACAATTACTGACTGTGTGGCGGGTAATTGAATTCCATCTCTCCTCTCAATAGCCTTGAATAATGCCAGTATCCATGGTGAGTAAGGTACACACCACAAGGTAAACCAAACATAACACAAGGACTCAATGCAGGCTTGCAAGTATTTTCTCAAAATGCACATGTCATTTTTAATGTATCTGTCAAACTGTATGTCTAATGCTGCTTAAACTGTTGTATTGATTTATTTATTTATTTTCTGTATTTGAGTGGACTGCGTTTCCTCAATACAGCAAATAACAACTGAACCCATGTGAAAGAGAAGTGAGCTTAAGTGCATTATAAAGCTGTTCTTGCAAACAACATATTAATAAAATAAAAGGCCACTTAAGTGCACTCTCATGACTATGCTTCTTAACACACTTAAGTATAATTTGTAATAATGCCAAATTGAAAGTTTTGCATTAAAGTAAATTATTTTGATGTGTTGACTAACATAATAAATGTAAATAAAATTTTGTTTTATTGTAATTTTAACTGTAGTGTGTTATACGATATTACATACACTGATCAGGCATAACATTATGACCACTGACAGGTGAAGAGAATAGCACTGATGATCTCTTCATCACGGCTCCTGTTAGTGGGTGGGATATATTAGGCAGCAAGTGAACATTTTTCCTCAAAGTTGATGTGTTAGAAGCAGGAAAAATGGGCAAGCGTAAGGATTTGAGTGAGTTTGACAAGGGCTAAATTGTGATGGCTAGACGACTGGGTCAGAGCATCTCCAAAACTGCAGCTCTTGTGGGGTGTTCCCGGTCTGCAGTGGTCAGGATCTATCAAAAGTGCTCCAAGGAAGGAACAGTGGAGAACCGGCCACAGGGTCATGGGCGGCCCAGGCTCATTGATGCACGTGGGGAGTGAAGGCTGGCCCGTGTGGTCCGATCAAACAGACGAGCTACTGGAGCTCAAACTGCTCAAGAAGTTAATGCTGGTTCTGATAGAAAGGTGTCAGAATACACAGAGCATCGCAGTTTGTTGTGTATGGGGCGGCATAGCCGCTGGCCAGTCAGAGTGCATCAGGATTGACACCATATTCTTGTGATGTGTGAACGCAATCGTAAACCTCAGCTTTACAGCAAATACCACAGGACTACCTGCAGTATGAAGTGGCACAGTCTCGGCTGACCCGGTGTAACTCAAGACTTTGAGTCGGCTCTGGTGGATGAAGTAAGACTTTTGTGCTCTGATATCAATGCAGTGGTAACTCTCCTCCCCTTTGGCGGAAGACATCACGAGGGGACGCCGTAAAAGGTCCCTCTGTCTGCCTCTGACTCACACCCGCCTGGGCGCTAAACAAAAGCCTTGCTTCACCAACGCCCGGCGGATCCGCTCACAACCTCAGCGGTCAGGAATGCTCTGGATCTGCGGAGCGTATGATGAGGAACGTGAAGGATGACAGGGCATTTGGGCCAGTCGCTCACTAACAACTCTTCTCAGCTTGAAGCTCCTGACATGTTTTTCCTTTTCTTTTTCTTTTTTGGCACTGATGGCACTGAGGTCACTATACACTGAATTGGATGTGTTGATGGGAAGGAGACGAGTGGAACTTACTGGAAACAGTGAGTCAGGGGATGAGCTCTTGTGCATCAGCCTCTAGTGCCAACTCACTGACCCTACAACCGTACCCACATGAGCAGTTTGAGCCTGCCTTTACTTACAACCAGTGTTGGGGAAAGTTACTTTTAAAAGTAATATAATTGTGTTACTAAGTTACTTTTTATGCAAAGTAATTTGTTACATTACTTTTGAGTTACTTTTTCTCACCTGGGCTGGGCTGCTTGCTTGTTTGCTTTATAATAAGATTTTTTTTGGCAAATATAAAGGCCCTTTCACACCAAGTGTTTTTTGTTAGTTTCAGCCCGACGCAGTTCTCATTTTAACATCCAGCTCCACATTTATTAAATATCAAATGCCCTGACACCCATCTGTTTACCCATGGGTGTCTAGTCTGAAAACCAGGTGTGTCCAGGCGCATTGTTGGTGTGTTGCTATTTTGAGGAACTGAAAACGACATTGACAAACAAAAACCTGTATTATTTGTGTTATTTAAAGGGTGATATGCGTTGGTAATATGTGCCTATAGGCGGTGCACAATGCGCATACACTCTGCTTATTACACACACAGGGATGTGCAGCAGCACACATGCCAAATAATTAAAAATAAAAGGATTATTAAAAATAGAAGCCACTTGCAAATTCCTCCATGTAAATAGCGAATCCGCCATGGTGCGAGCACAACTGGCTTTTAAAGGGAATGGGAGATGAGACTCTGATTGGTTTATTGCACGTTACGCCCAGAACACCCATGACTCATTAAGACACTAGGGACAACCATTGGACCATGCGGCGGGCGCGGCGACCGTTTTTCCCGTCATTAAACTAGCAAAAGTGGATTCTCCATGAGCTTCAGACCATGAGCTCAGATCATTAAATAGAGCCCTAGATCTGCTTAGCTACTCCTGTGGAGCAAGTATGGACTTGCTACTTCTAATAGATATACGCTGCTCTAAGTATGTAAGATCTGCTGCTGCACAAATAGACATACATAAAACCTGTAGCACATGTAGACAGGTGGAGCTGTGGGAGGTGGAGGGGTTCAGCTTCAGGACGAGCTTACAGCAAACACTGAACCAAGACTATTTCAATTTTGAGCAAGCATCTCATTGGCTGCAGGATCTGCAGTGGCCAATCAGCTTTCACCATGCGGTGATGACGTGATTGCCTGCACCATCTAGAGTTTCATGACTGAACTGAGTCTTATGCTCACCAAGGCTGCATATATTTATTAAAAATACAGTAAACACATTCATATTGCTGAATAATTTCATTTTAATATCATTTTTTGTTTTGTTTCAATGTTTTAACACAAATGACCCATTCTGGAAAAATGAGTAGCCATGAACAAAATCTTAAAATTAGTTAATCTTTTTTTTTCTCTTTTTTTCTATTTTAAAAAACCTTCAAAATGTTAGAATCAGACAAAAATGACTGAGCTACACCTGTTTGGTCGGCAAAGTTATTTCTGAGAAAAATCAAGTTTTCTGAGGGCTCCAAAACAAAATCACCAGCAACCGTACCTTAGGATCTCTACTAATAACACCACATTTGACACACACCAAGTCAAAACCAAATGTCTATAGGAAATATTAAACTTCTTTTCCCCATGATACCACAATTGCTTGATTACATTAATAAGACAGTCTATATATTAAGACCTACTGTAATGCATGTAATAATTATATAATAAATAACACATCAGATGTTTTTCCCCAACAGTTCACCAAACGTTCACTTAAGACATAACAGATGATGCGTGAAGACAGATATTCTGAAATACTGTAATTCTCTGTATATCAGGACTGTGCGCTGTCTGAGATTCTTTGTGCACACACTTCAGATTTGTCAGTCAGTGAAGTATGACTTTTTTGTTTACATCAGAATGAAAATCACATTTTATTGGTTCAGACTAATCCATGCCATCGCTATGAATATTCATAAAAACACACCACTAGATGGCACGATTGAAGAATCGCTGTGATACGTATAAATGAATGATCCACACTTCTGAACTAAGCATCGACAATTTTGTGCCAGTGGAAGGTTAACGTAAAGTTATGAATATTCATGAAGTTGATACAAAAAAACGACACCAAACTTGTGCTGAGGGGAAGTGCCAGTGGTCGAAAAACGGCATCTTTCATGGAGGAAGGAAAGGTACTCCTCCCAGAAAACATACAAATGATGACACTTTTAGAAGTTGAATTGCTATTCGGAGCATTGGGATCGCTAGACGAGGGCTTGATGAACTCATTTTTGTGAAAACCTTAAAATCGACCAAAATTTAAATGTTCACTTGTTTTGCCTGTAGCTCGAAATGATCCCGTGTGCATTCCCACTCATTTCTGATAATGATCAATGATGAAAACAGTTGTGCTGATTAATATTTTTGAGGAAACAAATTTTTTGAATAATTTGATGCATATATGCACCCAAAAGGCACTGTCAGAAATTACCTTGATTGCAAAATTATGATTTGAAATATTGTGAATATTGCACTGGAGTTCATCAGAAATTGAACGGGGCATTAGTTTACAGATTGTTTTGGTATTTGTGATTTTGAAGCATGGGCTATTCATAACTTTACGTTAACCTTTCACTGGCACAAAATTGTCGATGCTTAGTTCAGAAGTGTGGATCATTCATTTATACTGCTCACAGCGATTCTTCAATCGTGCCATCTAGTGGTGTGTTTTTGTGCGACAACAACTGCTACAACTGATCATTTTTTACAAAATTGTTCATTTTTAACAATAAAATATGTCTAATTAATATTTTGTGCTCAATTATTTACTTATCTGTTAAGTTGCCCCATAATAATCAGGATAATTACGCAGTGTAGTCTTTTATCACCCTGCAGAGGTTTCTTTTGAATAATAATTGCCGACTGTACACTATCCCTCAGCCTTGCCGCACACCCCTTTTCTTACCCTTTTCTGCGCACCCCAGTTTGGGAACCACTGATTTAGGGAATTGTGGGTGGCTGCAAGGCGATTGCTAGGTGATTCCTAGGGCGGTTTCTGACTCGAAAGAGTCAAGACCCCAGTGTTGAGGTAAGGCTTGGGTCAAGGGTCTGAAGTTAATCAGGGCTTGAGGCAAAAATGGCAGTGAAAGTGACACAAATGCAGATTTTTAAGATGTGCGAGCTAAAAATGCCCCTGTAGAGAATTACTTTAGTTATATATCATGCTATTCTATTCTACTGGAGTTATGACTATAGAATTAAATGGATTATTTCAGTTGAAATAAATGGATAACATGTTTATCTCAGAAATAATATGCTCTCATAAAAGTAAAAAGGAATCAATGACATTAGATGTCAATAATATGTTTTTAATTTAGTTTTTATTTTATTTGTAGTCATGTTGGTTTCATATGGTTTAGAAAAATGTTAAAATAAAAACAAAAATCAATTTAATTATTCCAAAAATGTCATGTGGTGTAACCATCAAGTAAAAAAGTTATAACATGAGGCTTTTTACAACCTGAACTAATAACTTTTCTGACTTTGGTTGTACTGCATGTCTTTGAATTGACTTTAATATGATTTATATTATTTATTTCAACCAATTCAATTTAAATTATATATATATATATATATATATATATATATATATATATATATATATATATATATATATATATATATATATATATATTTATTAGTAACTTGCAGATAAGATTCTGTATTATAATCAAATGCATGTCATCTTCTCAGTTTGAGACCACTTGTAAAAACTAGCCAGTTATTCTGAACAGTTTAACCTTTTTCGGGGTCACTGATTGAATCACATCCACTGTCACACACTATTAATAGTGGGCGGGATTAATGTGGGATTATGTCATAATGAGTCTGGTCTCAGGAATGACTCGGGCTAGAGTTGGTTCACCGCCACAACACATTTCTCAGACCAAAGCTAACAATGTCCGCCAGTGAGAACTCTAAAGAGCGGACCCTCTCAAACGGGAGTCTGTATGAATATTAATGAGGGCTGAACTGTGTCATAGTTCACAGAAGAGCTTCAGATACACTCAGATTAGTATCTGGGCTGCCGGATACTGCCCTCTATGGCCTCATTAGAGAAATGTTTGTCTCGCAAGCCGGGGAGATCAACAACTGCGCTTCTGTTTTCAGCCAAGTATCATACTTCAGTGTCACTATGACCACCAGAACCTAATATACATATTGTTCACCCAGGCAGCTCAAAATACATCCCGACTGAACCCACAGCTGAGTGGGACGTGTCCCAAACAAGTTATTATGAAAGACCTGCAAACTTCTTATGCATTTTGAAGAAATTCACTTTTACACCCTTAAAATGTGGAGTCCTTGTCCTTAGGGAAAACTGGCTGACTCATCCTGCACTAAACAGATAATTATCCAATCACATTCTCTCTAGAATGAATATTCATCCCCCTAATACCAACTGTGTATCCTATTGGCTAACGCACCCACACGTCCTGTTTTCAATAGGAAATATGCACAATAACCAATAATTATTTATATTTTAAAGCCATTAAACAATTTTGGCTGATATTAGATATCAATGTACATTCAATATAAAAAATACACGAAATGTGCACTAAAAAATGATACCAAATATTAAATAAAAACTTTTAAATAGAAACTAATTTAATTTATTTAATTTGTTTATTTTAAAACAATGTACCATTGGAATAAATATATATATATATATACTATTTTATAGATTAACATTTTTAAATAAAAATTAAATAGAAAATGTAAATTTCACAGAAAATAAAGAAAATAATAAACGGATCAAATAAAATGTAGCCTTTAAGTAAACATTTTTATTTTATTATATTTGTATTATTATATTAATATTGTATAGGCCAACTAGCAGTGCTATTTAGTATTATATAGTATTTAGTATTTTAAAATATTTTGTTATTTTAGTAAATTGCATTTTAGTTGTTTTATGTTATATTCCTAATTATTTGTAAATTTTATTTCAGTTTTTGTTTTACTCATTTTAGTACTTTTAAACATATTTAATTTCAGTAAGTTTTATTTAATATCATCTTATTTATATAAAATTTGATTTCAATCAAAAATTA
Organism: Gobiocypris rarus; assembly: GCA_023029165.1. Lineage (NCBI taxonomy): Eukaryota > Metazoa > Chordata > Actinopteri > Cypriniformes > Gobionidae > Gobiocypris > Gobiocypris rarus. Next base: position 31,745,235 of record CM040929.1, read on the forward strand.
TTTTAATAGTTTTCTTTTATTAATTTTAGTTACTCATAACAAAACTACCATCTAGAAATACAGTTTTACTGATTATATAAATAACATTAAAAAGTCATATTTATCAGCCGAAACGACCAATATTTTGTGCATCCCTGTTTAATATTACCTCTGTCACTAGTGGATGAAATTCAATTAAGTGAATTAATTTTAAGAAGTCTACACAATGCTAATCACAAGGAAGATTCTAGTGTAAATCAATGCTACCATACAAACAAAAACCTCAAGCCACCCGTCATATTTCCCTGCCATTTTGGCCAAATGATAATTATCGGATGTTATTTCCAATGTCGTATTAGAAGAGTGGTGTTGTGGGAGGGTCTCACATGAGCTATATTTAAAACAGACAAAAAAATGAACCTTGATCAACAACAGTTGGTTTAGTTTACAGCCCATTGAACAGTCACCAAGACGACAACACAAGGCCTTATCCTTGCAAAAACCCCAACACTGCTCAACTCAAATCTCAAGCAAGTGCGCAAACATACGGCAAACTCCAGAGCCGGAGGTTCCAAGACCTCATCCGACGGCGCGTTTGCCGATCCTAGCAACAGTGACCGTTATTCTGGGGGCCGCGGTTTGACATTAACTGAAGTCATGATGGGACTGAGGGATGTGAGTTGGTAGCAGACTATCAAGGCTGGCATAGCGCCCGTCTCCTGCCCACATATGCGAGAGGGTCATTCCTGTCCCACTAGTCTGAATGAAAGGACTCCTTTCACTTGACTGCAATGGCTGGCATGCTGCCCCTTTCAGAGCCTGAGCTGACAGTCACTTTGGACCAAACAAATTGGTACATTCTCAGAATAATAATTAGTGCAGCCATGAACATACTATTGTTTCCCCTGCATAATGAAGGAACTGCCTTCTGAGCACGTGATGACTAGCTGTTACCTTCCCTTAACTGAAAGATCAACTGGATTGGGGGTGGCGGTTAGAAAAACAGACATTTAGCAACAATACCAGGTCAAAAAAAACAACATTTTATTCTCAGTAATTTCAATGTATAACAACATCTTAATACGTGCAACTGTAAAAAAAAAAAAAAAGATTTTTTTTTTAAAAAGAATTGCTCGGACCTTTGTTCTTGCAGCCTTTGTTTTAATTTAGTTTAGTTTTATTTGTTTAGAAGTCGCATATCCAATCAAATTACATTCTGGTACAAATTCATCTTTTACTTGCAGAAGCTAAAGTCAAATGAGGCGAGTTTGGATGGTTCGACACTAGACGTCCAATGATTTGATGTCTTAGTCGACTAAACATACGAATTTAGACTAAAATCTAACAGTCAGTAAATAAGAAACCAAAATAATTCTCTCAGCACCTTTTAGCAGGCCAAGTCAACACCTCAAACCCGTTGTGCTCCTCAAACCATTCCTGAAGCATTTGTGCTTTGTGTCAGGAGCATTATCCTGCTGGAAGAGCCACAGCCACCAGGGAATACCGTTTCCATGAAAGGTACGTGTCAAAGTAACATCCCCATGGATGGCAGGACCCAAGGTTTCCCAGCAGAACATTGCCCAAAGCATCACACTGCCTCCGCCGGCTCGCCTTCTTCCCATAGTGCATCCTGGGGCCATGTGTTCCCCAGGTAAGCCACACACACACACCCGGCCATCCACGTGATGTAAAAGAAAACGTGATTCATCAGACCAGGCCACCTTCTTCCATGACCCTGTGGCCGGTTCTCCACTGTTCCTTCCTTGGAGCACTTTTGATAGATCCTGACCACTGCAGACCGGGAACACCCCACAAGAGCTGCAGTTTTGGAGATGCTCTGACCCAGTCGTCTAGCCATCACTGTTATTATATATGATATAGTATATTACTGGCAATAGTGTTGAAATGTCTAACAGTGCATATAGTCTTCTTTGTATAAACCCTTATTAAAGCTACTAAAGTTACTACAGTTTATATTGTATTGTTTTAATTAACATTAAGGACTCAGACAGCAGCAGGTTTATTAGGTCATTGTCACTTTAAGAACTAATGCACGGATCCAATGATACACATCTGATTTTCTCCAAACTGTTTGCTTTCACTTAAGCACATACCTGACTGTGTTTACATGAATACGCTGCAAAACAGGCAGTGTAATATATTTTTGGTGTGTATTTGTCCGTTCAAGCACATCAAGGTGTGAAAGAAAACTCATGCAGCACTTGTACTGTCTAAAAAGAGGCTTTCTGGATGTGTGCACACAGAAAACCATCCCGAATTGAGTTCCCTTAACACTCCGTCGATTCAAGACGCAGTGTCTCAATCCCCTTCCCAGGGAACCATGGTCACAGTCATAACCTGAGACGTTCTCTTTCACATCTTCTTGCACTTAAATGCTTTCAATTTGCATGGTTGTTTTTAATGGTCAGAACACTTACAAATGCAGCATACACTTTTTGTCAATTCCTTCAAATGTCCTGGGCCATTGTTGTGATATGATGTAATATCTTAAACTTAATTTACAATTACAATAAAAATGTTACAGAAAAATACAATTTATATGATACAATACCCAACGATTCAATACTTTAAAAATACTGTACTATAATAAATTGCTATACATTGTAAAATTGTGTTATGTGTTTTGCCATTTGTATACATTTTCTTAGTTTTATTTTTTTATTCCAGATTAAGGTTTAGTAATTTTAGTACTATTTTATATATAATACTAATAATATTGATATTTTATTTGTTTTGTCAGTGAATGAAGTTTTAGTTTTAATTACCAATAAAAACACAGCAGAAAATACTATAATACTATACCATACAAAACCACAATTCATAAACAAATCTATTTTCAGATCCTAATACAATGAAAACTTACAAACAAATACACTTGCTGTAATGATTGAATTCTTAATAGGCGTCACAAGATCACATTTTCTACTACGAATCTTTGAGGGAAAATCTATCAACATCTGCAAAAATATTGTATAATATCAAGAGACTGCACTTTTATTGGTAGCTGAAAGCATTGTCAGGGGAAGAGGATATTTTAGAAACTGAAGGACAATCTGTGGATTCCAAGGAGACCTACTTACAGTTATTTCTGTCCTAATATTTGTGGCATATATTCCTTGAATTCTCTTTGATAATCCATGATATGTTTCCAGTGTTCAGTCAAACAGTATGAGAACATGATCATGTGTTTTACTTGTTTTAGAATGCAACAAAAGCACCTTTCATCCTATGGATATCCCAAATAACTTGGCATCCATGAGGAAATATGGTGAGACTTAGAATAATCGTGCTGAGCTTAATCAAAAGCTTTGACAACATCATATCTTTAGACAAGGCAATTTTCAAAATTCTTAATACTCATAATTTCAATCAGTCGTACCAAAATCAAAAATAAAATGAAAAGCATTTTAATATACATAACCTCTGTAAATATTCTCATAAGTCAAGTGAGTTCAACAAAATTAGCAGTAAACTGAAACAGATTTCAAATATTCACTCACACAAGGAATTAAAAGTGTTTGGCCTCCTAATGGATTAGCGAAGACAACAGCTGTAAACGACACGCGTCTGCACTCATCCCTTCCAGGATGACAGACAACCATGTCGTTTCCATGGTAATGCGGTTCCCATTCTTTCTTTTATAAGACGCCTGGAGTTCTTGAACCCTGAGCACATTTCCCATCATGCTTTGTATTTCAAGACACACAAAAGGGAGTAAAATCAAATCAATCTCTCAAGAGCGTCCTTTAGAAATATGATTTCTTCGAGTGTAAAAGTAACGGATAGGTTTTCACAAATATGCGATTGCTGTGTGTATGGATTGTTAGGAAGACATATTTGATTGACACCGACTTTTTAATCATAGCGTCATTTTATAATATGTGAATCATAGCCTACATCATTTCAGTTGTCATTTTACTAGAGGAACTACTGGCCAAAGCGGCAGGCAAATTGCATATGGGCTATTTTCAACACTCACATCCTCTCCTGCTCTCTTCATTATGAAAGGACTTGTGCAGTGGTCTCTGGAGGGGAAGAAGCAGATGGGTCAATGAGATCTATATATCCACCGTTACAGTGACATCTCGCTCAGTACACCGCATGGCTGCTCTATTCTTCAGCTGTGATTAACAGTGCACTGTGGGTACATCTGAAGGTTCACACATGGACACCAATGGGAAAAGTTCACTGGGAGTCATCTGGTAAGAAAGGAGGCAACATGGGTCATTTTGATCTGCCATGGGTGCAAAGCTGTCAAGCACATATTTTTATCAAAAATAAAATAAAATAAAATTGTTTTTTATTTAGCCTTCTTTGGAGCAATAATTTATTTTCATTGTGACATTATGTTAATAACAATTGTAAAGTCAAATACATTTTTAATATAATACAGTAAAAATTGCATTACAGAAAAGACAATCTTCTTTTGTAATATTGATGTTACTAAAAACAAAACATCTATGCTCTGTCTATCTAAGATCTGTAATGAATGCGTGATGTGAGGGAGGGAGAAATGTGCTATATTGGCATCATTTATATTATTATTTATATTATTTTACTATAAACCAATTAAAAACTATTGCATTGCAGTAATGACAATAATCTATTGAAATAATTGAAATTACTGTAACCAAAAAACACATGGATCCACTGCAATAATGAAAATGTGAGGGATAAATGTACTTGATTGGCATTATTTGTATTATTATGTGTATTATTTATATATATATTTTTTACTATTATACAGTAAAAATGTTGCATTACAGCAATAACAATAATAATGTGTTATAATTAAAACTTAAAATAAACAGTAAAGATCTGTAAGCTTTGCACTAATGAAAATGTGAGGGAGAAATGTGCTTTATTGGCATTATTTGTATTATCATGTGTATTATTTATATTATTTGTACTAATATACAGTAAAAAAAAATGTTGCATTACAGCAATAACAATCATCATTTGGTACAATTAAAACTTTAAAAAACAGTAAATATCTGTATGCTTTCCACTAATGAAAATTTGAGGGAGAAATGTGCTTTATTGACATTATTTATATTATTATTTACATTATTTTACTATAAACCAATAAAAAGCTATTGCAGTAATGACAAAAATCTATTGAAATAATTGAAATTACTTTAACAACAAAAAAACTAAAAACACGGATGCACTGCAATAACGAAAATGTGAGAAAACGTGCTAAATTGACATTCATATTATTATTTATATTATTTTACTATAAACCAATTAAAAACTATTGCATTGCAGTAATGACAATAATCTATTGAAATAATTGAAATTACTGTAACCAAAAAACACATGGATCCACTGCAATAATGAAAATGTGAGGGATAAATGTACTTGATTGGCATTATTTGTATTATTATGTGTATTATTTATATATATATTTTTACTATTATACAGTTAAAATGTTGCATTACAGCAATAACAATAATAATTTGTTATAATTAAAACTTAAAATAAACAGTAAAGATCTGTAAGCTTTGCACTAATGAAAATGTGAGGGAGAAATGTGCTTGAATGGCATTATCTGTATTATTATGGGTATTATTTGTATTACTTTTACTATAATATGGTAAAAATGGTACAGTACAGTAATGACAGTCATCTTTTCTAATAATTAAAACACAAAAAAATTGTAAAATATCGGTATGCTTTGCGCCAGTGAAAATGTGAGGGGAAAATGTGCTTGATTGGCATTATTTCTATTATTATTATTTCTATTATTTTTACTATAATACAGTAACAAATTTGCATTACAGTAATAACAATCATCATTTGAAATAATTAAATCACACACACAAAAAAACATCTGGATAAACTGCAATAATGAAAATGTGAGAAAACGTGCTAAATTGACATTCATATTATTATTTGTATTATTTTTTACTATAATACAGTAAATTGACAATTACCATCACACAGCTGTTGGTGATAGATAGGTGCGTAGGAAAGAGGATAACAAAATCCAAAAACCTCTAAAGTTAAAGGAATCCCGCACACTATCGATACTTGCAGAAGATATCAAAAACGTTTTATTAGCAATGTTTCGGTCTCATGACCTTCATCAGGCATATACATGTTGCTAATAAAACGTTTTTGATATCTTCTGCAAGTATCGATAATGTGCAGGATTTCCTTTAACTTTTACTATAATGCAGTAAAAATATTGCATTACAGTAATGACAATAATCTTTTGGAATAATTATAATTACTAAAAAAACATGTAAAACATCTGGATGCTTTGTGATAATGAAAATATGAAGGAACGTACTTAATTGACATTCATTTTATTATTTGTATTATTTTTACTATAATACAGTAAAAATATTGCATTTCAGTAATGACAATCATCTTTTGGAAAATTGACATTACTAAAAACATGTAAAACATCTGGATTCATTGTGATGAGGAGAACTGTGCTTAATTCCCATTATTTGTATCATTATCTGTATTATTTTTACTATAATACAGTAAAAATGTTGCATTTCAGTAATCACAGTCATCTTTTGGAATTACAAAAAAACATGTAAAACATCTGGATGCTTTGTGAGAATGAAAATGTGAAGGGCGGATGAGCTTAATGTACATGAAAATAATGTCGCAATTTAAAATAAATCTTAAAATGGAATTTTATAATAAAAATAATCATATATTAACAGTAATTATTTTATTTATCCAAAATATAATTATTATTATTTAAAAATGATGTTTTGTGTGATTTTACCTGATATTAATGAATGAATTAAACTAGATTGTAATAGATTCTTTACTGTATTTTCTGTGTATGTGAACAAGTTTTGAAAGGGAAGGGAAGGATTTCTGATATTCAGCTTATAACAAGTGAATGTTGCTTGAAAGATGAACTCAAACACTGTTCAGCAAAGGAGAGCAGGGGGGAGGTGTGGAGCAGTTATACTGCTTTTTACGAGCATCGACTAATTAGTGTCATTTGAGCACGGCCTTGTTCTAACCTTACGATTTCTTTTCTCTCTGCATCTATAGATTATGACACTTCATAATGGAAGCAAATACTGTCTCTCATGAGAGCGTCGCCTGCCCAAACTCCCATCACACTCTATCAAAGACAACCAAGAGGACTCCGGCACCCACCTTTACAAAAAAACACTGCTACAAAAAAGAAATTCAAGAGTTTATGGGGCAGAGATCAAAAATAAGTGATGCTCAATGGCAAGTTTTTTTTTGGGGAGAAATAATTTCACATTCTTTAATTTTCCGAGTAAAATGGACAGCCATTTCAGGTCGAATAATTGTTTGAACCAAGGATTTTATCATTAATCCAGAAGGGCTGGCGGATCCGGGGTCACGCTGGGGGTTGATTAGGTACGAGGAGCACAAAGCTCTCCTCAGTCGATGCCATTGAAAAGAAGCAAGTAATTTAGATTCAGAATTGGTCTAGGGGCTGTGAAGCTCTCTCCATTACCAACCATTTTCAATTTCAGCCTCACAATAAACATCAGGTTCGTGGAGGAAATTAGAGCATTTGGTAATGTACTAGAGGAGATAGGTGAGCCTCGACAAGCTGACACTGCCTCCTAAAGCCTGTCTGAAAGAAAATCCTTGAGATCGCACTCATATTTGACTTGTATGGACACTGTGTGTCCCCTGACATTTTCCCCTACTGAATAACAAGCTGTGAGAGGCCTTGCCTTTTCAATACGGGGAATATAAGCAAGACAAAGGTATAAAAATAGACCACATCATAATTGTTTTTTTGTTTGTTTTTTCAAAGTTCTTCAAATTTTGGATAAAACACTTTTTTTAAAATGAAAATCATATAATTTAGTGTTTTTCAATAACAATATTACAATCCAGTGGTGTTTCTTTTTATTTCTCTGAATATTTCAAACCAGACATTGTTTTAATGGGAAAAATGTTCTTGTGTTTTCGGGAACTACTTTCCAAACTGTAAGCAACATCCTTACTAAACAAAAACCAGCTCTTTCATAGCATAATACTCCCGGAAGTGACATCATATTGGCAGGAAAACAACAGCCCAAAGATCAGTAAGCATTAGAAATGAACATGTTCAAACAAAACCCATCCTGTTAGATAAAGTTGTTGAAATCTAAATATGGTTAAATAGCAAAATGTCTTAATTTTTCAGTTTGAGATGGTCATTAACATTAAACTTAACTTAAACACTTATATACCATATTGTTAGAATATAAGATGACCCTGATTACAGGACGATCCCTCTTTTGGAAAAGGGCTTTTTGAAGAAAAGGTAAAATTTGGTAACACTTTACTTAAATCCTTTATGTATTATGCATTATAGGTATTCAAAATGTACATTATAATGCATTATAACTGTGGTAACACTTATTTATGAGACCATATAATGCATTACAAAGAGCATTAAAAGGCATAATTAATGCATTAAAAATATATATTTCATTCGCTATTTACATGAGAGCAGAAAGAACACATCTTCAGAGAGGAATCCTTTTATTTTTAATATTTAAACATGTGTGTGTTGCTACGCATCCCTCTGTGTGTAATAAGCAGAGTTTAGGCGCGTTACTAACACACCCTTTAAATAACACAAAAAATACTGGCGCATCTGTTCGCCCATGGGTGTCTGGTCTGAACACCAGGTGTGTTCAGGAGCATTGTTGGCGCGTTGCTATTTTGAAGAACTGAAAACGACTGCGCCATTGACCAACACACACCTGCTCTAAAGTCAATGGCGCAGTCGTTTTTATTCCTCAAAATAGCAACGTGCCAACAATGCTCCTGAACACACCTGGTGTTCAGACCAGACACCCATGGGCGAACAGATGACCAAGTGCATTTTCTATTTAAACAACAAGGAGCTGGACAGGAAAATGAGAACTGAAGCTAGCAAGAAAAGACTGTGGTGTTTTGCGCTGGGTGCAAAGTTTTTGTCCATACAAAAATTACAACATAAATATGGGATCTGCACTAACTACAGTGTATTCAACACGCCAGCATCCAGTACCCATCGGCTCCTTGAGATGGCTACTTAGGTTTCCCGAAGGTCGGGTTATTAGACTAGCCTCTCGGATCGGCCTTCCAAGGGTCTCCAAATAAACAGTAATAGGCTTGAAGATGCCTTTCTGGGAATTAAGTACATTATGCGAGCCATTCTATAAACAGGATCAAATCAGCAGGCGTATACTCGGAGGGAACTCATTTTCTCCGGCATTTTCCCTGCTTGAGGATCTGAAGGGAAAAGTGACAGAGAAAAAACTGGGCTTAAATGAATATTATCAGCATGAAAACAAAGTGACTACCTGAACAAAATCCATTTTACACTCGGCACTTCAATAGAGTTCATCCATCAAAAAGAAAGGCTGAGCTGCTCTGTGGAAAATAAGCCTCCACTTCTGGTGGAAATGTGAATAGAGAATCCCGTGGAACACACACACACACACACACACACACACACACACACACACACACACACACACACACACACACACACACACACACACACACACACACACACACATATCCCCACTGAAGCTGATATCAGACCCTGGGAATTACTTTCTTAATGAGAAGCTTACTGATAGCAGATAAATAGAAATGAATGTGTTATGTTAAAGCAAAGTAACTAATTGTGACATTGTTACTTTTTTATGAAAAGTAACGAATTGCTTACAAGAAAAAGGGGCTTTTTTGTCTCTGTTAGATAACAAAACTGTTTAAAATAATGACAATAATGTTTGCTGTTTTATAATATGGTAGGTAGAGTATAAAGATACACTTATACTGCCAAAAGTATTGGGACGCCCATCCAAATCACTGAATTCAGGTGTTCAATCCCTTCATGACCACAGGTGTATAAATCAAGCACTAGGCATGCAGACGCTTCTACACACATTTGTGAAAGAATGGCTCGCTCTCAGGATCTCAGTGAACTCAAGCCTGGGACCGGGATAGGTTGCCACCTGTTCAATAAGTCCATTCCTGACATTTCCTCACTGCTAAATATTCCCTCAACTGTTAGTGGTGTTATTACTAAGTGGAAGCAATTGGGAACAACAGCAACTCAGCCACGAAGTTGTAGGCCACATAAAATCACAGAGCGGGGTCAGCGCATGCTGAGGGTCACACGCCGCCACTGGACTCTAGAGCAGTGAGACGTGTTCTCTGAGTGACCAATCACGCTTCTCTGTCTGGCAATCCCATGGTCGAGTCTGGGTTTGGCAGTTGCCAGGAGAACGGGACTGGCCTGACTGCATTGTGCCAAGTGTAAAGTTTGGTGGAGGGGGGATTATGGGGTGGGGTTGTTTTTCAGGGGTGGGGATTGGCCCCTTAGTTCCAGTAAAAGGAACTCTTAATGCTTCAGCATACCAAGACATTTTGGACAATTTCATGCTCCCAACTTTGTGGGAACAGTTTGGGGACGGCCCCTTCCTGTCCCAACATGACAGCGCTCCAGTGCACAAAGCGTCGCTCCATAAAGACATGGATGAGCGAGTTTGGTGTGGAGGAACTTGACTGGCCTGCACAGAGTCCTGACCTCATCCCGATAGAACACCTTTGGGATGAATGAGAGCGGAGACTGCGAGCCAGGCCTTCTCGTCCAACATCAGTGCCTGACTCTCGTCCAACACAAATGCGCTTCTAGAAGAATGGTCAAAGATTCCCATAAACACACTCCTAATCCTTGTGGAAAGCCTTCCCAGAGGAGTTGAAGCTGTTATAGCTGCAAAGGGTGGGCCAACTCCATATTAAACCCTACGGATTAAGAATGGGATGGCATTAAAGTTCATGTGCATGTAGTGCATACGTCCCAAAACTTTTGGCAATATAGTGTATATTATAAACAATGCAATCGCTTAAGGCAAGAAATTAGGTAACCCAATATTTGTATGTTATATATAGTTTTCTATTAGAATATCATGCTAACTTCTCTCTTTTACACACATAGAACTTTCTAAAGGCTGGCGTGAACTTGGATTGACAGAATTTTTGTGAAAACGCTCCAGCCGCAGATGATCAAATTCAATACTTACACATAACAATCCTAAAGTTAGACTTGGATGTATATGGAGTCTATTTATGTAGTTCTTTAGTGCAAGATTATTCATCACTAGTCCTGGAGAGTGACTGTCCTGCAGTGTAGTTTCATCCCAAATCAAAAACACCAGTCAGTAGTTTGTCACAATCTGCATTATGGGTTCTTCAGGTTAACATAGTGCTTTTTGGCTTCATTAGCACACCAGAGATGGTTTTCCAAACAACAACCCTAATCCTAACCCTAACCCGCACCTTAAACCTACCTATCATAGAAAACGTTCTGCGTTTTTACATTAAAAAAAAAATTGTCAGGAATTGCTCACTTCTGGGTTCAAATTTGTTCCCAAAATATGGTTAAGTGGTCTATATGCTCTCCCCTTACACTAACGCTAAACCTACCCATCACACAAAACTTTCTGCAATTTTACATCTTCATAAAAAAATAATTCTGTATGATTTATAAGCTCAATTTATGTCCCCAAGGTGACAAGTCTCTACAAGTCCGCAAGTCCTCAGAGTGCATTCAGGTTGAAGTTCCCACTGGGATAGGAAAACACACACACACACACACACACACACACACACACACACACACACACACACACACACACACACACACACACACACACACACTGACCATACATATTTAATAGATCCCCTTGTAATGACAAGTCAACTCACACCAATGAATTTAAACACCTCATCTACAAGCTAATGGAAAAGTCATGTTATTTAGTTTCTTATTGATCAAAACAGCTATCAAAAGATGTCAAGCGTTGAATTGGGCGGCTTGGTCAAAGAGGGCAGCGGCAATGCATCAGTTTGGGCACGAAGAGCTAATCAACACTTCAAACTTACTGCATGCTTGACCTTAAACTGTATCTACTTCAACCCCCAAGCCCACACAATTTGCTGTGAAAAGTTAAACCTCTGAATGGTGTCCTTTGAGAATAGAAGCTAGTCAGGGCTTCCACTCCACTGCCTCCAATTTACCAAAGGTGGTCAACTCTGCAGATAGTGTCACCATCTAAATTATATGAGCCAGTCGGTTTAAGGAAACACCAAATACCCTTTCGTTTTTTTTCTAAGCCAAAGATATGAAATTAATTATTGGCTTGATTAAGGTGTAGGATGTTAAGACTGATCTGGGGCACCTGGACGCCCCCAACAAAGGGGCAGTGATGGAGAAAGAGGTGCACAAGCCATCACGGTCAGGCAATTTCCCAGAGGGAGTTAACTGTGGCCTGTGTTGGGATTTAGACACATCACAAAAGCAGATTCCTTTAAATAAGACCCACTGTACCGTATCCTCCAACAGTCCTGGAGAGAAGATGCTGATTTTAGCACAGCTTATACACTTCTGTTATGACATTGGTTGCATTCTTCAATTCTCCAATGATGAATGTAGGGCTCTTGAACATGGGGCTATCAAACTTTAGCCCCGTTTCCACCGAAATTACCACAAACAATTGGCTGTCTGCGTTTCCATCACGGTGTAAAGTAGCGTGAAGATTAGTCAGGTGACGTAGGACTGCACACAACTTTCCAGTTCCCTCTGGATTTTTGTCCTCTGCATAAACCTGTTGCTGTCTGCGTTCTTTTTTAAAGTACCGTGAAGTTTTCATTTTTAAACTTTTTTCACTTCAGCAATTAATCTGCCATGTGTCTTCTTTGAAAAGTGATCAAACTTTGGCTGTGCTCTAATGCATTTACGATTTACCACACTTCAAGTTGGAAATTTGAGGTCTATGTTAAAAAAAGTGAATAAATGGATTATAACTTCAGCATGAAAATAATTAAGTTCTCTGGAGTGACCAATCACGCTTCACTGTCTGGCAATCCGATGGATGAGTCTGGGTTTGGCAGTTGCCAGGAGAACGGGACTTGCCTGACTGCATTGTGCAAAGTGTAAAGTTTGGTGGAGGGGGGATTATGGTGTGGGGTTGTTTTTCAGGGGTTGGGCTTGGACCTTTAGTTCCAGTGAAAGAAATTCTTAATGCTTCAGCATACCAAAATATTTTGGACAATTTCGTGCTCCCATCTTTGTGAGAACAGTTTGGGGACGGCCCCTTCCTGTCCCAACATGACAGCGCTCCAGTGCACCAGTGTCGGTCCATAAAGACAAGATAATAAATATCCCCTAAAAATACAAAATATGAAATTAAAAACATTATTGAACTAAAATATAGTACATTCATTTCATTGAAATATTTATTTTTTCTGCTTATTAAAGCCTGAACCTCATCATTGGTCCATCGGTCATATGTTTTTAAATCTGTTGTTGATTCCAATAGAAAACAACCCTTACTGCACGCTCCTCAACAGACTTAAAAATGGTGGATGAAATAAAATGCTGCATGAAGTCAACCAATCAAAATGCTGTGTGAACTTAACCAATTAGCATGTTCAGCACCCAAGTCCCACCCAAGAAAGTTCCTGAACTTTGGAAAAGCACTACCTCATGAGCAGGGACTTTCTGAGAGGGGAACTTTGTTTTAAACTTTTAACATTTAGACCTTGATCCCTGCGGTCGAAACAAACCAAATGCCAGCCCAAAGTCCCTAGTTCCTGAGGAAAGTGGAAATGCAGCTTTTGTTCAACTAATAGTCCGTACTATACCATATGGGACGATATACGTTATGTCCACAATACTGTGAGTACTTGAAACAGAACTTTTACCACCCAAACTTCAAATCCCAGAGACCTGAAAAATGCAAGATTTGAGAAATACACTTTACTACAGTAAGTGTGACAGCAAATATGCAATTTATAAAAGCATCCTAATATCACGATTGGTGAGTTTGAATGAATCGACTTGATCCTACAAATCATCACCATGAAGGTCCATCCCTAAATCTCAAGACGATTGTACAAAAACATTTGAATGAGATTCATACAAATTCACCACCAATTCACCAAATTGTAAAATACTTGAGTGTTGAATTGTAAATTATCATTATCAGTTAACTTTCAGGTAAATTGTGAACCGTACCAAAGTCCATTATAGCCATGCGCCTAACCGCCTTTTCAAGGGGACCTTGATGTGCATCCGAGTTCAGAAAAACAATTTCACACAAACCAGAATCTGTCATAAAATAGACTGCACCAAAAGCGTGACAGCACACTGGGAGCATGGTATTGAAAACTCTATAAACTCTACAAATACTGCAGTTTTCGTTTACTTCCAAATGGCAATATTGGCTTAATCATAAAATTCAGTTTCATTCAAGTGGTCATCACTCCAGATTAGCCAGGGAGCATAATCAGTGTTGTTTTCCTGCAGGCAAAATGAATAAAGAACCAATGAAACGTGCAATCAACTGTCCGGAAAAAGCAGCGGAATACGGCAAGATTATACTTTTGACTTTACATCATTACTTGTGAGAGTATGAAGTGATTATGGCTCATTTACTGCTTTTGCATAAGTTTCTATTGCAAACTTCCACTGAATTGGCCACTTCCAGTTTACCCCTTAAGATGAGCGAAAAGGGAAACTGTTTGACACTTTATGAAAACATACATATTTCATGAGAACCTCTAAAAAGAAGCTGGCAAGCCACAAAAGGACTTTCCTCAATAGAGGTAATGCATACACCAGATGGCCTTTTTTCTAGCAAAATTGTCTGTAATTGTTTCAATTCTATCTCAGATTGCTTTGTTTCATTCTCGTTTTTTTGCATCCCGCTAGATCCACATCTGTGTGATACTAACAGGTGTGATGTAAAATAGATGGAGACATAATAAGCGAGGATTGGAACCCGGCCTGCAAAGCACGTCATTGAGCAAATCAAAAAAGAAAATGGCTCCATTTTGCGTCCACTTGAGGAAGAGATGATTCTTTAGTTCAGGCATCTATCTCTTGAGTCCTCAAATTCTCAGACACTTGGAAAAGTCCTATTTTGCCGGAATTGGGATACACTGGCAGACATTTATGAGTCAATGACATAAAAGAGTCCACAATTAAAAATGGTTTTAAAAACTTTTGGTAACTCTTTATTTTAAGGTGACACAGTTACTACATGTACTTACTTTCGTAATAACAGTAAATTATGCATAATTACAAGTAACTAACCCTAAACCAAACCCTAATCATAACTCTATAGTAAGTACATGTAGTTCATTTATATTACTCAGTACTTACTGGAGTAAGTTATATGTCAATGCAACCATGTAACCTTAAAATAAAGTGTAATCGAACTAGTGTGTACGGTTTTCAAAAGTAGTTTAATTTTAAAGACATCATATGGTGTAATCATCAAGTAAAATGTAATAACACATTAAGTATTAATATAAAAATCATATTTTTGAGGAGTCGCATCACATGACAGGACTAGGGCCCTATGATTCTCGCAATGTGGAAAATGCGGACGGAATCGTGGAACCCAGTTATAAAAATGTAACTGTATAACGCAGAATTTCACAGAATTTGTCAAATGTAGTAAAAATTAAGTTAACTTAAATCAAATCATAATACAGACTAGTGTCTGTGAATATTAAACCACAAAACGACTATTTGAATATGAATCCTGCATGTTCTGCGTATCTCTGTTGCATTTACCACACACACACAAACACACACCTGTTTTAGCCAACATGTCCTCCAACCAGTTCGCCTATATAGGGCGTTTGTCACTTCCTTGAAATACGAACCACAGGAGCGTTCAGTAAAGTCGCGCCCCTATCGACGATATTTTAATTCATGAAATAAGACACATAGAGCGTTTGCTAAAGTTGTTCTCCTATTGACAACAGGACTCTTTCATTTTAAAGCATTTTTCCCTTGTATCTGCATAATTGGTAAAGCATTGCAATGCAACAACATGTGCTCCGATCCCAGGGAACACATGTGCTCATAAAGTGTGAATGCACTATAAATCACTGGGTGGGTGTAGTTATAAATAAATAAAAATATTTTTGCTAAATGGAAATATGACAAATGGTGGAAAAAGTCCACACATTGCATTAAAATTAACACGCATTTTGACAGTCATACGTCAATTCATGACATCAGACGTAAAGCGTCACTGTCATTATTTTTATGCCAGCTAGAGGGCGCATGACTTTAAAACGTTAATATAGGTCGTAAAAATATGCTTGAAAAACGACCTATAGAGTCTGTTTTTTTTTGGAGGACAGGTTGGTTTTAGCTGAGGATGGTGTTGTTTAAGTGGTGCCAAATTAAAATAACTAATCAGTTTTTACAACAGAAAATAATCAGTCAAAAAATTTATTTAGCTTTTTATCTAAAGCAGAATTAATTTTTGCTTAATTTTTGCTTTAGATAAATTATCACTGTAAAGCTGCTTTGTAAAAGGCGCTATGTAAATGAAGGTGACTTAACTTGAATTGACTTGACTTGACTTAACTTCACACACACACACACACACATGTTGTGTTTCCATGTTTTATGGGGACATTCCATAGGCGTAATGCATTTTATACTGTACAAACTGTATTTTCTATCCCCCTACACTGCCCCTGTCCCTAAACCTACCCATCACAGGAGACATTCTGCACTTTTACTTTTTCAAAAAACATCACTTAGTGTGATTTATAAGATGTTTTCCTCATGGGGACCAAAAAAATGTCCTCACAAGGACAAAAATTTGGATATTGCCATCTTTGTGGGGACATTTTGTCCCCATACAGGGATTACCAGTCCACACACACACACACACACACACACACACACACACACACACACACACACACACACACACACACACACACACACACACACACACACACACACACACACACACACACACATGTTGTGTTTCCATGTTTTATGGGGACATTCCATAGGCGTAATGCATTTTATACTGTACAAACCGTATTTTCTATCCCCTACACTGCCCCTGCCCCTAAACCTACCCATCACAGGAGACATGCTGCATTTTACTTTTCACAAAACATCACACACACACACACACTTAGTGTACACACACACACACACTGCCCCTGCCCTAAACCTACCCATCACACACACACACACACACATACCACACACACACACCCTGCCTAACCTACCCATCACACACACACACACACACTGCCCCTAACCTACCCATCACACACACACACACACACACACACACACACACACACACACACACACACACACACACACACACACACACACACACACACACACACTGACAGCACACACACACACTGTGTTTCAGCCTCTGTCGTCTCACATGAACACATGAACTTCATCTCCAGAGCCGCTCTGAGAGTCACTTCATCAGCAATTTACCGTTTCATTTGAGAAAAACTCTATATCATGACCACAGATATTCAAAGGTCTTCATGGCAATGTGTCAAAATTAAGCTGTGGTTCAACTTGAAGAAATTATGACAGAACTATATTACTGTTGTACAGGAGAAAATGGCTATGTGTCAATGCAATAATATTACTAAGACTAATAATAATAATATATATATATATATATATATATATATATATATATATATATATATATATATATATATATATATATATGTGTGTGTTTTTATTTTTATTTTATTTTAATGTTATATGATTGAAAGATAAATGAAATTAATGTTTTATGCCTTCATTTGATTGCCATAAAAATCAAATACACAACAGAATACATTTTTGTTTTTATGAATTCAGTTAATTAGACATGGTTTTTGATTATTAACATTTAATTTAACTATTAAAATTGAGTCAAAAAATTTGATCAAAAAACTGAATTTGGGAAAAAAATTAAATTTCATACAGGACTGGTTTGTCAAACAAAAGTATTTAATGTTAATAATCAATAAATAAAAATTTGTTTGAATAAATGTCAAAGAAATTATAAGAAATAATAATATAAGATTATTATATAAATTAATTTTACTTCCGATATTACACAAACATTCTCAACACAAAGTGAAATAAAATCATGTAATTCAATGTGTTACTTGTTGTTTCTTTGTAATTATTTATGAAATTTACTAGCAGTTTCTGAGTGAAAGTTGTTCTACACCACATTTGTATTGAATAAGAAAGAGTGAGGATCAATAACTGTCTATGTTGAATAGCTGATGAAATACAGGCCAAAAATAATGTGCATCTTTAAAAATCTGTAGTTTAGCGATTGTCCTCTAATTTCCACTGAGGAAAACGGCATCATATTATGCTGGAAAATTACATGGCAAATGAACGGCGCGCTTCCCAGCATCTGAGAAAAGAGTTTGTGAGAAAAGAGAAACTAAAAGAAAAGTCAAAGTTTGCTTTTAAAGTCAAGTGGTCCACCATGGCACGGTCCCAACGGCGCCCACGGATAACCAGCAGAAGATTAGCTTAGCATCTGAGCACTGTCTCTGGTACACCATCTATTAACACAAGCTGGTTGAAACTGAGATGTTTCATTTTTTTTTAGGTTTTATCGTGGCTGTGCAGGCCAGCCAGAACCATTTCATTCAGGCAAGTTCTTGCAGAAGCTTCCACAAATCTTTGCTGTCACAGTCCCAAGATGTCCCAAAAAAAATCAGGATATTTCCAATCTTGGCGTGATGGGCCGCACGGAATTAAAAAAGGCAATTACAGAAAGACGAAATCTTGTGTTTTCTATACAAATACGTACCAGTGGGAAGCAGATTACGGGAAATCCGAATTGCTCGTGAATTTGCTGGTCCCTGAATGATAGAACTTGTTATTACTGAATGTAAACACTGCCAAGCTGATGATATTGTGGTAAAACACATCCCACATAAAACATCTCTGGACGTGTTCAATTACCCAAAGCACATTAATAACCTCATGAACAGCAGTCAAGATTTTTGGTTCTAATCTTCTTTGGACAATACTGCAAGAAGATCGCTCTAAACGACTTTGAGTAAAGCCAAAGTGAGCGCGTTAATGACCATTAGCCACTTTCAAGAGTTCGACTGACGACGCAGAGACGTCTAATCACAGTAAATGAGATAAGCGCAGACATATCGTAGACGACAGACGAGCTGGACCGCAACCAAACTACAGTCTTACACGGGCGCCGACGAGGAAATGACTGTTATCAACTATATATCCAAATAAAAAAAACGACCACAAAGCAGCTCTCCCCAAAAATTAGATAGTAAACTATCTGAAGGACTGCAAAAGGATTTTTTTTTAAGTACAATAAACTTTGATGTTTAAGTAATTTCAACTTAAAGGGGGGATCTAATGCTATTTCATGCTTTTTGACTTTTTTACACTGTTAATTTACACTATTCTCATGCTAGACAAACAAATTGAACATATGACGGAGTATTTCTGTGCCAAATACACTCCTTCAGGATTTAAATAAGTTTCGGAAATAGTTTTTTTTTTAATGATGGCCCTGTATGACTTCATAAGGTGCAGGATTCCTTGTATGGGCACTTCTTCCGGATGAGCACACACACACACACACCAACCAGGGGTGCGTTTCCCATATAACGACGTAACTCACTGCTTAACTACCATAGTACGTTGCAGATGTTTACATGACATGAGCAGAACTCTTCACTCCAATTTACATGCAATTTTCATTATTCTGATTATTCGCTAATAAGTATGGTTAGATAGCCTGGATGCCAGCCGAATTTAGCCCCGCCCACAACATTTTTTGCTCTGGCAATTCGTTCTGGAATCGATCCATAGAGGAGTAATTATGCCCAAACAGAAACTGTTCGGACCAATGAAAATGTCAGGGCGGGCTTTAGACGATGATGGACAGATGATCAACAGTAACGTAATCATCCATGTCATCGAAGGCGCTTGGGTTGAGTTTGCTCTTATCCCGAACTTGTTCGTATATGCGTTCACCTTCACTATTTCTCTCAGAAACGATGATCCTGTTGGGAAGTACTCTGTGTATCCTTAAATTATTTTATTACAACACTGGCAAAGGTCATTTACACTCATCTTTTTCTTGTAACGTTAATTAATCCAGCGCGCGTGGAGACAGGGTTGCCAAGTTTTTTTGCAATGTCACGCACAATTGCTACTCAAAACTACAACCCAAAACAATAACTTTGTTCTCCGGAACAAAATGGCGTTTGGTTGGCAAAATATGTTATTTTGGCAAGGTTGCCTGCTAAAATTCGCATTCCTGGGTCTATATATCACATAATTGGGGTCGCTTCACCCCGCGGACAGGAGAAAAACACGGACTTGACAACACAGTGCAGTTGAGTTCTGTTGACATTTGACAACTAGCGTTACGCGTCGCTCCGTTGCTCTGATTGGTTGAGGGTCTATCCAATTGAGGTCTTTCCTGGCTCGGTTGAAACACGCCCCATAATCACAGCTCAATCAGACTCATATTCTGACTAGAGTTGAGTATGGCCACGCCAGGCTAATGGTTAGCCATTACTCAGATAGGCATACAGAATGCATGTTACCGGCCATTGTCTTAATCTACTCGCATCAAATTCCTAATACATTTTATGGACGTAGCTATGGATATTATTAGTAATGAACGTAATGAACATCGCAATTCCGGGTTTGCCTGCATGCGCCATGTTCTTTGCGCCGTCTAGGCGAAGACGGACCAGAAACTGCGCAGCGAGTTGTGTTGACAGAGTTTGGTGATTTGGAGAAGAGAAACCTTCAGAATAATGTCACAAAGTTCATTCACAGAGGTCTGTGTACATTCGCGCATATGCGTTTACATGCCTGTTTAATGCAATTAAAATCGGCGTACGCCACCTAGTTTGATGCGACTATACTACGATTATGGGCTTAATCGCATTAGTTTGAACGAAGTATTGTGTTTACATGAGGTAAAGTTTAATCACAATATTGCCAAAATCCTATTATAATCGCATCATGAGGGAGCATGTAAACGTAGTCAATGTCACTAAAGAAGTGTGTTTCTGCTTTGAGGGAAAGATCAGCTTGTTCAGCTTCCCAAATAACCCAGCGTTAAGGGAACAGTGGATGCAGTTTGTGTTTCCGGAGCTCTGCAAATGTGTGTTTGTTCCCGGTCATGAGCGGGAACCTCAGGCGGTGAGTAAAACTGCATCAAATGTGTGTGTTTGTTGGCAATCACCGTGTAAGTGCATTTAATGTGAACCACACTAACATATAGTGAATCGAGAGTTATCCTGGGATAATGCTGTGTGTGTGTGTGTGTGTGTGTGTGTGTGTGTGTGTGTGTGTGTGTGTGTGTGTGTGTGTGTGTGTGTGTGTGTGTGTGTGTGTGTGTGTGTGTGTGTGTGTGTGTGTGTGTGTGCGCGTGCGTGTTCGTGTCTCTTTAGCTCCGCCCATTGCACGCCTCCACAAGCTCGGCTGTTTTCTGAAAGAATCGGTACAGTGTATCTGTCTTTTATAAATCTGATCAAACTAAAGACTCTTGGGAGATATGAAGGATCAACACTACTCTATAGGTACTCGAGATTTACATGAGACTGGCAGTATGTTAAGTACTCTTTAAATTGCATAAACTGACGTAAATGTGTTGAATCTTGTATAACTTTAATTATTTTGATGAGTTAAAGCAATATGAAAACACATGTTGTCATAACTTTTTGATCTTCGCAGTGTAGCGAAGCTAATTTGATTCCTGTCGCCTCTGAAGTGTTAATGCATCACATTATTGAACTGTAATATTTAATAACATTTGCGGTTTAACAATGGCCAACTGAATAACGCAGATTTGGTTCACGTTCATTTAGCCTTCTCCCACTCATTTTCTCCTCTCATGCTTCAGATACTGCGTTAAATACTTTACTTAGAGCTCCATATTTTCATTATTCATACAGTAAGCACTGTCTCACCAATGCAGGTTACAGTAACCATCTGCTGTGGCAGATTAAAGCTACGAAACCTGTCATTATCTAGCCTCCAGCACCGGCACATTCATTTCTATGCGTTTCAGAGTGTGGACGCGTCAGAGATATTCCTGCTCGCCCCCCACCCCGACATATCAACCTGGAAGACCATTAAAGCCTAACCATGTGAATACCACCTATTCACGGCAAACTCATTGTTCACAGCAAGGTAAGTGGGGAAACCTTTAGACTGTAATCACTGATTTCCAAACGCAAAAGACGGAGAAATTGGAAAAACGAATGTTGAGGTACTCAGCTCCCGTGGCTTGTAAGATAGGGTGTGCAGAGGAGCAAGTCTAATTCTCACACCCTCTTTTTGACGCCAAATTAGAGGACCGTGCCAAGAAAAACATGGCAAGTCATTGACGTCTCGGGATGTATGTGTGCAATCACAACATACAGTACACCCTACCTACTCGCTGTCAAAGACGCGTGATGCCTGCTCGAGTCAATGAAACACACAGGCTCGAAGCAAATCCCACAGGGTCAGAAGATTCAATGCAAATACAGATCAGGTGGTTACTGTATGAGCTAATAATGCTGCTTTTCATCATAAAAGCATTTTCTAAGCATAATCAGAGTCTTTAATAAGATAAAAATAGACTATCCAAAACAACTAAGAGAGGTTATTCTTAGTTAACAGTCATTTTTGTCGCTATGACTTGCCACTGATATAATGAACGGGATACTAAACTTAGTCAAATAATTTGATGGATTTAGGGTGTAATGCAAAGAATAATTTGTGAAGTGAGTTACTAATACTAAGTAAATTTGACATCTGACTAATACATTTAAGTAAATTAAATGTTTTTGATTTAAATTATACTTAAAATAAAACTGAATCATGGTTACATGGTTTCATAATATTTTATATATATATCCAATACAATTTTATTCTTGGCTCATTTTGCCATTTATTTTAAGGTGAAGTAGTTACATGTACTTACTACAGTAATAACAGTATAGTATGCATAATTACAAGTGACTAACCCTAAACCAAACTCTAACCCAAACAGTAACTCCACAGTAAGTTACATGTAGTTAATTAATATTACTCAGTACTTATTTTAGTTTAAGTACTTATTTAAGTACAATGTAAATACATCACCTTAAAATAAAGTGTAACTGTACTCTGTCATAGTCCTGTTCTACATATAATACCTAGGTTCAAACCCTAAACCTAAGTGTAACCCATATTTAAGTCTGAGTAGTTGTCATTATCAGTGCTTTCTTGTCTAAGTCAAAGTGGACATACTGTAAAATAAAGTGCAACTGTGATTTATTTAAATTTGTATTGATCTTCAAATCAATAATCAATGATCTTTGAAAGAAATAGTATGGTCACACTTTATTTTACAGTGTCTGTTACACGTTACATGTAGTTACTACAGTAATAACATTAAATTATGCATAATTACATGCAACTAACCCTCAACCAAACCCTAATTATATAGTAAGTACATGTACTATTACTCAGTACTTAATTGTATAGTTACACCGTAACAATGACACCTTAAAATAAAGGGTTACACTTTATTTTAAGGTGTCATTGTTACAGTGTAATTATACATTTAAGTATTGAGTAATATAAAAAAACTACATGTACTTACTATAGGGTTGGAATTAGGATGTGGTTATGGTTAGTTGCATGTAAGTATGCATAATTTATAGTAATTACTGTAGTAACTACATATAACATGTAACGGAAACTGTAAAATGAAGTGTTACCAACATTTATTATAATGCACAACAAAACTGTTATTCATACTATATAAATTATATAAATTCCAAACTTACTGGAGGGGGACCTATTGATAGTTATGGTCCTGATCTTTAAGTCTTCTGGTTGTAGCAACCTTTCTTTAATGACAAATCCTGGAGATTAATATCAGTTTTCTGAAAATACCCATAAAAGGAACCTTAGCTTTCAGCAGAATATCATTTGCCAATCAATCCTGCACAATGAGACCAAATACATGAAACCAAATAAATACAAAAATAGTCTTTATACTCTGGAAAAAGTGGGAGAAATAGGACATTTCCTGTAATATGGTGCGAACCTATTGGCAGTCAAGATTAACTCAGTGATATGTGGGAAGTCCTTTTCCGGACGGGTGCACAAACATTTGCATTGTCTCAATTACACTGGTGTGTTTCACGGCCATAAGCAGCTAAAGTGACAAACCTGTCTGCTTTTGCCAAGCCTGAAGCAAACATCGATGATAAATAACACTCTGTGCTCCATGGCCTTGACCTACATCAATTAATTACTAACGTTATTCATAACTGTCAAATTAGATTAGCACTATCATGACTTCAGCAGCCCTGAATCATACATCATATCGCTCCTTGAGGAAGAGGGATTTCCAAACTTACTCCAATATCTTCTCACAGTGCTGATGTTGGTGTACTTTCTTTCTTTTTTTTTTACACAAGCAAAAATTGTTTTGTAGTGTTTCTCAGGTGATAAATTATGTTAATCCTTGAGGGGCACTGGGGCGGAAATGAATAAAGTGCGAGTGAAGGCAAGATTAGCATATTCCCTAAATCCATTTACAGAGTGCCAGTGTTTTGGAGCAGGGCTTCCATTTCATCAGCTATTATTCTATCATTGATGCTTCATTTCACCAACCCCCACCTGCCACGGACCCACGGACGCCCCCCTCTTTTCCAACTGCCTCGCCAAACCGCATTTAAAGCCTCGCGCTTATTTGACCAATATTTGAGTTGGATTAGCACGTAACCTGAGCAGGGCCATTATGGGCCATCACATCAATGTTCATAAATGGAATGACAATCAATGTGAAAACATATTAATGGTAAACCAGATATCCGCTGATCATTCAAATGGTAACATTTTGCTTAAAGTCACCTGTAACATTTTCTGCATTATATTGTGATAAAATTTGAAGAATGGATTTAAACATGGTAAAATAAACAGAGCTCATTTTTTACAGTTATTGTCAGTTTTGTATAATGATGGAAATATCTTTTAAAATCTGTCAATGTTTTGTCATATCATATTCATGTTTTATTCTGGCATCTAATTTTTTCTAAATTGAAATGACATTTTTCACATTAATTTAAACATATCAACATTTAAAAAACATGGAAACTGTCCTTGGTGTGAAAATGTAAGCTCCGAAAATTACAATTAAAATAGTTTTTATTGTTACATTTTATTGTTGACAAATCAGTATTTCTGTCAGTAATTTCATGTCAACTAAAAGTATAATCGTTTTCGTTATTATTCCATCAGTAATTTCATTGTTAAATGGACAGTAGACTCTTATTGGTAGCTAAATAAATAATCTTTTTTGTTATCCTTAACCCTGACCCTTAACCCTAACCCTCGTTGTTAAATGGACGGAAGACTGTAATTGGTAGCAAAAATCATAATTATTATCGTAGACGAAATCAAAAATTTCCATCAGTAATTTCATTGTTAAATGGAAAGTAGACTCCTATTGGTAGCTAAAAGAATAACCGCATCGGTATTGTTATTGTTGAAGCAATCAAACATTTCCGTCAGTAATTTCGTTGTTAAGTGTAAAGTAGACTCTTATTGGCAGCTAAAAGCATAATCATTATCGTTATCGGTATGATTATCGTTGACAAAATAATTTCCTTCAGTAATTTTATTGTTAAATGGACAGTAGACTGTTATTGGTAGATAAAAGCAAAATCGTTATCATTATCGGTTATCATAATCGTTATCGTTAACAAAATCAAATGTGGTTGACGGTTAAAAAAAGCATAAACACTATAATTAATGAAATCAAACATTTCCGTCAGTAATTTAGTGGTCACATGGCCAGTAGACTGTTATTGGTAGCTAAAAGCATAATTGTTTTTGTTGTCATTGACAAAAGAAATAATTTTCAAACGTTATTTCATTGTTCAATGGAGAATAGACTCGTATTGGTAACTAAAAGCAACAGCAAAAGCAGGAAATACGCATAACGCTGTTAAACGTCAGCGTAAATCTGTGTAGTTCTGCGGGCGTAGATTTCGCGAAGGAGCCTGCTGAGGACCGAAACGCTCCACCGGGCCAACCCAAGCAGGGAAGCGGTTGAAAAGTAGCCTCTTTGCCGCGGCGAGGCTTAAAAGCGGGATATTCTTATTTAGAGCAAGAGGCCTTGTGCGAATCCACAGTCAAACTAATCAGCCGCGTCCCCGTGCCGCTCCCCACTCGCGGCGGCCCACAGCCAGCGAAAACATATTTCCATTTTAACGCCTTGAGATGATCAAAGCATCAGCTTAATATAATCAGCTCAAACCCCATTTACCACAAGCCCCACCGCTGCGTCTGGGGAGCGCTTCTCTTCCCCGGCCTATCTATTTGGAAACAGGTGCTATAATAGTAAATTAATTAGACGGAGGCGATGCACCTTGTTCTTTGTGGGCGCCAGCCTCTTGTGGGTCACAGCCTCCAGGAAAATGCCATCTGGGCTTCAATTCCCCTCTGGGACAGGAAGGGAGAAGGGGGGCCTTCCCCGGCCTGCAGTTGACCGTGGCATTTTTTACATAACAATTAACCCTATTAGCCTCTTGCTCGCCGTGTAGCCGCTTTACTTTTTTATGTCTCTACAGAGGTACACGCACCTCGCCGCAACGCTTCCTGCAAATGTCCGAGCTGCATCCAAATGCCAGAGAGGAGGTGAGTGACCTTTCCCGTAACGTCTGACATCTCGACTCTCCGATTCGGATGGTTTATTCCCAGGGCGGGATCAGTCAC
Organism: Gobiocypris rarus; assembly: GCA_023029165.1. Lineage (NCBI taxonomy): Eukaryota > Metazoa > Chordata > Actinopteri > Cypriniformes > Gobionidae > Gobiocypris > Gobiocypris rarus. The sequence continues at coordinate 31,771,816 of CM040929.1, forward strand.
GCTGGAGAAACAATTGTCCAGGCGGTGAAGATAATACAGTACATGAGCAGCAAGTGATTCGAGATTGGGAAGCACTTAGCGTTGCTAAACACACTCTTGCGCTTCTCGGCGGCGGGATCGCTTACTTTGTGACTTTTTAATTGCTTTGAAGGATGTTAAGTCTTTTAAGGTAGCTAAGTCTCAAACGCCGAGGTGAGAGCTTAAAAGCCTCAGCCCGTCTGATGCTAGCAAAGCTAATAGCGCGTAGCAGGCGAAAATGTGCAGAGGAATTTGACTCCACGGCCTGAAATCTGAGCGTCAGTTTGTTTTCAAGCCTCCTTTCTCCATGAAATACAGATTACTGGAAGCGGCTTGTGGTTAATGAGAGGAAAAAGCCTGAAAATGTATGCCTACAGGATTTTCGTTTTTTTCAGGGAAACTTGATGTAATTAGCAAGCCGCCAATGCAGAAGTGGCTGTGTTGTGAAGAAGTGAACAATGAGACGCGGCGCGAGATTGTGTATTGTCCCGATGCTATCGTGCCATTGAAGGGTTCATCCATGTGTTGTGTCTTTCTGGGAGTTCCTGTGTATGCAACACAGATTAAGTGATTAATCAGCGGATCGGATCAGTGAGAAGAGGACTATAGGATCGCGGTCCTCTGAGGTCCCGGGATCAGTCTCTGTGCAAACATCGGGATTTGACGGAGGTTGAGCGTTAAACCCCGAGCAGATGGTGGAGGATGTTGAGTTAAGACAGCGACTGATCTGGGGAAACAGATACTCTCTCGTTAGGTTGAAAGCACCTCTGGGACGGCAGTCAAGTGCTGGACTAACCTCCTGTGCCAAAAACAAACGGAGGCAAATGGTCGATCGAGCAGGGAGAGGAGCGGCTCAGCCCCCATGATGTCCCAAATAATGAGGGCATGGCTGAGGGAGAAAATTACCCCTCTCAGAGAGAGAGAGAGAGAGAAAGAGAGAGAGGGGCAGTTCGAGCCAAACGGGGGTGGGTCTATAAATGCGGAGGAAGGTACTAACCTTATCTCCAACCAGTTTATGAAAATGTACGGATCACACACACACACACACACACACACACACATGGCATGAGGTATAATGCTGATTTGAAGAACCATTTCTTAACATTTTATGTTTTACAGCTGAATTTACATACTAAATTCAATGCAAAATGTATGTATAAACGGTTTATTAATCATTAAATTTGACCAAAATCTACTGAACAACAATTACTCTACGCTAAACCGAATATCACCAATAATTCTCGACATATTTGTGATTTGGCTTTATGGCTTAATAAAGTCACCTGTGTTGATGTTGTTTTTTTGCATTATATTGCAGTAAAATATCCAAATATATGCATTTTAGTCATAGTGTTTGTCTTTTGACGAAAATATCCTTTTAGACAATGTTTTGTCATGTCATAATCATTTATTTTAGTCTGACTAAAATGGCACCTGCTTTTTTGGTTGATGAAAATATTTTTTTTGTTGATTAGGTATACCAAACATTTATATATTAGTTTAAATTGATAGACATTTAACAAATTAATGGTTTATGAACAATTTACCAAACAAAATCTACTATTGCTCCAGCCCATTGTCTTGGCACATCAATAATATGGTAACACTTTATTTTACAGTGTCATTGTTACATATGTTACATTAACTTACTATAGTAATAACAGTAAATTATACATAATTACATGCAACTAACCCTCAACCAAACCCTAATCCTACCATAACCCTATAGTAAGTACATGTAGTTCATTAATATTACTCAGTGCTTAAATATATAATTACACTGTAACAATGACACTTTAAAATAAAGAGTAGCGCAATATTGTTGAAGCAAGCATTGTGCCTATTAATATAAAAACAGACAAAAGATAACTTATTGAAAATGTAATTTAAGTAATTAATTTAAGCCAAATTAAGTAATTTCAAATTCCGAAAAATTTTAATAAATGAAGACCAACATTTTTATTTTATATATATATATATATATATATATATATATATATATATATATATATATATATATATATATATATATATATATATATATATATATAAATAAAAATGTTTTACAAGCTAATATAATATAATATAATTAGGGATGCACTGATATGAACATTTTTTGGCCGATACCGATAACTGATAATTCTTTATATTTGAAAGCTTATAACCGATATATTGGCCGACAAATCTAAATCCAACTTATTATATATTTTTTGAGAGCCTGATTACAGAAATAAAAGTATTAAATCCATGCCCCAAACACACAATCATAATGTTTATAATTATTAAGCGCTGCTGCACTGTAGTTTCCTTTTCTGAAGTGATTCCAATCATATTTCAAGCGATTCAAAGCCATCACGGTGAACAGTGCACATCTGAAGTGTCTCAGCTGAAGGAAATAATACATTACTTATCGGATTCAATATATCAGACACATTGTCATATCAGGACAATAATAATAACATAAAAAATTTACATATACCAGCCGATAACGATATGGTGGCGATTTATCTTGCATCCATAATATAATATAATATAATATAATATAATATAATATAATATAATATAATATAATATAATATAATATAATATAATTAATTAGGGATGCACTGATATGAACATTTTGGCCGATACCGATAACCGATAATTCTTTATATTTGAAAGCTTATAACCGATATATCGGCCGATACATCAAAATCCAAACTTTTATATATTTTTTGAGAGCATGATTACAATACAAAAGTCTCACCGTTGAATCCATGCCCCAAACACACATTTATGATGTTCTAAAGATTTGCGTAAAATATTAAGTGCTCATTAAACAAAAAAACAACAACAGGAAGCAGAAGCACACGGCAGCGCTCACAGAAGTTATCACAGCTTTGACGTGTGTCTTTAGTGAATGCAATCTGTGATAAGGGTTTGAAAAGAGATCTACTGCACGTGCGAGTGTGTGTGTGTGTGAGTGTGTGTGTGTGTGTGTGTGTGTGTGTGTGTGTGTGTGTGTGTGTGTGTGTGTGTGTGTGTGTGTGTGTGTGTGTGTGTGTGTGTGTGTGTGTGTGTGTGTGTGTGTGTGTGTGTTGTGGCCTCTGTGAGGTCACACTCCTCATAGACTCAGAGCGTTGAACACCTCGAGCGATGTTGATGCCCTTCACCTGTAGGGTAAGACTGCAGCTTCTATATCACATCTCACACACAGCGGATACACAGTTATTGATTCTAGAACTGGTTGGAAAGCAAAGCTAAAAAATTGGGAAATTATGCTATTTGTAAAAAAATATTAATTGATGACTAATGTTAATTTTTTCTCATATTTATCTTAATTAATTTGTTATAAATGCTATGATAAATAATATAAATATATCTTTTGCACATGCATATTTAAAAACATACATTACATTGAATTGATATTTTAATATCAATTGTATTATTCAGAAGCCAGAAATAAAATGGCACATATGCTGATATGAGAAAGAATACGCTCTCGAATCATCAGACACGGGTTAGACTCATTTCAGCCGGCCTGATAATTTCAGGTTGCTTTTCTCGGCATTGTGTATGATCATAAAGAGCTAATAATCTGGTTAAGAGGATTTGGGGCTGAAGTGTCTCACTCAATCTTGATTTCCACATATTTCTTTAATAATCAGAGAGAGGATCTTGATAGAGGTGCGCGGATACTTTTGGGAGGGTTTGGGTCTATCTATAATCAATTCTTGTCCTCAAGACACACGTTAATTGGGAAAAATGATAGCCTTCCATCAATATGTCCTTAAAAAGCATGCTGCCGGTATTTTTTCCCTTCTCTTTAATTCAATCAAATCATTGGCGTAACTGGCCTCTTTCACAGAGATAATGCGGTTAGGCTTTTGTGTTCCAATACCACGAGCGGCTGATTCTTTTCAAAGTGCAAAAACTTGAGAGGTTGAATGATTTCTCCTATTATTCCATAAAACATTTGAAGATTACACAGAAACTTATCCGTTTCAAAAGCAGAAACCCAGAGCGTGAGCTGTAATATTCTTACAATATTACTGTTTTTACTCTCTGAGCATCACCGTAACTTACAGTACACGTGGAGTTACAGATATCAATAAAGTATGAACAATTCATAAACAAGAAGAAGCACTTGCATGTCAACAAACAAGCATAAAGACATGTCGGTGGATGAAAAGGTGCAAGATTCAACCAAATATTCAAACCTTTATTTGACAAAAATCTACATATCATATACATATCAATAATGTTAACGCGAGCAATGTGTTTATTAATAAAAAAAAATAGCAATATTAATGAAATATTAATGCATTTATGATAATCTAACATGATAACTCGAAACCGAATTCTTTATAAATATACCTAAGGCATTATGTAATTTCAAATTCTGAAGCATTTTTATGAATAAAGACCAAGTCATATTGTATGTTTAAAAATGCAACATGATATAAATATAATCTTTATAAAACATATGCAATCATTTGTATGAATTTTCAGATTGAATAATTGTTTTTTCAAATAAAATTTTATTTGGTTAGTTTTGCTTGTTTTAAATGCATAATAATAATATAATATAATATAATATAATAATTAATATAATATAATATAATATAATAATATAATATAATATAATATAATATAATATAATATAATATAATATAATATAATATAATATAATAATATTTTAATGAATGAAGACCAAGTCATATTTTATGAGAGATAATCTGTCAAAAATATATAATAATTTTTCTTTGTTTTGCTTATTTTCCATATAATATAATATAATATAATATAATATAATATAATATAATATAATATAATAATATAATATAATGTGGTTATTTTCAAGGTGCAAACATTTTGAGAGGTTGAATGATTTGTCCTGTTATTCCATAAAACATAAAGTTATCCGTTTCAAAGCAGAAACCCAGAGCGTGAGCTGTAATATTCTTACAATATTACTGTTTTTACTGTCTGAGCATCACCGTAACTTACAGTACACGTGGAGTTACAGATCTCATGGCAGTATGAACAATTCCCAGTGCAGAGAGAATGCATTAAAAAGAAGAAGAAAAATCACGGCACTTGCATGTCAACAAACAAACAAAACACATTTAAAAAAGCACAGATAATTGCCTATCCTCAAAATATTTCATTTTCAACGTCTTTGAAATGTCACTCCGCCGAGGGAAGTGAAGACAAGTGTACGTTGCTGTTAAAATGTCAGTCTGTCAAAGGCAAAATGTGTGTATATTTCAGAAACACACACACACAGCAGCGGGGAGCGAGCGCTCGCTATGGGGAAACAGAGTGCAGGGCTAAAAGGGGCCGATTCCAAGCCCAGATAACAGATGGAAATTGCCACTGGAGAAAATTAGGGTTGTTCAGCAGCTCGCCGATAAGCACCTATTTGCTTTTGGTCATAGTGGCTTCTCACACTTTATAAACCATCATTTAATTACACTGACGAGGGCTGATTGTCAGCGGTGCCGTAAGGTAGAGGGGCCCCGGGTGTGAGAGAGAGCAACAGAGAGCACTCGCAGGGGCCGAGAGCACAAAGACTGAAATTATACGTGTCCTTGGCATTTCAATCACCATCCCTAATGCATTAGAGTTCAATTACATCAGACACTTCGGCAAACCACAGAAAAGACAAAAGTACAGAGCGACGGGGAGAAAAGACAACATTTGGGAAGGCCGTTTTTTTCAAAATCATCAGCTTAATCATGTGTAGAATATTATTTTATTTTTAATTCCGTAAGCCCTACGATAACACGTGTCTTTAAAAGCAAAAATGCAGTTAATAATTATATCAAATAGAGATTGGAGAGTGCACAATTGCTAGTAAATTTCATAAACAGTTACAAAGAAACGGCATGCAACGCTCTGAAGGATGAGAGCAGAATGTGACACTTTCCATGTGTTAACATTAGCTAAAGGCACTATATTTTACAGTGTTATTGTTACATATGGTATTTACTGTAGTAAATGTATGCATAATTACATGCAACTAACCCTCAACCAAACCCTAACCCTATAGTACATGTAGTTAATTAATATTACTCAGTGCTTAAATGTAGAATTGCAGTGACACCTTAAAATAAAGGTGTCATTGTTACAATTATTATATATTTAAGCACCGAGTAATATTAATTAACTACATGTACTTACTATAGGGTTATGGTAGGATTAGGGTTTGGTTGAGGGTTAGTTGCTTGTAATTATGTATAATTTACTGTTATTACTATAGTAAGTTAATGTAACATATGTAACAAGGAAGGACACTGTAAAATAAAGTGTTACCAATAATATGTATCATTATAAAACTAAACTTTTCCAATTAATTTATAAGTGTATGTTAATTAATATCACTCAGTACTTAAATATATAATTACACTGTAACAATGACAGCTTAAAATAGTGGGTTACAGTGTATATTAGTACTGATTAATAATAAATTATTACATGGTTATTACTACAGTGTGTAACATATGTAACACTGTAAAATAAAGAGTTACCAAAAATTGGTTATTATTAACTTCAACATTTACCAATACATCATTAAAATCAAAAGTTGTCTCTGGTGATATTATTTAATGCACCTGAACTAGCAATTCTTGTATTTTTATGAACTAACATTAACAAAGATGTATAAATACCTAAAAGTATGCATTAACTGTGCAATAACTAGTGAGACCTTATTGTTATCTATTTTTCTTGTAACCTACTTCAATAATCTTAATTTTATTTTAAATGTAAAAAAAGAAAGAATGAAAATGTTGCAGTGTAATCTTGCAGATAAATGAAAGGCGGTTAAATATGAGCCAGCGTTTGACGAGGCAGTCTGAGCACTGACGGAGCTGCTCTTACTTCACTGCAGGGTCATCAAGCCATCGGTTCTGCAGTTCTTCTAATGAAGCGCTTCCACCGAGGGAATTATGTTTGATGTAATTACTGCACTGATGTAGGTAAGACATATATCATCATGCGTTAGTGATGTGTGTGTGTGTGTGTGTGTGTGTGTGTGTGTGTGTGTGTGTGTGTGTGTGTGTGTGTGTGTGGACTGGTAATCCCTGTATGGGGACAAAATGTCCCACAAAGATGGCAATATCCAAAATCCTTGTCCTTGTGGGGACATTTTTGGTCCCCATGAGGAAAACATCTTATAAATCACATTAAGTGATGTTTTTGAAAAAGTAAAAATGCAGCATGTCTCCTGTAATGGGTAGGTTTAGGGGCAGGGGCAGTGTAGGGGATAGAAAAATGGTTTGTACAGTATAAAATGCATTACGCCTATGGAATGTCCCCATAAAACATGGAAACACAACATGTGTGTGTGTGTGTGTGTGTGTGTGTGTGTGTGTGTGTGTGTGTGTGTGTGCTGCAGGATCTCTATATGTTGAGCTGCACTACAGCAGGATCTCTATATGTTGAGCTGCACTGCAGGCTAGTGTTTTGTTGCCATCTATTGGAGTAAAAGCTCATCTTATCTGCTCCAGATGAACAAGACTCTGCCGTCCGTCAGGAGAAGAGTCTGGTGTGATGCTAGTGAAGCCAACGCTATTAATAAATCAGCCGTTTGGGGTGATTCATGTAGAATTAATTATTGAAAGTGTATTTGTAAAATACTACATAGCAAATTCAGGTTTTTAGTCAAAGTAAAAAATGCATGGTTAAATATTTAACAGCGTATCGTTCAATATGTTACTGTTCTGTGGATTTAGACTGACAGACATAAATCTGAATATAGAAATATGTCAGCAGAACATAATTTAGGTGAATAATTTGGTAACACTTTCCAAGTAGTTAACATGAACTAACAATGAAAACTACTTGTACAGCATTGATTCATGTCAGATAATGTACATTCAACATTCACTGATACATTATTATTATTATTAATGAACTAACTTGAACTAACACCGAAAAGTTGTATTTTTATTAACTAAAATAAAAAAAGATTATAAATACTGTAACACGTTTTGTTTGTTGTCAGTTTTAAAGCATTAATTAAAGTTAACTAATGAGACCTTTTTGTTATAAGTTTTTACACTCCTATTAAAATACAATTTCTACTAAATGTGTTATTTAAAAGTAAAATAAATAAATAGCAATAATTATCTTAGAATTATTTAAGAAATAAATAAAAATGCACCCAAAATGTTACTATATATATATATATATATATATATATATATATATATATATATATATATATATATATATATATATATATATATATATATATATATATATATATAATCATTTAGCAGAAGTTTTTATTCAAATGAGGAGAAATGATATATACATGTTTTAATAGAATCTGACACTGTTCTCTGCAGTTTCAGACACATGTTGTTTATGTGTAATATGCAAACGACAGCTTTCTTATTCTAGGCTTTACTGTAGGGGGCACTGCCTCCATACTAAAATACATCATGGCTAATTACAGCGCTTCATTAATTAGGCTCAAGCAGACAACAGCACTCAAACAACAAAATACAGCCGTCTTTCTGTCTGTACTGCTCATTGTTTGAGGTATTCTACCATTTGACAGAGAATCACGATTAAGAAATGCGCAATCACAAGGTGTAGGAGGGAAAACACAACGTTTAAGAAGAGACACACAAGATTCATCAAAAAACATGATTAATAAATGTACAAACTATACTGTCTCTCACAATGTAATAGGCTCAACATGACATTACTTTTCCAGTGTGATGAATAAACGGTAAATAATATCATATTTATGATGTGCAACATTTATGTTCTTCATTTATTATTTAATTGCACCACCAAAATGTAAGATATTTAATAAGGCAAAACTATTGCACTGGTCATTTTTGAGCTCATGCTCTATCTTGCTTCCATAACATGTCTTCTTTAAGGCTAGTGGAAATAAAACATACAAAATACACATTTAAGTGTTTATTTTATTACTCTTGATCTATTTGCATCTGTAGATTTCAAGTTCAATATTTATAAAGTTTGTTTTCACAAAATGAGTTTGATCTCCACTTCAGCAGCACTTATATACAAAACTTACAGGTTTATGCATATCTATATTCTGAAGGGTTTTATATGAGGGTTTGCTCATACTGTGCATCATTCACCTGATTTATATAACTTTTTATTCATAAAAAATAAGGTTAAAATATAATTTCTAGCTGAAAAGGTAATTTATATAACTTTATATTCCTAAAAAATATGGTCAAATGCATTTTTTTTTCATGGCTGTTGACATTTTCTGATTTATGAAGTGATAACGAGATTAGTTGTATCAAATCTTCAGATTTATGTTCTGGAAATATATGCAAATGAGTACATATTTAATTAATTAATGCGTTATTTTATACAATATAACTTTTCAGAAAACTTAAAAATACATAACTTAGTAATACAAAACATTTGGGCCCCACTTTATATTAGGTGGGTAAAGTTAAGGACAGGTGTGGTGGTGTGGGTAAGTTTAAGGGTAGGGTTAAGGACAGGTGTGGTGGTGTGGGTAAGTTTAAGGGTAGGGTTAAGGACAGGTGTGGTGGTGTGGGTAAGTTAAAGGGTAAAGTTAGGGACAGGTGTGGTGGTGTGGTGGTGTGGGTAAGTTTAAGGGTAAAGTTAGGGACAGGTGTGGTGGTGTGGGTAAGTTTAAGGGTAGGGTTAGGGACAGGTGTGGTGGTGTGGGTAAGTTTAAGGGTAGGGTTAGGGACAGGTGTGGTGGTGTGGGTAAGTTTAAGGGTAGGGTTAAGGACAGGTGTGGTGGTGTGGGTAAGTTTAAGGGTAAAGTTAGGGACAGGTGTGGTGTGGTGGTGTGGGTAAGTTTAAGGGTAAAGTTAGGGACAGGTGTGGTGGTGTGGGTAAGTTTAAGGGTAAAGTTAGGGACAGGTGTGGTGGTGTGGTGGTGTGGGTAAGTTTAAGGGTGAAGTTAGGGACAGGTGTGGTGGTGTGGGTAAGTTTAAGGGTAAAGTTAGGGACAGGTGTGGTGGTATGGGTAAGTTTAAGGGTAGGGTTAGGGACAGGTGTGGTGGTATGGGTAAGTTTAAGGGTAGGGTTAGGGACAGGTCTGGTGGTGTGGGTAAGTTTAAGGGTAGGGTTAGGGACAGGTGTGGTGGTGTGGGTAAGTTTAAGGGTAAAGTTAGGGACAGGTGTGGTGGTATGGGTCAGTTTAAGGGTAGGGTTAGGGACAGGTGTGGTGGTATGAGTAAGTTTAAGGGTAGGGTTAGGGACAGGTGTGGTGGTGTGGGTAAGTTTAAGGGTAGGGTTAGGGACAGGTGTGGTGGTATGAGTAAGTTTAAGGGTAGGGTTAGGGACAGGTGTGGTGGTATGAGTAAGTTTAAGGGTAGGTTTAGGGACAGGTGTGGTGGTATGGGTAAGTTTAAGGGTAGGGTTAGGGACAGGTGTGGTGGTAGGAGTAAGTTTAAGGGTAGGGTTAGGGACAGGTGTGGTGGTGTGGGTAAGTTTAAGGGTAGGGTTAAGGACAGGTGTGGTGGTATGGGTGAGTTTAAGGGTAAAGTTAGGGACAGGTGTGGTGGTATGGGTAAGTTTAAGGGTAGGGTTAAGGACAGGTGTGGTGGTGTGGGTAAGTTTAAGGGCAGGGTTAGGGACAGGTGTGGTGGTGTGGTAAGTTTAAGGGTAGGGTTAGGGACAGGTGTGGTGGGATGGGTAAGTTTAAGGGTAGGGTTAGGGACAGGTGTGGTGGTGTGGGTAAGTTTAAGGGTAAAGTTAGGGACAGGTGTGGTGGTGTGGGTAAGTTTAAGGCAAAGTTAGGGACAGGTGTGGTGGTATGGGTCAGTTTAAGGGTAGGGTTAGGGACAGGTGTGGTGGTATGAGTAAGTTTAAGGGTAGGGTTAGGGACAGGTGTGGTGGTATGGGTAAGTTTAAGGGTAGGGTTAGGGACAGGTGTGGTGGTATGAGTAAGTTTAAGGGTAGGGTTAGGGACAGGTGTGGTGGTATGGGTAAGTTTAAGGGTAGGGTTAGGGACAGGTGTGGTGGTATGGGTAAGTTTAAGGGTAGGGTTAGGGACAGGTGTGGTGGTATGAGTAAGTTTAAGGGTAGGGTTAGGGACAGGTGTGGTGGTGTGGGTAAGTTTAAGGGTAAAGTTTGGGACAGGTGTGGTGGTGTGGGTAAGATTAAGGGTAGGGTTAGGGACAGGTGTGGTGGTGTGGGTAAGTTTAAGGGTAAAGTTAGGGACAGGTGTGGTGGTGTGGGTAAGATTAAGGGTAGGGTTAGGGTCAGGTGTGGTGGTGTGGGTAAGTTTAAGGGTAAAGTTTGGGACAGGTGTGGTGATGTGGGTAAGATTAAGGATAAAGTTAAGGACAGGTGTGGTGGTGTGGTTAAGATTAAGGATAGGGTTAGGGACAGGTGTGGTGGTGTGGGTAAGATTAAGGGTAGGGTTAGGGACAGGGACAGGTGTGGTGGTATGGGTAAGTTTAAGGGTAAAGTTTGGGACAGGTGTGGTGGTGTGAGTAAGATTAAGGGTAGGGTTAGGGACAGGTGTGGTGGTGTGGGTAAGATTAAGGGTAAAGTTAAGGACAAGTGTGGTGGTGTGGGTAAGTTTAAGGGTAAAGTTAGGGACAGGTGTGGTGGTATGGGTAAGTTTAAGGGTAGGGTTAGGGACAGGTGTGGTGGTGTGGGTAAGTTTAAGGGTAGGGTTAGGGACAGGTGTGGTGGTATGGGTAAGTTTAAGGGTAGGGTTAGGGACAGGTGTGGTGGTGTGGGTAAGTTTAAGGGTAGGGTTAGGGACAGGTGTGGTGGTATGGGTAAGTTTAAGGGTAGGGTTAGGGACAGGTGTGGTGGTGTGGGTAAGTTTAAGGGTAGGGTTAGGGACAGGTGTGGTGGTATGGGTAAGTTTAAGGGTAGGGTTAGGGACAGGTGTGGTGGTGTGGGTAAGTTTAAGGGTAGGGTTAGGGACAGGTGTGGTGGTGTTGGTCAGTTTAAGGGTAGGGTTAGGTACAAGGGAAGTGTCAACAGTGTAATTACAAATGTAACTACAGAAATTAATTACAGATGTAATTACATGAAGGTATTTTTAAAAATGTAAGTACAATGTAAAAACATGTATGTACAGAATAAGTGCAAATTATTAATTAAATTAAATTATTAGTTAGTACATAGTAGTTAAGGCCACCTAATATAAAGTGGGTCCAACATTTGTCTTAATCTACTGTGATTAATGACGTATGGTGATATCTACTAGCTTCAAATTTTTACCCTTTAATTACCTGTAGTGTGTATAACTACAGTATGTATTTTTAGATAACAACTGGACGCTACTAAGTGCGATGTGATGAGGAGCATAATACTGTTTGAAATGTGTTTGCAATTGAAATGTTTATCATCACAAAATGTGTTCTTTTTCACACACTGTGAGCATAAAATGCACCATTTAGTTAGAAGTTAGTATTCCATTCCGCTCACAACCAGAGAGAGAGAGAGAGAGAGAGAGAGAGAGAGAGAGAGAGAGAGAGAGCTGACACTTCCTCTCTGCTGGAGTCGGGGCCACGGCCGAAGCAGCCAATGGGTTCATTTGGAAATTGACTACAGCGTGATTGGTACAGTCCATTTAAAGGCACGGCGGGCTGCTCGGATCGATCTCTCTACTTGCAGGCTTTTCATTTCAATCACATGGGTGAAAGATGTGCAGTATGTAGCATGGTTGGGGAGGGTAGCGTTCGGTGGAGAGTGCTTACAGCGGGGAAATGGCTGAAAGGGGATGTTGAGCAGATGAACATAAATTACCCATGAAGAGAAACAAGAGTGTGCTTTGAGTGGACTCTATAGTGATGGCTACTTTAGTATAGGCGTGTTATTAGTATATTATTGCACTCATGTGCAATAGATGAGTGAAAAACATGACCCGTTTACATTTCACTCCAACTCAGAAAGATAGATAGATAGACAGACAGATAGACAGACAGACAGACTTAGATGAACCCAGACAGACAGACAGACAGACAGACAGATAGCTAGACAGACAGACCAGATGAATGAGATAGATGAATGAACAGACAAGACAGACAGACAGACAGATAGATAGATAGATAGATAGATAGATAGATAGATAGATAGATAGAAGATAGACAGACAGACAGATAGCTAGACAGACAGACAGACAGATAGATAGATAGATAGATAGATAGATAGATAGATAGATAGATAGATAGATAGATAGATAGATAGATAGATAGATAGATAGATAGATAGATAGATAGATAGATAGATAGATAGATAGATAGATAGATAGATAGATAGATACATACATACATAGATACATAGAGAGAGAGATAGATAGATGATAGATAGATAGATAGATAGATAGATAGATAGATAGATAGATAGATAGATAGATAGATAGATAGATAGATAGATAGATAGATAGATAGATAGATAGATAGATAGATAGATAGATAGATAGATAGATAGATAGATAGATAGATAGATAGATAGATAGATAGATAGATAGATTTAATTTTGTTATGACTTTTATATTTAGGTGAAAGTCAGAGTCACAGTTTCTGAATCAAAACATGTGTTAAATATTCTTACTGAGCTGCTAATCCACTATTCCATTCAGATCTGTGACTGCACCACTTTTAAAAACCAACTATGACAAATGTTGTGGGTATTAATGACTTACATGTAAATGAAATATTAATTTATGTTTAAATTATTTTATTATGTGAAAAGTAAGAGAGTGTGGTGACATTAAAGTACCACAGCTAAGCAGGAAATGTGCACTAGATTGCCAAAAGTATTGGGCCGCCCTTCCAGATCCCAGAGTTCAGGTGTTCAATCCCTTCATGGCCACAGGTGAATAAATCAAGCTCTAGGCATCCAGACGCTTCTACACACATTTGTGAAAGAATGGGTCGCTCTCAGGAGCTCAGTGAACTCAAGTGTGGGACCGGGATAGGTTGCCACCTGTGCAATAAGGCCATTCCTGACATTTCCTCACTGCTAAATATTCCCTCAACTGTTAGTGGTGTTATAACAAAGTGGAAGCGATTGGGAACAACAGCAACTCAGCCGTGAAGTGGTAGGCCACGTAAAATCACAGAGCGGGGTCAGCGCATGCTGAGGGTCACAGTGAGCAGAAGTCACCAACTTACCTGCCAGACCTCCAAACTTCTGTGGCCTTCAGATGAGCTTAAGAACAGTGCGGAGAGAGCTTCATGGAATGGGTTTCCATGGCCGAGCAGCTCATCAAAGCCTTACATCACCAAGTGCAATGCAAAGTGTGGGATGCAGTGGGGTAAAGCACGCCACCACTGGACTCTAGAGCAGTGAGACGTGTTCTCTGGAGTGACCAATCACGCTTCTCTGTCTGCCAATCCCATGGACGAGTCTGGGTTTGGCCATTGCCAGGAGATCGGGACTTGCCTGACTGCTTTGTGCCAAGTGTAAAGTTTGGTGGAGGGGGGATTATGGGGTGGGGTTGTTTTTCAGGGGTGGGGATTGGCCCCTTAGTTCCAGTAAAAGGAACTCTTAATGCTTCAGCATACCAAGACATTTTGGACAATTTCATGCTCCCAACTTTGTGGGAATGGTTTGTGGACGGCCCCTTCCTGTCCCAACATGACTGCGCTCCAGTGCACAAAGCGTCGGCCCATAAAGACATGGATGAGCGAGTTTGGTGTGGAGGAACTTGACTGGCCTGCACAGAGTCCTGACCTCATCCCGATAGAACACCTTTGGGATGAATGAGAGCGGAGAATGCGAGCCAGGCCTTCTCGTCCAACATCAGTGCCTGACCTCACAAATGCATTTCTAGAAGAATGGTCAAAGATTCCCATAAACACACTCCTAAACCTTGTGGAAAGCCTTCCCAGAAGAGTTGAAGCTGTTATAGCTGCAAAGGGTGGGCCGACTCCATATTAAACCCTACGGATTAAGAATGGGATGTCATTAAAGTTCATGTGCATGTGAGGCAGGCATCCCAAAACTTTTGGCAATATAGTGTATTTCTGACTGTTATTAAAGGCTCTAATCTGAGCATTTCTTTATGAATGACTTCAGATATATCTTAAAGATATCATACATTTTATATATCTTTATATTTTTGTAATTGTAGACTTTTTGTCTTACTGTTTCTTTCACATTAACATGCAAATTTAAATATCATATTATAATATAATTTACTTTGCAATACCAATTTGTCCTGCTGTTTTATTTGTTTTTCGGCATTAAACATTACTGTGATAGCCTTACAATACTACTTTAAAATGTAGTCTTTAAAATATCAGTTCAAAACTTTGTTAATGCTTAAAAAATAATATTACAATTACATCTCATACTTCTGATTGGAAATGCTGAGAATAAATTGCATCTACAAAACTGCTCTACAAAAAATGTCCCGGCTCGCCGATGTTTATTGCATGTCATTTTCTATTCTAACTGTCACATCTATGACAGACAATTACCACATCTGTGCTCAGCCAACCTATAATCAACATTATTATTTAACAACTGCCACAATAAATGCACTTCTGTTTATCAGATATTTTGCCTTCCGACACGTTTTCACATCTGCTCTCTGCATGGCTCCTTTTAATAGCTGCAAAGTGCAAAAAAATGCTACAAGGAAAATGAAAGGAAAATGTTTCGTGTGTGTCATTACTGCACATCAAAATGACAGTCATCATGGTGTATATTAATCATGCAAAGATAGGAAGCATCTAACCTTTGATATTTAATTAATGTTTTATATAATAACAACATCCAGCTCTCACAAATGCATCTTTGGATCACCAAATGTTTTTCGAGGCGGTAAAACAGCACTAAAGCTATAGGCGCATGATGACATCATAAAAAATGATGCAATGTGATATTGAAGGGGGAGGAGTCACAGAAATCACTGATGTTACACTTCAGTCATAATGGCAGGGGAAGAGCTAGAAAATGAATCACTTTATTTGTTTATTTATTGCAGAAGTTTTTTTTTTTTTTTTTAAAAAGAAATTTACTTTTATACTTTTATTCAGGAAGGATATTAAATTGATCAGAAGTGACATTTTAAATGCATTCATTTTTCAAATGAATGTTCTTCTTTTGACCTTTCTATACATCAAATAATAGGAAAAAGAGGCTACAATTTGCACAAGTTCACAAAATCGAACAGTTGAAGACTGTAAAATGTTGCCTGGTCTGATGAGTCTGGATTTCTGTTGAGACATTCAGATGGTAGAGTCAGAATTTGGCGTGAACAGAATGAGAACATGGATCCATCATGCCTTGTTACCACTGTGCAGGCTGGTGGTGGTGGTGTAATGGTGTGGGGGATGTTTTCACTGTGCAGGCTGGTGGAGGTGGTGTAATGGTGTGGGGGATGTTTTCACTGTGCAGGCTGGTGGTGGTGGTGTAATGGTGTGGGGGATGTTTTCTTGGCACACTTTAGGCCCCTTAGTGCCAATTGGGCATGGTTTAAATGCCACGGCCTACCTGAGCATTGTTTCTGACCATGTCCATCCCTTTATGACCACCATGTACCCATCCTCTGATGGCTACTTCCAGCAGGATAATAATAGTCACAAAGCTTGAATCATTTCAAACTGGTTTCTTGAACATGACAATGAGTTCACTGTACTAAAATGGCCCTCAGTCTCCAGATCTCAACCCAATAGAGCATCTTTGGGATGTGGTGGAACGGGAGCTTCTTGCCCTGGATGTGCATCCCACAAATCTCCATCAACTGCAAGATGCTATCCTATCAATATGGGCCAACATTTCTAAATAATGCTTTGAGCTCCTTGTTGAATCAATGCCACGTAGAATTAAGGCAGTTCTGAAGGTGAAAGGGGGTCAAACACAGTATTAGTGTTCCTAATAATCCTTTAGGTGAGTGTATATATATAAATACACACATATTCATGTTTATATTTCAGAAATATGTGCATGTATATACTGTATGTGTATTTATATAATTTATATTATAAATAAATATAAATATTTTATATATAAATATAACATATTGCTCTTAAATAAATACTTGAATGTTTGTGTATTTATATATACATAATAATTGTACACAGTACACACATATACAAAATATATTATGTATATATATATATATATATATATATATATATATATATATATATATATATATATTATATATATATATTATACACACACATAGTAACATGTTAGTTACATATAGTACCGTAAACAAAATTAGTATTACATAACTAGTATTAGTAGATGTAAATAATAATAGTATATAAACAATAAGATCGTTAAAACTTAGTGTGTAAATTGTATTTTTGAGTTGTGAATGCAGAGTACAGGAACAATATTAATTTAGTCTTAAACATTTATGTGTCTTTTTTAAACGATTACAAATTAAGATTTGCGAATGTCTGATGTCAAACATTCATTGCAAGTCAATTTATTTTGATAATCTGACATATTTTTTTGAGTGAAAAGGATGTCACTTTATTTTATCATCAACTGAATCATGAATAATGGTCAAAACCTTTAAAAAAGTGCTTTGGAGAGGATGGGTTGAAAGATTTGTGTCGTCAGCAAGTCGTTTTTAACGTGCACTGAAGTATCGTTCAAAATTAAACAGGGTCAATTTCTTTTGTGCCTTTTTTCCACGGGGAAAAAAAACTGAACAGCTTAACCATCCAATGTGTGCTATATGTACTGATATTAATGCCAGACAAGAGCAGTCTATTTGCAGTCGAGCGGCTGAGACTTTAGTGCATGTAAGGGTCAGCCCAGCAAGTCTTACGGTTCTGTTTGCAATTTTAGCAATGCCATGCTGCTTAAAGTTGGTTAAAATCTTATTTCACACAGCGCTAATGAAACATCACAGGCGCCAAAATTGGAATAGACAATTTTTGTGCAAGGCAGATAAATTTGTAACTGCTAGCATCAGTAAATTTAATATTAAGCTGCCGTAGCAAACGTGTATTAGCCTACATATTAGTCCGCTAACTGCTCACTATCACCGTTCCTGTATCAGGTGAACCTGACGTCAGCTGAAAAACCAAGATTGAGGTCCTAATTCTGCAGTTTCTTCTGGACGTCCGGTAATATCAGCGCTAAAGCCCTCATTTACATTTGAAGATTATGGAGAGGTGAGACTTCAGTAGGGTCTTTGGCCCTATTAATTACAGCTTTCCAGGTGGAAGAGCTACTTCTGGGCTTAAATATAGGGTTATGGTCCTCTTTGCTGGGGTTTGTCTATAAATCGTTTTAATTTCTGGTTTTAAGGCAAGTAGGTGCTCGAGACATCTTGCCCAGAGAGCTTTGAGAGAGACAAAGTGGTCTAAGATTAGTCCTACATCAATGTTCCTGCATTTAAGTCTAATCGCACAGGCACCTCTGATTGCTCCTGCAAATCGCCACGGATCGTTTGTGGTCCATTTAGACTAAAACCTGTGTTTAATGAACTGAAGAACGCTATAGTGGGGATGAAAACATGCCAGAGTCATGTTAAAAAACAATCAAATATAATATTTTGCTTTAAAAAAAAAGCTTTTTTAGGGGAATATTTTTGCTTTGTGACTGGTTTTGTGACAAGACACCCCAGGTAAATAGGGTAAAAACTTAAACTAATAGAAGTGATCAGTTTACTTTTTAAGTAAATAAATTGCATGTGTAATTGGATAAAATAATTTGAATTGTCAAGTTAACATAATTTTTATTTTATTTTTATTTTGCATGGTTTATTACTTAATAATTTTAAGGCAATGGGTTTCCTCACTTTTTTAAGTTGTCAACTTCACTACTTTATGAATTTCAAACATATCATTTTTTTTGTTGAAGTTGAAGTTAAAAAAATAGGCATTATTTAATTTAAAAAATACACAAATTTGCATTAATTTCCAGGACATAAATCTAAACATTGGATAAAGCCAGGTTCAAAATGAATGTTTTAATTGGTTGTCACATTAGAGTTAAAGCTTTTTTTTAGAGAGGGAATTTTGGAAATCTCTTTTTATCACTCCATAAATCAGAAAACACAGAAAAAAAGATGTTTTTAGGAACACAATGCTGTATAAAATCAGCTGAATAATAAATGAACAAACCCTTCAGAATATAGATGGGAATAAAACTGTAAGTTTTACATTTTGACATGTTATCAAAAGCCGAATAGCCCAAAATCTTAAAATTGACAAACATTTTTGTCTTAAGCATATTTTACCTACATTCTCATTACATTAAATGTAAATTCCATTCAAATCTATTGCTTTGCACTGCTGTATAGCATATTTATACTCTAGAATACTGCTATGATGTCAAATAAACCCAAAATATATTGCAATTTGCATAATCAGCCCGATATTAGACTTAGCATTAGGATGCTTCTGGACCAGAATGGAGGGTCAGAGAGGTTTGGAGCCGTTGGGTCGTGTGGAAATAGGCTATGATCATCAGCAGTTGACTGGCCGCGGCTCATTGGGCTGTAATTGGCGGTCAGTACCGCCCATCCACTCACACAACCCCCCCTTCCTTTAGCAGCCCATTAAGTCATTGGTATTGACGCCCCTGAGGGGGATGCGTTCATGACACATAATTGAGACAGATTTATCCGATAAACCTCAGCTGGTAGCGTAAAACACCAACGGGTGACACTTAATTACACACATTAAGGAACGCGCCGCTAATTTATCAGCTTTTATTACTGGAGAAAAATACGTGAAACACTTTCTGTCTGTCTTTTAACATATTTGAAACATAATTTAAACATTGTCAGTCACCACTAGCAATAAATCTGACTAGTGACTCAAACAAAACAGTGTTGACAACAGACATTTGCCACATAGACTTCCATCAAAAGTGCATTTCTATGCACATGTGTGTTTGTTTTGCTTATTTAACCCGGAATAAGAAATTGTGTTTTTTAAGCATGGAGATGAGGGGTAAAGGCCAGGCTTTATAATCCTGTATCAATACAGATTGCATAATGCCTGCTATAATGCACACATGAATGATCCCAGAATGCATTATGTACAGAATGAGCAGTAAATGATGCACTCCGCCTGACTGACTGCCTCTCCCATGGGCGGCCTGACGCGGGCGCTGCTTATGGTTGGGTGGCGGTATAGAGTGGACTTATTTAATATTCTATTCAGACTCAGATTGAATTTTGCCTGGTTTTTGTTCCAGTGCAAATTTTGACATTTCAATATACTGGCTCATTTGAATGTGCCACAGTTTGTCTATTGTTAATGGATGCTCGAGAGTGAAACTACTGCTTTGAAACTTGGCTAATTAGAATAAGTATAAGTGAAAACTTTTTGCAGATGAAAAGGAAAATCATGCATAAGTTGAATGTAGCACAGTGTGCATATGCATTAAGCATTCTTCAGTGCCATTTAAAGAACATACAGTATGTTACGATTATGTTATAAATATGAAATAAACACAACTCCCAAAGATGATTTGTTCATTGCAACTTATAACTCAGGGTTATGGAAACAACTAGACCAAAAGCAACTGAACAAACACTTGTGTGATGTCTCAACAACCAGTAAACTTTCTAATAATAATTGTTAAACGTTTTAGTTGAGACTAATCTCCCCGAAGAAGACATTTGGAATAGTTGGTGTGACTGAAATGCCACAATTATGCAAATTTCAGTCAAATTATCAACAAATTGAGCTGTAATTTGACAGATTGTGGTAAAAAGCCCTTGAAGTAAGAGGTTACCCGCTCTGCCCTCTACAGCCAAGTGAATGCACACCACACTCCTGCGCCCAGCCAAAAATCACTGCTTATCTTGAAAAAAACTAATTTACATTTTGGCACAGATGAGTCGCAGACGGACGGAAATCATCAGGAGAAGAAATCCCAAGGGACTCACCTTCCGGCAATCTTCCACCATGAAGCAGCAGGGGAAAAAAAGTAGCTACGGCTCCATCCATAAGGATTGTGAAGGGAAGTAGGCTCAAGTCCTCTTAGATTCCCACATGTTCAATAGCGGTTTCCAGCTGAAAGAAGGTGTCCTCCTTCGCCGACTCACCCCGTGTCCGTACTGCGTTGAAGACTGGATCTGCTCTCCCCACAAAACAAACACACGCAGGTTTTTTAGCAGTGTAACCCTGAGTCAGGCCTGCCTTTGAAATGCTCTCTAGCCCACAACACAGACGGCTTTCATTATCTGCGGAGTCGCAGCGAGGCCTAGCTTTAAAAGCTACTGATTTCTTTTTTCCTTTAGCCTCCCACACAAAGGAAGGGCAGTTTGTAAATTACTTGCTCGTTTCAGCCCAACAAAAGGTACTTTCATTGAAACTCCCCCCTCCATTTGATTTTGCTCAAATTTGATTACAAGGATTGAAAAAGGAGAAGAAAAAAGAGGAAATAGAAAAAAAAACAGATGGCGTCTGCATTCAGTGCCTTGAATGGCTTTATCTGGGTGCCTTTTTAAACTGTGGCAATCCACAAGCATTTCGGTCGGCTTCAAAAAAGAACTTGACAAAAATGATCGGTTTGCCATTTCTCGTACGGAAAAGCGCAAAGAAAAGCCTTTTCTCCCTCTTCCCTCCTTTTCTTCTACGCTATCGCCCGCCTGGATCAAAATAATGGAGATTAGGTATTTCATTAGAAATTATAGCTGGATATGGAGTAGGCTGTCATATTAATAGCAACCTGCCTGTGGCCCTTCACCATGTGCAATTCACCTAGACAATAGACTGAGGGAGACCATATATTGAACCTCTGATTCAAGCCTGATCAATTTTCCATCATCAAGACGTTTAACAAAGACGTTGCACGCGGCTGGCCTGCCGAGAGCCCCCTCCTTGCCAAAATAGTTCAAACTAAACTAAACACACATTCTCTGCCACAAAAAGAAGCATTCTTTCTGCAGAGAAAGGAAAGAGACGCGGGCTATAATTCCATTTCTATGGCCCAATGGGCATTTCAGCATGCACTTGTTTTTCAGCTGTAGATAATTACAGGCTGTGGCAGACCGAAAAAGAAGTGGGAACAAACAGAGCGCTGGGCTGCATTATTCTGCACTTGTGTTGAAACGCTTTCAGCTTGTGCAGAAGACATTTGCGTGCTCAAACTCGCAGAGCTGGTGGCTACAAGACCGCCAAAACATGTCACCGGGAACAGGAACTTTCAAAACGATATTTGGCAGGTGCTTTTATCTGGAGTGACCTACAGTGCATTCAAGATATACTATGTGTAGGGTGTATTCAAGTTTATTGGGACAATTTTCCCAGTCATCTCAATGGCAAAAGTGTCCCAATCGACCTGAATTCTCTCTTTGTGTTTCGCTTGGGAATCAAACCCATGATCCACCAGTTAATGAGTTAGTTCACCCAAAAATGAAAAAAAAATTTTACTTACCCTCATGTTTTCCCAAAATTATAAGACCTTCATTCATCTTCGTAACGCAAATCTGAGGGATTTCTGTCCCTCTATTGTAAGTCTATTCACCCAAAACATTCATGAAGTGATCGTAAAATAAATCTGCAGTTTAATCCAAGGCTTCTGAAGGGATAACATCACTAAATGATTAACAGATTGGGTTTAGGCTTTTATTTAAAACTAAACATTGATGAGTTAACATTTAGAGCTAAAATGCACTTGGTTGAAGCTCAAACGTGCTGCGTAACACGAGAATGAACCTCATTGGTTCTTGAGAAGCTCAAACGTGCTGTGTAACACGAGAATGAACCTCATTGGTTCTTGAAAAGCTCAAACGTGCTGCATAACACGAGAATGAACCTCATTGGTTCTTGAGAAGCTCAAACGTGCTGCGTAACACGAGAATGAACCTCATTGGTTCTTGACGATGTTCAAAAGTGCTGCATAACACGAGAATGAACCTCATTGGTTCTTGAAAAGCTCAAAAGTGCTGTGTAACACAAGAATGAACCTCATTGGTTCTTGAGAAGCTCAAAAGTGCTGTGTAACACGAGAATGAACCTCATTGGTTCTCTCTGAAGCTAAAACGTGCTGCGTAACATAAGAATGAACCTCATTGGTTCTCTCTGAAGCTCAAACGTGCTGTGTAACACGAGAATGAACCTCATTGGTTCTCTCTGAAGCTCAAACGTGCTGTGTAACACGAGAATGAACCTCATTGGTTCTTGAAAAGCTCAAACGTGCTGCATAACACGAGAATGAACCTCATTGGTTCTCGCTGAAGCTCAAAAGTGCTGGGTAACACGAGAATGAACCTCATTGGTTCTTGAGAAGCTCAAAAGTGCTGCGTAACACAAGAATGAACCTCATTGGTTCTTGAGAAGCTCAAAAGGGCTGCGTAACACAAGAATGAACCTCATTGGTTCTTAAAAATCTCAAACATGCTGTGTAACACGAGAATGAACATCATTGGTTCTTGACGATGTTCAAAAGTCCTGCATAACACGAGAATGAACCTCATTGGTTCTTGAGAAGCTCAAATGTGCTACGTAACACGAGAATGAACCTCATTGCTTCTAGAGAAGCTCAAAAGTGCTGCGTAACACAAGAATGAACCTCATTGGTTCTTGAGAAGCTCAAAAGTGCTGCGTAAAACAAGAATGAACCTCATTGGTTCTTGAGAAGCTCAAAAGTGCTGTGTAACACGAGAATGAACCTCATTGGTTCTTGAGAAGCTCAAAAGTGCTGTGTAACACGAGAATGAACCTCATTGGTTCTCTCTGAAGCTCAAACGTGCTGCGTAACATAAGAATGAACCTCATTGGTTCTCTGAGAAGCTCAAAAGTGCTGTGTAACACGAGAATGAACCTCATTGGTTCTCTCTGAAGCTCAAACGTGCTGCGTTACACGAGAATGAACCTCATTGGTTCTTTCTGAAGCTCAAACGTGCTGCGTTACACGAGAATGAACCTCATTGGTTCTCTCTGAAGCTAAAACGTGCTGCGTAACATAAGAATGAACCTCATTGGTTCTCTCTGAAGCTCAAACGTGCTGCGTTACACGAGAATGAACCTCATTGGTTCTTGAGAAGCTCAAAAGTGCTGCGTAACACGAGAATGAACCTCATTGGTTCTCTCTGAAGCTAAAACGTGCTGCGTAACATAAGAATGAACCTCATTGGTTCTCTCTGAAGCTAAAACGTGCTGCGTTACACGAGAATGAACCTCATTGGTTCTTGAAAAGCTCAAACGTGCTGTGTAACACGAGAATGAGCCACATTGGTTCTTGAGAAGCTCAAACCTGCTGTGTAACACGAGAATGAAACTCATTGGTTCTTGAGAAGCTCAAACGTGCTGCGTAACGAGAATTAACCTCATTGGTTCTTTCTGAAGCTCAAACGTGCTGTGTAACACGAGAATGAACCGCATTGGTTCTTGAGAAGCTCAAAAGTGCTGCGTAAAACAAGAATGAACCTCATTGGTTCTTGAGAAGCTCAAAAGTGCTGTGTAACACGAGAATGAACCTCATTGGTTCTTTAGAAGCTCAAAAGTGCTGTGTAACACGAGAATGAACCTCATTGGTTCTTGAGAAGCTCAAAAGTGCTGCGTAACACAAGAATGAACCTCATTGGTTCTTGAGAAGCATAAAAGTGCTGTGTAACACGAGAATGAACCTCATTGGTTCTCTCTGAAGCTAAAACGTGCTGCGTAACATAAGAATGAACCTCATTGGTTCTCTCTGAAGCTCAAACGTGCTGCGTAACATAAGAATGAACCTCATTGGTTCTCTCTGAAGCTCAAACGTGCTGCGTTACACGAGAATGAACCTCATTGGTTCTTGAGAAGCTCAAAAGTGCTGTGTAACACGAGAATGAACCTCATTGGTTCTCTCTGAAGCTAAAACGTGCTGCGTAACATAAGAATGAACCTCATTGGTTCTCTCTGAAGCTCAAAGCGTGCTGCGTTACATAGAATGAACCTCATTGGTTCTTGAGAAGCTCAAAAGTGCTGCGAGAATGAACCTCATTGGTTCTCTCTGAAGCTAAAACGTGCTGCGTAACATAAGAATGAACCTCATTGGTTCTCTCTGAAGCTCAAACGTGCTGCGTTACACGAGAATGAACCTCATTGGTTCTTGAAAAGCTCAAACGTGCTGTGTAACACGAGAATGAGCCACATTGGTTCTTGAGAAGCTCAAACCTGCTGTGTAACACGAGAATGAAACTCATTGGTTCTTGAGAAGCTCAAACGTGCTGCGTAACGAGAATTAACCTCATTGGTTCTCTCTGAAGCTCAAACGTGCTGTGTAACACGAGAATGAACCGCATTGGTTCTTGAGAAGCACAAAGGTGCTGTGTAACACGAGATTGAAACTCATTGGTTCTTAAGAAGCTCAAACATGCTGTGTAACACGAGAATGAACATCATTGGTTCTTGACGATGTTCAAAAGTGCTGCATAACACGAGAATGAACCTCATTACTTCTTGAGAAGCTCAAACGTGCTGCGTAACACGAGAATGAACCTTATTGGTTCTCGCTGAAGCTCAAACGTGCTGCGTTACACGATAATTAACCTCATTGGTTCTTGAGAAGCTCAAAAGTGCAGCGTAACATGAGAATGAACCTCATTGGTTCTTGAAAAGCTCAAACGTGGTTTGTCACACGAGAATGAACCTCATTGGTTCTCTCTGAAGCTCAAACGTGCTGTGTAACACGAGAATGAACCTCATTGGTTCTTGAGAAGCTCAAAAGTGCTGCGTAACACAAGAATGAACGTCATTGGTTCTTGAGAAGCTCAAACCTGCTGTGTAACATGAGAATGAAACTCATTGGTTCTTGAGAACCTCAAACGTGCTGTGTAACACGAGAATTAACCTCATTGGTTCTCTCTGAATCTCAAACGTGCTGCGTAACATAAGAATAAACCTCATTGGTTCTCTATGAAGCTCAAACGTGCTGCGTTACACGAGAATGAACCTCATTGGTTCTTGAAAAGCTCAAACGTGCTGTGTCACACGAGAATGAACCTCATTGGTTCTCTCTGAAGCTCAAACGTGCTGTGTAATTCGAGAATAAACCTCATTGGTTCTTGAGAAGCTCAAAAGTGCTGCGTAACACGAGAATGAAACTCATTGGTTCTTGAGAAGCTCAAACGTGCTGTGTAACACAAGAATGAACCGCATTGGTTCTTGAGAAGCTCAAAGGTGCTGTGTAACACGAGAATGAACCGCATTGGTTCTTGAGAAGCTCAAAGGTGGTGTGTAACACTAGAATGAACCTCATTGGTTCTTGAAAAGCTCAAACGTGCTGTGTAACACAAGATTGAAACTCATTGGTTCTTTCTGAAGCTCAAACGTGCTGTGTAACACGAGAATGAACCTCATTGGTTCTTGAGAAGCTCAAAAGTGCTGCGTAACACGAGAATAAACCTCATTGGTTCTTGAAAAGCTCAAACATGCTGTGTAACACGAGAATGAACCTCATTGGTTCTTGAGAAGCTCAAATGTGCTGCGTAACACAAGAATGAAACTCATTGGTTCTCGCTGAAGCTCAAAGGTGCTGCGTAACACGAGAATGAACCTCATTGGTTCTCACTTAAGCTCAAACGTGATGCGTAACACGAGAATGAACCTCACTGGTTCTTGAGAAGCTCAAACGTGCTCCGTAACAAGAATTAACCTCATTGGTTCTTGAGAAGCTCAAAGGTGCTGCGAAACACAAGAATGAACCTCATTGGTGTCACGGTTTCAGGGTGTGTTATCGGCCCTCCTGTTGTCTGTGTTGTCCTGTCAATTTCGGCAGCTCGTGGCCAGGGCAATCAGCGCTGAGATTCAGCGCGGGTGTGTTCTGATCACGAGCTGTTTTCCCTCACCTGTCGCTTATTCCCTTCCTCCCTTATATTCCCAGCTGTGTCGTTCCCGGGTTGTCAGTAGATTTGCGTTGTTGTCCTGTACGATGGTATCTGTGTCTCGTGTCTTACCTGTTTCCCGCTGTTGTGCTCAGGACGCCTAGACGAGGAGGTTTTCGGCTGGCCGTGTGCCCGCCTTCCTCGTTCTTTTTCTGCGTCCCGTTTGGGCTGGCACCGGGGGTGTTTCCACAGCCTGTTGTCCGCAGTTCGCTGTACGGACGGCTCTGGAATCTGTTCTACAGTTTATTTTGTTACGTGTGGATCCTTACACACGTCGGATGTTTATTTGACTTTCTGTTTGCCCTAATAAACTGTTATACGCATCCTCTGCGTTTGTGTCCTCCCTTCACGCCGTGACAGAATCTACTGACCAACATGGACGCAGCAGAGGAGGTCGCTTCAGCTAACTCAACTGACGGAACGGCTTGATCAGTCTCAGATCATTCCAGCCGCAGCCCCTGTGCTAGAGCTTCCAGCAGAACCTGAGGAGCTGTATCCCGTCGTGCCGAGCCTCGTCTGAATCCACCTGCTCCATACTCCGGTGAGCCCAACTCATGCGGCTCCTTTTTGTCTCAATGTTCTCTGACTTTTTCTCTCCAGCCCTCCTGTTTTCCCACGGAACAAGCTAAAGTGGCATTCACCATCACGCTGCTGATCGGACGGGCGAGAGAGTGGGGAACGGCCATGTGGGACAATGAACATGCATGTTGCAGCTCGTTTTAGGAGTTTTCTAAGGAGCTCCGCAAGGTGTTCGATCGCTCAGCGCGGACGGAGGCGGCGCGGGCTTTATCATTGCTGCAACAGGAGGGTCGATCCGTTTCTGACTACTCCATTGAGTTCCGCACTCTCGCCGCGTCATGCAGATGGAATGCCAAAGCACAGTGGGATGATTTTCTTCACGGGCTGGCAGATTACATCAAGGACGAGATCTATTCTCTCGAACTGCCGCCCAATCTCGACGGATTGATCGACCTCGCCATTCGGGTTGACAACCGGATAGCTCTCCGGTCCCGGCATCGGAGGGGCGTGGCTTCTCACAGGCCTTTTTCCAACCTGGTCGCCAGGTGACGCCACTTCACAGCGTCTCATTCTGCCTGAGGAGGAGCCGATGCAGATCGGGAGAGCCCGGTTGACGGTTACCGAACGTCGTCATCGACTTACACACAACCTATGTCTTTACTATGGGGGGGCGGGGCATGTGGCGGCCTCGTGCCCTGTTAAAGGACAACGTTTCTCACCTAAGGAGGGGCGCACGGTTAGCGTGACTAATACATTGTTTCCCTCTGGTGGTCGTTCCGTCCTTCAGGCTTCCTTACAGATTAATAGGGCTGTCCACCAGGTGTCAGCTTTGATTGATTCTGGGGCGGAGGGTGATTTCCTGGACACTGAGCTGGCTGTCCGTTTAGGGGTTCCATCTGTTCCACTGGCAGAGCCCATTTCAGCCAGGACTCTCTGTGGTACTCACCTCACTAAAATTACCCACATCACCAGATTTATTAGACTTACTATCTCGGGTAATCATTCTGAGGAGATTCGTTTTCTCCTCATTCACTCCCCCTCCGCTCCACTAGTTCTGGGACACACATGGTTGGTCAAGCATAACCCGCACATTGACTGGGTCCTTAATTCTGAACTGGCATGGAGCCCTTTTGTTTATCTCAGTGTTTGGGTTCTGCATTTTCTCCTGTTATGTCTTTTTCTGTGTTACAGGAGGAGCCGGTGAACCTGGCGAATGTACCGGAGGCTTGCCATGATTTGAGAGCGGTGTTTAGTAAGTCCCGAGCTTCATCTCTTCCTCCGCACCGTCCGTACGACTGTGCGAAAGACCTTTTGCCTGGTACTTCTCCACCTAGAGGGCGCCTTTACTCTCTTTCCGGGCCTGAGAGAGAGGCCATGGAGAAATACATTAATGATTCTCGGGTAGCCGGCATCATCCGACCCTCTTCCTTTCCAGCTGGGGCGGGATTCTTCTTCGTGGGGAAGAAGGATGGGTCGCTCCGTCCCTGTATTGATTATCGGGGCTTGAATGACATCACGGTAAAGAATCGCTATCCTTTACCGTTGATGTCATCAGCCTTCGAACTCTTGCAGGGGGCGACCATCTTTACGAAGTTGGATCTTCGCAATGCTTATCACCTAGTTTGGATTAGGGAGGGAGATGAGTGGAAGACCGCCTTTAACACCCACACGGGGCACTTTGAGTATTTGGTTATGCCTTTTGGTCTCTCTAACTCCCTGGCGGTCTTCCAAGCACTCGTTAATGACGTGCTCCGAGACATGGTCGACCGGTTTGTATTTGTTTACCTCAATGATATCCTGATCTTCTCCCAGAACGAGCGCGACCATGTCCAGCACGTCAGACGAGTGCTTCAGCGGCTACTTGAGAATCGGCTCTTCGCCAAGGTGGAGAAGTGCGAGTTTCACGCACGGTCGGTTCTGTTCCTGGGATTTATTCTGTCACCCGAGGGAATCCGAATGGACCCCACCAAGCAGTTGCTGATTGGCCTACCCCAGATAGTCGCAGAGCGGTCCAGCGATTTCTGGGGTTTGCCAATTTTTACAGGCGGTTCATTCGGAGTTTCAGCCAGATCGCTCTTCCTCTGACGGATCTCACCTCCACTCATAGACGTTTCTGTTGGTCGCTGCAGGCTCAGACTGCGTTTTCAAACTTAAAGAGTCGCTTTGTTTCAGCTCCCATCCTTACCACTCCCGACCCATCTCGTCAGTTCATTGTGGAGGTGGATGCGTCAGAGGTGGGAGTGGGGGCGATTTTGTCTCAGAGATCACCCTCGGATGACAAAGTACATCCCTGGGCCTTCTTTTCTCATCGCTTGACCCCACCGGAACGGAACTACGACATCGGGAATAGGGAGTTACTGGCTGTTAAATTAGCGTTGGAGGAGTGGCGCCACTGGTTAGAGGGCGCAGAGGTCCCTTTTTTAGTTTGGACCGATCATAAAAACCTTGAGTACATCCGCACCGCTAAACGGCTAAATTCCCGACAGGCTCGCTGGGCACTGTTTTTCGGTCGTTTCAATTTTAACATCTACCGTCCGGGGTCCAAGAATGGTAAGCCTGACGCACTTTCGCGGATTTTTGAGGCTGAACCAAGATCCAACCTCCAGATGACCATTCTTCCTCCCGGTCGGGTGGTAGCAATGGTTACCTAGGGGGTGGAGTCCAGAGTCCGTTCTGCTCTGCGCAACGTCACTGTTCCGCGGGTGCCCAGAGAGTCGGTTATTCGTACCCGAATCGGTCCGTACTAGCGTCCTCCAGTAGGGTCACTCATCCGCACTGGCTTGCCACCCAGGAGCGACTCGTACCTGTAGTTTAATCAAGCAACGGTTCTGGTGGCCGTCCATGGCGCGAGACACTCGCCAGTTCGTGTCGGCATGTCCGGTTTGTGCTGCGGGTAAGGGCTCCAATCGACCCCCAGCAGGGTTACTCCAGCCGCTGCCTGTCCCTTCGAGACCATGGTCACACATAGCGATGGACTTCGTCACAG
This sequence comes from Gobiocypris rarus, assembly GCA_023029165.1. Taxonomy (NCBI): domain Eukaryota; kingdom Metazoa; phylum Chordata; class Actinopteri; order Cypriniformes; family Gobionidae; genus Gobiocypris; species Gobiocypris rarus. The sequence goes on from CM040929.1 coordinate 31,802,064, forward strand.
GCCTACCTCCGTCTAGTGGCAACACAGTAGTCCTCACTGTTGTGGACAGGTTCTCGAAGGCGGCTCATTTTATTCCCCTCCCCAAATTGCCTTCAGCAAGGGAGACAGCGACTATCGTCTTGGATTACGTTTTCCGTATTCATGGCCTCCCGGTTAACGTGGTTTCGGACAGAGGTCCCCAATTTGTGTCAAAATTTTGGGCAGACTTATATCAACAGCTGGGGGCGACTGCTAGTCTTTCCTCTGGGTATCACCCGCAGACAAACGGTCAGGCCGAGTGTGCTAACCAGGATCTGGAGAGAGTCTTGCGTTGTGTGGCATCTGCAGAACCGTCATCTTGGAGTTCCAGATTAACTATGGTCGAGTACGCACATAACTCCCTTCCGGTCTCGTCTACGGGTTTCTCTCCCTTCCAGTGCTGTTTAGGCTACCAGCCACCTTTATTCCCCTCCCAGGAGTCCGACATCGTTGTTCCGTCCGCACACTCATTTATTCAGAGATGCCTCCGTATGTGGAGGGTCGCCAGAGAAGCCCTTACTTGGACTGGTGACAGGAACAAGGCGTCGGCGAATCGTCACCGTACTAAGCCCCCACTTTACGTGTGTGGGCAGAAGGTCTGGTTGTCTTCTCAGGACATTCCGCTCAGACTCTTGTAAACTGGGACCCAAATTTATTGGACTGTTTTCCATCACTAAGGTGCTCAGTCCGGTGGCGGTTCGACTCAAATTATTCCCCCACTTTAAGAATATCCGCCCGGTTTTTCATGTCTCTAAGATCAAGCCTGTCATGCGTTCCCCCCTTCAGCCCCAGACCTCTGTCCCTCCGCCTCCCAGACTCATCGAGGGGTCTCCCGCTTACACTGTACGGCGGCTCCTTGATGTGAGACGTAGGGGTAGAGGCCATCAATACCTGGTAGACTGGGAGGGCTATGGTCCGGAGGAGAGATGCTGGGTTCCGGCTCGCGACATTCTGGATCGCGCTGTCATCGACCAATTCCATCGGCATCATGGTGAGTCCTCCGGAGACGCCAGGAGGCGTCCCTGAGGGGAGGGGTACTGTCACGGTTTCAGGGTGTGTTATCAGCCCTCCTGTTGTCTGTGTTGTCCTGTCAATTTCAGCAGCTCGTGGCCAGGGCAATCAGTGCTGAGATTCAGCGCGGTTGTGTTCTGATCACGAGCTGTTTTCCCTCACCTGTCGCTTATTCCCTTCCTCCCTTATATTCCCAGCTGTGTCGTTCCCGGGTTGTCAGTAGATTTGCGTTGTTGTCCTGTACGGTGCTATCTGTGTCTCGTGTCTTACCTGTTTCCCGCTGTTGTGCTCAGGACGCCTAGACGAGGAGGTTTTCGGCTGGCCGTGTGCCCGCCTTCCATGTTCTTTTACTGCGTCCCGTTTGGGCTGGCACCGGGGGTGTTTCCACAGCCTATTGTCCGCAGTTCGCTGTACGGACGGCTCTGGAATCTGTTTTTTAAATGTGGATCCTTACACACGTCGGATGTTTATTTGACTTTCTGTTTGTACTAATAAACTGTTATACGCATCCTCTGCGTTTGTGTCCTCCCTTCACGCTGTGACAATTGGTTCTCACTTAAGCTCAAATGTGCTGCGTAACACGAGAATGAACCTCATTAGTGCTTGAGAAGCTCAAACGTGCTGCGTAACGAGAACAAACCTCATTGGTTCCTTTGAAGCTCAAATGTGCTGCGTAACACGAGAATGAACCTAATTGGTTCTTGAGAAGCTCAAACGTGCTGCGTAACACGAGAATGAACCTCATTGGTTCTTGAGAAGCTCAATTGTGCTGCGTAACACGAGAATGAACCTCATCGGTTCTTGAGAAGCTCAAACGTACTGCGTAACATGAGAATAAACCTCTTTGGTTCTTAAGAAGCTCAATTGTGCTGCTTAACACGAGAATGAACCTCATTAGTTCTTGAGAAGCTCAGTGCTGCGTAACATGAGAATAAACCTCATTGGTTCTTGAGAAGCTCAAACGTGCAGCGTAACATGAGAATAAACCTCATTGGTTCTTGAGAAGCTCAAAGGTGCTGCGTAACACGAGAATTAACCTCATTGGTTCTTGAGAAGCTTATACGTGCTGCGTAACACAAGAATGAACCTCAATGGTTCTTGAGAAGCTCAAACGTGCTGTGAAACACGAGAATGAACCTCATTGGTTCTCACTTAAGCTCAAACGTGATGCGTAACACGAGAATGAACCTAATTGGTTCTTGAGAAGCTAATACGTGCTGCGTAACATGAAAATGAAACTCACTGGTTCTTGAGAAGCTCAAAAGTGCTGCGAAACACGAGAATGAACCTCATTGGTTCTCACTTAAGCTCAAATGTGCTGCGTAACACGAGAATGAACCTCATTGGTTCTCACTTAATCTCAAATGTGCTGCGTAACACGAGAATGAACCTCATTAGTGCTTGAGAAGCTCAAACGTGGTGCGCAACACGAGAACAAAACTCATTGGTTCCTTAGAAGCTCAAATGTGCTGTATAACACGAGAATGAACCTCATTGGTTCTTGAGAAGCTCAAACGTGTTGCGTAACACGAGAACATACCTCATTGGTTCCTTAGAAGCTCAAATGTGCTGCGTAACACGAGAATGAACCTAATTGGTTCTTGAGAAGCTCAAACGTGCTGAATAACATGAGAATAAACCTCATTGGTTCTTGAGAAGCTCAATTGTGCTGCGTAACACGAGAATGAACCTCATCGGTTCTTGAGAAGCTCAAAAGTACTGCGTAACATGAGAATAAACCTCATTGGTTCTTGAGAAGCTCAATTGTGCTGCTTAACACGATAATGAACCTCATTAGTTCTTGAGAAGCTCAAACGTGCAGCGTAACATGAGAATAAACCTCATTGGTTCTTGAGAAGCTCAAAGGTGCTGCGTAACACGAGAATTAACCTCATTGGTTCTTGAGAAGCTTACACGTGCTGCGTAACACAAGAATGAACCTCAATGGTACTTGAGAAGCTCAAACGTGCTGTGAAACACGAGAATGAACCTCATCGGTTCTCACTTAAGCTCAAACGTGATGCGTAACACGAGAATGAACCTAATTGGTTCTTGAGAAGCTAATACGTGCTGCGTAACATGAAAGTGAAACTCACTGGTTCTTGAGAACCTCAAAAGTGCTGCGAAACACGAGAATGAACCTCATTGGTTCTCACTTAAGCTCAAATGTGCTGCGTAACAAGAGAATGAACCTCATTGGTTCTCACTTAAGCTCAAATGTGCTGCGTAACACGAGAATGAACCTCATTAGTGCTTGAGAAGCTCAAACGTGGTGCGCAACACGAGAACAAACCTCATTGGTTCCTTCGAAGCTCAAATGTGCTGCATAACACGAGAATGAACCTCATTGGTTCTTGAGAAGCTCAAACGTGTTGCGTAACATGAGAATAAACCTCATTGGTTCTTAAGAAGCTCAAACGTGCAGCGTAACATGAGAATAAACCTCATTAGTTCTTGAGAAGCTCAAACGTGCTGCATAACACGAGAATGAACCTGATTGGTTCTTGAGAAGCTCATGCGTGCTGCGTAACACGAGAATAAACCTCACTGGTTCTTGAGAAGCTCAAACGTGCTGCGAAACACGAGAATGAACCTCATTGGTTCTCTCTGAAGCTCAAACGTGCTGTGTAACACGAAAATGAACCTCATAGGTTCTTGAGAAGCTCAAAAGTGCTGCGTAACACGAGAATTAACTTCATTGGTTCTTGAGAAGCTCAAACCTGCTGTGTAACACGAGAATGAAACTCATTGGTTCTTGAGAAGCTCAAACGTGCTGTGTAACACGAGAATGAACCTCATTGGTTCTTGAGAAGCTCAAACGTGCTGCGTAACACGAGAATGAACCTCATTGGTTCTCAGAAGCTCAAATGTGCTGCGTAACACGAGAATGAACCTCATTGGTTCTCACTTAAGCTCAAATGTGCTGCGTAACACGAGAATGAACCTCATTAGTGCTTGAGAAGCTCAAACGTGGTGCGCAACACGAGAACAAACCTCATTGGTTCCTTAGAAGCTCAAATGTGCTGCATAACACGAGAATGAACCTCATTGGTTCTTGAGAAGCTCAAAAGTGCTGCGTAACATGAGAATAAACCTCATTGGTTCTTAAGAAGCTCAAACGTGACCGTAACATGAGAATAAACCTCATTGGTTCTTGAGAAGCTCAAACGTGCTGCATAACACGAGAATAACCTCACTGGTTCTTGAGAAGCTCAAACGTGCGAAACACGAGAATGAACCTCATTGGTTCTCTCTGAAGCTCAAACGCAGCGTAACATGAGAATAAACCTCATTAGTTCTTGAGAAGCTCAAACGTGATGCGTAACACGAGAATGAACCTCACTGGTTCTTGAAAAGCTCAAACCTGCTGTGTAACACGAGAATGAAACTCATTGGTTCTTGAGAAGCTCAAACGTGCTGCGAAACACGAGAATGAACCTCATTGGTTCTTGAGAAGCTCAAACCTGCTGTGCACGAGAATGAAACTCATTGGTTCTTGAGAAGCTCAAACGTGCTGTGTAACACGAGAATGAACCTCATTGGTTCTTGAGAAGCTCAAGCGTGCTGCGAAACACGAGAATGAACCTCATTGGTTCTCACTTAAGCTCAAATGTGCTGCGTAACACAAGAATGAACCTCATTGGTTCTCTCTGAAGCTCAAACGTGCTGTGTAACACGAGAATGAACCTCATTGGTTCTTGAGAAGCTCAAACGTGCTGCGTAACACAAGAATGAACTTCATTGGTTCTTGAGAAGCTCAAACCTGCTGTGTAACACAAGAATGAAACTCATTGATTCTTGAGAAGCTCAAACGTGCTGTGTAACACGAGAATGAACCTCATTGGTTTTTGAGAAGCTCAAATGTGCTGTGTAAAATGAGAATAAACCTCATTGGTTCTTGAGAAGCTCAAACGTGGTGCGCAACACGAGAACAAACCTCATTGGTTCCTTCGAAGCTCAAATGTGCTGCATAACACGAGAATGAACCTCATTGGTTCTTGAGAAGCTCAAAAGTGCTGCGTAACATGAGAATAAACCTCATTGGTTCTTGAGAAGCTCAAACGCGTGCACCGTAACATGAGAATAAACCTCATTAGTTCTTGAGAAGCTCAAACGTGCTGCATAACACGAGAATGAACCTGATTGGTTCTTGAGAAGCTCATGCGTGCTGCGTAACACGAGAATAAACCTCACTGGTTCTTGAGAAGCTCAAACGCGTGTAAACACGAGAATGAACCTCATTGGTTCTCTCTGAAGCTCAAACGCTGTGTAACACGAAAAATGAACCTCATAGGTTCTTGAGAAGCTCAAAAGTGCTGCTTAACATGAGAATTAACTTAATTGGTTCTTGAGAAGCTCAAACCTGCTGTGTAACACGAGAATGAAACTCACTGGTTCTTGAGAAGCTCAAACGTGCTGCGTAACACGAGAATGAACCTCATTGGTTCTTGAGAAGCTCAAACGTGCTGCGTAACACGAGAATGAACCTCATTGGTTCTCACTTAAGCTCAAATGTGCTGCGTAACACGAGAATGAACCTCATTAGTGCTTGAGAAGCTCAAACGTGGTGCGCAACACGAGAACAAACCTCATTGGTTCCTTAGAAGCTCAAATGTGCTGCATAACACGAGAATGAACCTCATTGGTTCTTGAGAAGCTCAAACGTGTTGCGTAACATGAGAATAAACCTCATTGGTTCTTAAGAAGCTCAAACGTGCAGCGTAACATGAGAATAAACCTCATTAGTTCTTGAGAAGCTCAAACGTGCTGCATAACACGAGAATGAAACTCACTGGTTCTTGAGAAGCTCAAACGTGCTGCGAAACACGAGAATGAACCTCATTGGTTCTTGAGAAGCTAAAAACCTGCTGTGTAACACGAGAATGAAACTCATTGGTTCTTGAGAAGCTCAAACGTGCTGTGTAACACGAGAATGAACCTCATTGGTTCTTGAGAAGCTAAAAACCTGCTGTGTAACACGAGAATGAAACTCATTGGTTCTTGAGAAGCTCAAACGCGTGCTAAACACGAGAATGAACCTCATTGGTTCTTGAGAAGCTCAAACGTGCTGCGAAACACGAGAATGAACCTCATTGGTTCTCACTTAAGCTCAAATGTGCTGCGTAACACAAGAATGAACCTCATTGGTTCTCTCTGAAGCTCAAACGTGCTGTGTAACACGAGAATGAACCTCATTGGTTCTTGAGAAGCTCAAACCTGCTGCGTAACACAAGAATGAACTTCATTGGTTCTTGAGAAGCTCAAACCTGCTGTGTAACACAAGAATGAAACTCATTGGTTCTTGAGAAGCTCAAACATGCTGTGTAACACGAGAATGAACCTCATTGGTTTTTGAGAAGCTCAAATGTGCTGTGTAAAATGAGAATAAACCTCATTGGTTCTTGAGAAGCTCAATTGTGCTGCGTAACACGAGAATTAATCTCATTGGTTCTTGAGAAGCTCAAACGTGCTGCGTAACATGAGAATAAACCTCATTGGTTCTTGAGAAGCTCAATTGTGCTGCGTAACACGAGAATGAACCTCATTGGTTCTTGAGAAGCTCAAACGTGCTGCGTAACATGAGAATAAACCTCATTGGTTCTTGAGAAGCTCAAACATGCTGTGTAACATGAGAATAAACCTCATTGGTTCTTGAGAAGCTCATGCGTGCTGCGTAACACGAGAATGAACCTCACTGGTTCTTGAGAAGCTCAAATGTGCTGTGAAACATGAGAATAAACCTCATTGGTTCTTGAGAAGCTCAAGCATGCTGCGTAACATGAGAATAAACCTCATTGGTTCTTGTGTGCTGCATGTAACACGAGAATGAACCTCATTGGTTCTTGAGAAGCTAATATGTGCTGCTTAACACGAGAATGAACCCAATTGGTGCTTGAGAAGCTCAAAGGTGCTGTGTAACGAGAACAAACCTCATTGGTTCTTGAGAAGCTCAAATGTGCTGCGTAACACAAGAATGAACCTAACTGGTTCTTGAGAAGTTCAAATGTGCTGCGTAACACAAGAATAAACCTCATTGCTTCTTCAGAAGCTCAAACGTGCTGCGTAACATGAGAATAAACCTCATTGGTTCTCGAGAAGCTCAAACGTGCTGCGAAAAACAAGAATGAATCTCATTGGTTCTCGCTGAAGCTCAAACGTGCTGCCTAACAGGAGAATGAACCTCATTGGTTCTTGCTGAAGCTCAAAAACACTGCGTAACACGAGAATGAACCCCATTGGTTCTTGCTGAAGCTCAAACGTGCTGCGTAACACGAGAATGAACCTCATTCGTTCTCTAGAAGCTCAAACGTGCTGCGTAACACGAGAATGAACCTCATTGGTTCTCTAGAAGCTCAAATGTACTCCGAACACGAGAATGAACCCTATTGGTTCTCTAGAAGCTCAAACGTGCTGTGTAAAACGAGAATGTACCCCATTGGTTCTTGAGAAGCTCAAACGCGTGCGCGAACACGAGAATGAACCTCACTGGTTCTTGCTGAAGCTCAAACGCTCTGCGAAGACGAGAATGAACCCCATTGGTTCTTGCTGAAGCTCAAACGTGCTGCGTAACACGAGAATGAACCTCATTGGTTCTTGCTGAAGCTCAAACGTGCTGCGTAACACGAGAATGAACCCCATTGGTTCTTGCTGAAGCTCAAACGTACTGTGTAACACGAGAATGAACCCCATTGGCTCTTGCTGAAGCTCAAGGCGTAACACGAGAATGAATCTCATTGGTTCTTGCTGAAGCTCAAACGCAAGCTGCGTAACGCGAGAATGAACCCCATTGGTTCTTGCTGAAGCTCAAACGTGCTGCATAACACAAGAATGAACCCCATTTGTTCTTGCTGAAGCTCAAATGTGCTGCGTAACACGAGAATGAACCTCATCGGTTCTTGAGAAGCTCAAACGTGCTGCGTAACACGAGAATGAACCCCATTGGTTCTTGCTGAAGCTCAAACGTGCTGAATAACACGAGAATAAACCTCATTGGTTCTTGAGAAGCTCAATTGTGCTGCTTAACACGAGAATGAACCTCATTGGTTCTTGAGAAGCTTATACGTGCTGCGTAACACAAGAATGAACCTCAATGGTTCTTGAGAAGCTCAAACGTGCTGTGAAACACGAATGAACCTCATTGGTTCTCACTTAAGCTCAAACGTGCTGCGTAACACAAGAATGAACCTCAATGGTTCTTGAGAAGCTCAAACCTGCTGTGAAACACGAGAATGAACCTCATTGGTTCTCACTTAAGCTCAAACGTGATGCGTAACACGAGAATGAACCTAATTGGTTCTTGAGAAGCTAATACGTGCTGCGTAACATGAAAATGAAACTCACTGGTTCTTGAGAAGCTCAATTGTGCTGCTTAACACGAGAATGAACCTCATTAGTTCTTGAGAAGCTCAAACGTGCTGCGTAACATGAGAATAAACCTCATTGGTTCCTTAGAAACTCAAATGTGCTGAATACGAGAACAAACCTCATTGGTTCCTTAGAAGCTCAAATGTGCTGCGTAATACGAGAACAAACCTCATTGGTTCTTGAGAAGCTCAAACGTGCTGAATAACATGAGAATAAACCTTATTGGTTCTTGAGAAGCTCAATTGTGCTAGTAACACGAGAATGAACCTCATCGGTTCTTGAGAAGCTCATTGAAGCTCACTCTAACTTCATTGGTTCTTGAGAAGCTTATACGTGCTGCATAACACAAGAATGAACCTCAATGGTTCTTGAGAAGCTCAAACGTGCTGTGAAACACGAGAATAAACCCCATTGGTTCTTGCTGAAGCTCAAACGCTGCGTGAACACGAGAATGAACCTCATTCGTTCTTCTAGAAGCTCAAACGTGCTGCGTAATACAAGAATGAACCCTATTGGTTCTCTAGAAGCTCAAACGCTGTGTAACACGAATGTACCCCATTGTTTCTTGCTGAAGCTCAAACGTGCTGCGTAACACGAGAATGAACCTCACTGGTTCTTGCTGAAGCTCAAACGTGCTGCGTAACACGAGAATTAACCCCATTGGTTCTTGCTGAAGCTCAAACGTGCGTAACACGTGAATGAACCTCATTGGGTCTCGCTGAAGCTCAAACGTGCGTAACACGAGAATGAACCCCATTGGTTCTTGCTGAAGCTCAAACGTGCTGCGAACACGCAGAATGAACCCCATTGGTTCTTGCTGAAGCTCAAACGTACTGTGTAACACGAGAATGAACCCCATTGGTTCTAGCTGAAGCTCAAACGTGCTGCGCGTAACACGAGAATGAATCTCATTGGTTCTTTCTGAAGCTCAAACGCGTGTGTAACGAGAGAATGAACCCCATTGGTTCTTGCTGAAGCTCAAACGTGCTGCGTAACACGAGAATAAACCTCATTGGTTCTTGAGAAGCTCAATTGTGCTGCGTAATACGAGAATGAACCTCATCAGTTCTTGAGAAGCTCAAACGCATCGTGAACATGAGAATAAACCTCATTGGTTCTTGAGAAGCTCAATTGTGCTGCTTAACACGAGAATGAACCTCATTGGTTCTTGAGAAGCTAATACGTGCTGCGTAACACAAGAATGAACCTCAATGGTTCTTGAGAAGCTCAAACGTGCTGTGAAACACGAGAATGAACCTCATTGGTTCTCACTTAAGCTCAAACGTGCATGAACACAAGAATGAACCTCAATGGTTCTTGAGAAGCTCAAACGTGCTGTGAAACACGAGAATAAACCCCATTGGTTCTTGCTGAAGCTCAAACGTGCTGTGTAACACGAGAATAAACCCCATTGGTTCTTGCTGAACCTCAAACGTGCTGCGTAACACGAGAATGAACCTCATTCGTTCTCTAGAAGCTCAAACGTGCTGCGTAATACAAGAATGAACCCTATTGGTTCTCTAGAAGCTCAAACGTGCTGTGTAACACGAGAATGTACCCCATTGTTTCTTGCTGAAGCTCAAACGTGCTGCGTAACACGAGAATGAACCTCACTGGTTCTTGCTGAAGCTCAAACGCGTGCGAACACGAATTAACCCCATTGGTTCTTGCTGAAGCTCAACCGTGCTGCGTAACACGTGAATGAACCTCATTGGTTCTCGCTGAAGCTCAAACGTGCTGCGAACACGAGAATGAACCCCATTGGTTCTTGCTGAAGCTCAAACGTGCGTGAACACGAGAATGAACCCCATTGGTTCTTGCTGAAGCTCAAACGCACTGTGTAACACGAGAATGAACCCCATTGGTTCTTGCTGAAGCTCAAACGTGCTGCGTAACACGAGAATGAATCTCATTGGTTCTTTCTGAAGCTCAAACGTGCTGCGTAACGAGAATGAACCCCATTGGTTCTTGCTGAAGCTCAAACGCGTGCTGCGTAACACGAGAATAAACCTCATTGGTTCTTGAGAAGCTCAATTGTGCTGCGTAACACGAGAATGAACCTCATCGGTTCTTGAGAAGCTCAAACGCATCGCGAACATGAGAATAAACCTCATTGGTTCTTGAGAAGCTCAATTGTGCTGCTTAACACGAGAATGAACCTCATTGGTTCTTGAGAAGCTTATACGTGCTGCGTAACACAAGAATGAACCTCATTGGTTCTTGAGAAGCTCAAACGTGCTGTGAAACACGAGAATGAACCTCATTGGTTCTCACTTAAGCTCAAACGTGCTGCGTAACACAAGAATGAACCTCAATGGTTCTTGAGAAGCTCAAACGCGCTGTGAAACACGAGAATGAACCTCATCGGTTCTCACTTAAGCTCAAACGTGATGCGTAACTCCGAGAATGAACCTAATTGGTTCTTGAGAAGCTAATACGTGCTGCGTAACATGAAAATGAAACTCACTGGTTCTTGAGAAGCTCAATTGTGCTGCTTAACACGAGAATGAACCTCATTAGTTCTTGAGAAGCTCAAACGCGTGCGTAACATGAGAATGAACCTCATTGGTTCTTAAGAAGCTCAAATGTGCTGCGTAACACGAGAACAAACCTCATTGGTTCCTTAGAAGCTCAAATGTGCTGTAACACGAGAATGAACCTAATTGGTTCTTGAGAAGCTCAAACGCTGAATAACATGAGAATAAACCTCATTGGTTCTTGAGAAGCTCAATTGTGCTGCGTAACACGAGAATGAACCTCATCGGTTCTTGAGAAGCTCAAACGTACTGCGTAACATGAGAATAAACCTCATTGGTTCTTGAGAAGCTCAATTGTGCTGCTTAACACGAGAATGAACCTCATTGGTTCTTGAGAAGCTTATACGTGCTGCGTAACACAAGAATGAACCTCAATGGTTCTTGAGAAGCTCAAACGTGCTGTGAAACACGAGAATGAACCTCATTGGTTCTCACTTAAGCTCAAACGTGCTGCGTAACACAAGAATGAACCTCAATGGTTCTTGAGAAGCTCAAACGTGCTGTGAAACACGAGAATGAACCTCATTGGTTCTCACTTAAGCTCAAACGTGATGCGTAACACGAGAATGAACCTAATTGGTTCTTGAGAAGCTAATACGCTGCTTAACACGAGAATGAACCTCATTAGTTCTTGAGAAGCTCAAACGTGCTGCGTAACATGAGAATAAACCTCATTGGTTCCTTAGAAGCTCAAATGTGCTGCGAACACGAGAACAAACCTCATTGGTTCCTTAGAAGCTCAAATGTGCTGCGTAACACGAGAACAAACCTCATTGGTTCCTTAGAAGCTCAAATGTGCTGCGTAACACGAGAATGAACCTAATTGGTTCTTGAGAAGCTCAAACGTGCTGCGTAACATGAGAATAAACCTCATTGGTTCCTTAGAAGCTCAAATGTGCTGTAACACGAGAACAAACCTCATTGGTTCTTGAGAAGCTCAAACGTGCTGCGTAACATGAGAATAAACCTCATTGGTTCCTTAGAAGCTCAAATGTGCTGCGTAACACGAGAATGAACCTAATTGGTTCTCGCTGAAGCTCAAACGTGCTGCGTAACACGAGAATGAACCCCATTGGTTCTTGCTGAAGCTCAAACGCATTGTGTAACACGAGAATGAACCCCATTGGTTCTTGCTGAAGCTCAAACGCTGCGTAACAGAATGAACCCCATTGGTTCTTGCTGAAGCTCAAACGTGCTGCGTAACACGAGAATGAACCCCATTGGTTCTTGCTGAAGCTCAAACGTACTGCGTAACACGAGAATGAACCCCATTGGTTCTTAAGAAGCTCAAACGTGCTGCGTAACACGAATGAATCTCATTGGTTCTTTCTGAAGCTCAAACGCATGCGTAACGCGAGAATGAACCCCATTGGTTCTTGCTGAAGCTCAAACGTGCTGCGTAACACGAGAATAAACCTCATTGGTTCTTGAGAAGCTCAATTGTGCTGCGTAACACGAGAATGAACCTCATCGGTTCTTGAGAAGCTCAAACGTACTGCGTAACATGAGAATAAACCTCATTGGTTCTTGAGAAGCTCAATTGTGCTGCTTAACACGAGAATGAACCTCATTGGTTCTTGAGAAGCTTATACGCAAGGCGTGAACACAAGAATGAACCTCAATGGTTCTTGAGAAGCTCAAACGCGTGCTGTGAAACACGAGAATGAACCTCATTGGTTCTCACTTAAGCTCAAACGCAAGGCGTAACACAAGAATGAACCTCAATGGTTCTTGAGAAGCTCAAACGTGCTGTGAAACACGAGAATGAACCTCATCGGTTCTCACTTAAGCTCAAACGTGATGCGTAACACGAGAATGAACCTAATTGGTTCTTGAGAAGCTAATACGTGCTGCGTAACATGAAAATGAAACTCACTGGTTCTTGAGAAGCTCAATTGTGCTGCTTAACACGAGAATGAACCTCATTAGTTCTTGAGAAGCTCAAACGTGCTGCGTAACACGAGAATAAACCTCATTGGTTCCTTAGAAGCTCAAATGTGCTGCGTAACACGAGAACAAACCTCATTGGTTCCTTAGAAGCTCAAATGTGCTGTGAATAACACGAGAATGAACCTAATTGGTTCTTGAGAAGCTCAAACGTGCTGAATAACATGAGAATAAACCTCATTGGTTCTTGAGAAGCTCAATTGTGCTGCGTAACACGAGAATGAACCTCATCGGTTCTTGAGAAGCTCAAGCGTGCTGCGTAACATGAGAATAAACCTCATTGGTTCTTGAGAAGCTCAATTGTGCTGCTTAACACGAATGAACCTCATTGGTTCTTGAGAAGCTTATACATGCTGTAACACAAGAATGAACCTCAATGGTTCTTGAGAAGCTCAAACGTGCTGTGAAACACGAGAATGAACCTCATTGGTTCTCACTTAAGCTCAAACGTGCTGCGAACACAAGAATGAACCTCAATGGTTCTTGAGAAGCTCAAACGTGCTGTGAAACACGAGAATGAACCTCATCGGTTCTCACTTAAGCTCAAACGTGATGCGAACTCCGAGAATGAACCTAATTGGTTCTTGAGAAGCTAATACGTGCTGCTTAACACGAGAATGAACCTCATTAGTTCTTGAGAAGCTCAAACGTGCTGCGAACATGAGAATAAACCTCATTGGTTCCTTAGAAGCTCAAATGTGCTGCGTAACACGAGAACAAACCTCATTGGTTCCTTAGAAGCTCAAATGTGCTGCGTAACACGAGAACAAACCTCATTGGTTCCTTAGAAGCTCAAATGTGCTGCGAACACGAGAATGAACCTAATTGGTTCTTGAGAAGCTCAAACGCTGCGTAACATGAGAATAAACCTCATTGGTTCCTTAGAAGCTCAAATGTGCTGCGTAACACGAGAACAAACCTCATTGGTTCTTGAGAAGCTCAAACGTGCTGCGTAACATGAGAATAAACCTCATTGGTTCCTTAGAAGCTCAAATGTGCTGCGTAACACGAGAATGAACCTAATTGGTTCTCGCTGAAGCTCAAACGTGCTGCGAACACGAGAATGAACCCCATTGGTTCTTGCTGAAGCTCAAACGTACTGTGTAACACGAGAATGAACCCCATTGGTTCTTGCTGAAGCTCAAACGTGCTGCGTAACACGAGAATGAACCCCATTGGTTCTTGCTGAAGCTCAAACGCGTGCTGCGTAACACGAGAATGAACCCCATTGGTTCTTGCTGAAGCTCAAACGCATACTGTGTAACACGAGAATGAACCCCATTGGTTCTTGCTGAAGCTCAAACGTGGCGTAACACGAGAATGAATCTCATTGGTTCTTTCTGAAGCTCAAACGCTGCGTAACGCGAGAATGAACCCCATTGGTTCTTGCTGAAGCTCAAACGCGTGCTGCGTAACACGAGAATAAACCTCATTGGTTCTTGAGAAGCTCAATTGTGCTGCGTAACACGAGAATGAACATCATCGGTTCTTGAGAAGCTCAAACGCATCGCGTAACATGAGAATAAACCTCATTGGTTCTTGAGAAGCTCAATTGTGCTGCTTAACACGAGAATGAACCTCATTGGTTCTTGAGAAGCTCAAACGCTGTGAAACACGAGAATGAACCTCATTGGTTCTCACTTAAGCTCAAACGTGCTGCGTAACACAAGACTGAACCTCAATGGTTCTTGAGAAGCTCAAACGCTGTGAAACACGAATGAACCTCATTGGTTCTCACTAAGCTCAAACGTGCTGTAATACAAGAATGAACCTCAATGGTTCTTGAGAAGCTCAAACGTGCTGTGAACACGAGAATGAACCTCATCGGTTCTTGAGCTGCGTGAACATGAGAATAAACCTCATTGGTTCTTGAGAAGCTCAATTGTGCTGCTTAACACGAGAATGAACCTCATTGGTTCTTGAGAAGCTTATACGTGCTGCGTAATACAAGAATGAACCTCAATGGTTCTTGAGAAGCTCAAACGTGCTGTGAAACACGAGAATGAACCTCATTGGTTCTCACTTAAGCTCAAACGTGCTGCGTGAATACAAGAATGAACCTCAATGGTTCTTGAGAAGCTCAAACGTGCTGTGAAACACGAATGAACCTCATCGGTTCTCACTTAAGCTCAAACGTGATGCGTAACACGAGAATGAACCTAATTGGTTCTTGAGAAGCTAATACGTGCTGCGTAACATGAAAATGAAACTCACTGGTTCTTGAGAAGCTCAAACGTGCTGCGAAACACGAGAATGAACCTCATTGGTTCTTGAGAAGCTCAATTGTGCTGCTTAACACGAGAATGAACCTCATTAGTTCTTGAGAAGCTCAAACGTGCTGCGTAACACGAGAATAAACCTCATTGGTTCCTTAGAAGCTCAAATGTGCTGCGTAACACGAGAACAAACCTCATTGGTTCCTTAGAAGCTCAAATGTGCTGCGTAACACGAGAATGAACCTAATTGGTTCTTGAGAAGCTCAAACGTGCTGAATAACATGAGAATAAACCTCATTGGTTCTTGAGAAGCTCAATTGTGCTGCGTAACACGAGAATGAACCTCATCGGTTCTTGAGAAGCTCAAACGTGCTGCGTAACATGAGAATAAACCTCATTGGTTCTTGAGAAGCTCAATTGTGCTGCTTAACACGAGAATGAACCTCATTGGTTCTTGAGAAGCTTATACATGCTGCGTAACACAAGAATGAACCTCAATGGTTCTTGAGAAGCTCAAACGTGCTGTGAAACACGAGAATGAACCTCATTGGTTCTCACTTAAGCTCAAACGTGCTGCGTAACACAAGAATGAACCTCAATGGTTCTTGAGAAGCTCAAACGTGCTGTGAAACACGAGAATGAACCTCATTGGTTCTCACTTAAGCTCAAACGTGATGAACTCGAGAATGAACCTAATTGGTTCTTGAGAAGCTAATACGTGCTGCTTAACACGAATGAACCTCATTAGTTCTTGAGAAGCTCAAACGTGCTGCGTAACATGAGAATAAACCTCATTGGTTCCTTAGAAGCTCAAATGTGCTGCGTAACACGAGAACAAACCTCAATGGTTCCTTAGAAGCTCAAATGTGCTGCGTAACACGAGAACAAACCTCATTGGTTCCTTAGAAGCTCAAATGTGCTGCGTAACACGAGAATGAACCTAATTGGTTCTTGAGAAGCTCAAACGCTGCGAACATGAGAATAAACCTCATTGGTTCCTTAGAAGCTCAAATGTGCTGCGTAACACGAGAACAAACCTCATTGGTTCTTGAGAAGCTCAAACGCTCAAGCGCGTAACATGAGAATAAATCTCATTGGTTCCTTAGAAGCTCAAATGTGCTGCGTAACACGAGAATGAACCTAATTGGTTCTCGCTGAAGCTCAAACGTGCTGCGTAACACGAGAATGAACCCCATTGGTTCTTGCTGAAGCTCAAACGCGTGCGTAACACGTGAATGAACCTCATTGGTTCTCGCTGAAGCTCAAACGTGCTGCGAACACGAGAATGAACCCCATTGGTTCTTGCTGAAGCTCAAACGCTGCGTAACACGAGAATGAACCCCATTGGTTCTTGCTGAAGCTCAAACGCATTGTGTAACACGAGAATGAACCCCATTGGTTCTTGCTGAAGCTCAAACGCTGCGTAACACGAGAATGAATCTCATTGGTTCTTTCTGAAGCTCAAACGTATGGCGTAACGCAGAATGAACCCCATTGGTTCTTGCTGAAGCTCAAACGCGTGCTGCGTAACACGAGAATAAACCTCATTGGTTCTTGAGAAGCTCAATTGTGCTGCGTAACACGAGAATGAACCTCATCGGTTCTTGAGAAGCTCAAACGTGCTGCGTAACATGAGAATAAACCTCATTGGTTCTTGAGAAGCTCAATTGTGCTGCTTAACACGAGAATGAACCTCATTGGTTCTTGAGAAGCTTATACGTGCATAAGTAATACAAGAATGAACCTCAATGGTTCTTGATAAGCTCAAACGTGCTGTGAAACACGAGAATGAACCTCATTGGTTCTCACTTAAGCTCAAACGTGCTGCGTAACACGAGAATGAACCTCAATGGTTCTTGAGAAGCTCAAACGCGCTGTGAAACACGAGAATGAACCTCATCGGTTCTCACTTAAGCTCAAACGTGATGCGTAACTCGAGAATGAACCTAATTGGTTCTTGAGAAGCTAATACGTGCTGCTTAACACGAGAATGAACCTCATTAGTTCTTGAGAAGCTCAAACGTGCTGAACATGAGAATAAACCTCATTGGTTCCTTAGAAGCTCAAATGTGCTGCGAACACGAGAACAAACCTCATTGGTTCCTTAGAAGCTCAAATGTGCTGCGTAACACGAGAATGAACCTCATTGGTTCTTGAGAAGCTCAATCATGCTGAATAACATGAGAATAAACCTCATTGGTTCTTGAGAAGCTCAATTGTGCTGCGTGAACACGAGAATGAACCTCATCGGTTCTTGAGAAGCTCAAACGCATCGCGTAACATGAGAATAAACCTCATTGGTTCTTGAGAAGCTCAATTGTGCTGCTTAACACGAGAATGAACCTCATTGGTTCTTGAGAAGCTTATACATGCTGCGTAACACAAGAATGAACCTCAATGGTTCTTGAGAAGCTCAAACGTGCTGTGAAACACGAGAATGAACCTCATTGGTTCTCACTTAAGCTCAAACGTGCTGCGTAACACAAGAATGAACCTCATTGGTTCTTGAGAAGCTCAAACCTGCTGTGAAACACGAGAATGAACCTCATCGGTTCTCACTTAAGCTCAAACGTGATGCGTGAACTCGAGAATGAACCTAATTGGTTCTTGAGAAGCTAATACGTGCTGCTTAACACGAATGAACCTCATTAGTTCTTGAGAAGCTCAAACGTGCTGCGTAACATGAGAATAAACCTCATTGGTTCCTTAGAAGCTCAAATGTGCTGCGTAACACGAGAACAAACCTCATTGGTTCCTTAGAAGCTCAAATGTGCTGCGTAACACGAGAACAAACCTCATTGGTTCCTTAGAAGCTCAAATGTGCTGCGTAACACGAGAATGAACCTAATTGGTTCTTGAGAAGCTCAAACGTGCTGCGTAACATGAGAATAAACCTCATTGGTTCTTGAGAAGCTCAAATGTGCTGCGTAACACGAGAACAAACCTCATTGGTTCTTGAGAAGCTCAAACGTGCTGCGTAACACGAGAATGAACCTAATTGGTTCGCTGAAGCTCAAACGTGCTGCGTAACACGAGAATGAACCCCATTGGTTCTTGCTGAAGCTCAAACGTGCTGCGTAACACGTGAATGAACCTCATTGGTTCTCGCTGAAGCTCAAACGCGTGCGAATAACACGAGAATGAACCTCATTGGTTCTTGCTGAAGCTCAAACGTGCTGCATAACACGAGAATGAACCCCATTGGTTCTTGCTGAAGCTCAAACGCACTGTGTAACACGAGAATGAACCCCATTGGTTCTTGCTGAAGCTCAAACGCGTGCTGCGTGAACACGAGAATGAATCTCATTGGTTCTTTCTGAAGCTCAAACGATGCGTAACGCGAGAATGAACCCCATTGGTTCTTGCTGAAGCTCAAACGTGCTGCGTAACACGAGAATAAACCTCATTGGTTCTTGAGAAGCTCAATTGTGCTGCAACACGAGAACAAACCTCAATGGTTCCTTAGAAGCTCAAATGTGCTGCGTAACACGAGAACAAACCTCATTGGTTCCTTAGAAGCTCAAATGTGCTGCGTAACACGAGAATGAACCTATTGGTTCTTGAGAAGCTCAAACGCGTGCGCGTAACATGAGAATAAACCTCATTGGTTCCTTAGAAGCTCAAATGTGCTGCGTAACACGAGAATGAACCTCATTGGTTCTCGCTGAAGCTCAAGCGTGCTGCGTAACATGAGAATGAACCTCATTGGTTCTTGAGAAGCTCAAACGTGCGCGTAACATGAGAATAAATCTCATTGGTTCTTAGAAGCTCAAATGTGCTGCGTAACACGAGAATGAACCTAATTGGTTCTCGCTGAAGCTCAAGCGTGCTGCGTAACACGAGAATGAACCCCATTGGTTCTTGCTGAAGCTCAAGCGTGCTGCGTAACACGTGAATGAACCTCATTGGTTCTCGCTGAAGCTCAAACGTGCTGCGTAACACGAGAATGAACCCCATTGGTTCTTGCTGAAGCTCAAACGTGCTGCGTAACACGAGAATGAACCCCATTGGTTCTTGCTGAAGCTCAAACCTGCTGTGTAACACGAGAATGAACCCCATTGGTTCTTGCTGAAGCTCAAACGTGCTGCGTAACACGAGAATGAATCTCATTGGTTCTTTCTGAAGCTCAAACGTGCTAAGCGTAACGAGAATGAACCTCATTGGTTCTTGCTGAAGCTCAAACGCGTGCTGTAACACGAGAATAAACCTCATTGGTTCTTGAGAAGCTCAATTGTGCTGTGTAACACGAGAATGAACCTCATCGGTTCTTGAGAAGCTCAAACGTGCTGCGTAACATGAGAATAAACCTCATTGGTTCTTGAGAAGCTCAAGTGCTGCTTAACACGAGAATGAACCTCATTGGTTCTTGAGAAGCTCAAACCTGCTGTGTAACACGAGAATGAACCTCATTGGTTCTTGAGAAGCTCAAACGTGCTGTGAAACACGAGAATGAACCTCATTGGTTCTCACTTAAGCTCAAACGTGCTGCGTAACACAAGAATGAACCTCATTGGTTCTTGAGAAGCTCAAACCTGCTGTGAAACACGAGAATGAACCTCATCGGTTCTCACTTAAAGCTCAAACGTGATGCGCAACTCGAGAATGAACCTAATTGGTTCTTGAGAAGCTCAAATGTGCTGCTTAACACGAGAATGAACCTCATTGGTTCTTGAGAAGCTCAAACGTGCTGCGTAACATGAGAATAAACCTCATTGGTTCTTAGAAGCTCAAATGTGCTGCGTAACACGAGAACAAACCTCATTGGTTCCTTAGAAGCTCAAATGTGCTGCATAACACGAGAATGAACCTAATTGGTTCTTGAGAAGCTCAAACGTGCTGAATAACATGAGAATAAACCTCATTGGTTCTTGAGAAGCTCAATTGTGCTGCGAAACACGAGAATGAACCTCATTGGTTCTTGAGAAGCTCAAACCTGCTGTGTAACATGAGAATAAACCTCATTGGTTCTTGAGAAGCTCAATTGTGCTGCTTAACACGAGAATGAACCTCATTGGTTCTTGAGAAGCTTATACATGCTGCGAATACACGAGAATGAACCTCAATGGTTCTTGAGAAGCTCAAACGTGCTGTGAAACACGAGAATGAACCTCATTGGTTCTCACTCTAAGCTCAAACGCTGCTGTGTAACACAAGAATGAACCTCAATTGGTTCTTGAGAAGCTCAAACTGCTGTGAAACACGAGAATGAACCTCATTGGTTCTCACTTAAGCTCAAACCTGCTGTGTAACACAGAATGAAACTCAATTGGTTCTTGAGAAGCTCAAACATGCTGTGTAACACGAGAATGAACCTCATTAGTTCTTGAGAAGCTCAAA
This sequence comes from Gobiocypris rarus, assembly GCA_023029165.1. Taxonomy (NCBI): domain Eukaryota; kingdom Metazoa; phylum Chordata; class Actinopteri; order Cypriniformes; family Gobionidae; genus Gobiocypris; species Gobiocypris rarus. The sequence continues at coordinate 31,822,495 of CM040929.1, forward strand.
TGTGCTGTGTAACATGAGAATAAACCTCATTGGTTCTTAGAAGCTCAAATGTGCTGCGTAACACGAGAACAAACCTCATTGGTTCCTTAGAAGCTCAACATGAGAATAACAGAACAAACCTCATTGGTTCTTGAGAAGCTCAAATGTGCTGCGTAACACGAGAATGAACCTCAATTGGTTCTTGAGAAGCTCAAACATGCTGCGTAACATGAGAATAAACCTCATTGGTTCTTGAGAAGCTCAAATGTGCTGCGTAACACGAGAACAAACCTCATTGGTTCTTGAGAAGCTCAAATGTGCTGTGAACATGAGAATGAACCTCATTGGTTCTCGCTGAAGCTCAAGCATGCTGCGTAACATGAGAATGAACCTCATTGGTTCTTGCTGAAGCTCAAAGCGTGCTGCGTAACACGTGAATGAACCTCATTGGTTCTTGAGAAGCTCAATATGTGCTGCTTAACACGAGAATGAACCCAATTGGTTCTTGCTGAAGCTCAAAGGTGCTGTGTAACGAGAATGAACCTCATTGGTTCTTGAGAAGCTCAAATGTGCTGTGTAACACAAGAATGAACCTAACTGGTTCTTGAGAAGCTTCAAATGTGCTGTAACACGAGAATGAAACTCATTGGTTCTTTCTGAAGCTCAAACGTGCTGCGTAACGCGAGAATGAACCCCATTGGTTCTTGCTGAAGCTCAAACGCGTGCTGCGAACACGAGAATAAACCTCATTGGTTCTTGAGAAGCTCAATTGTGCTGCCTAACACGAGAATGAACCTCATCGGTTCTTGAGAAGCTCAAAACACTGCGTAACATGAGAATAAACCTCATTGGTTCTTGAGAAGCTCAATTGTGCTGCTTAACACGAGAATGAACCTCATTGGTTCTTGAGAAGCTTATACGTGCTGCGTAACACAAGAATGAACCTCATTGGTTCTTGAGAAGCTCAAACGTGCTGTGAAACACGAGAATGAACCTCATTGGTTCTCACTTAAGCTCAAACGTGCTGCGTAATACGAGAATGAACCTCAATGGTTCTTGAGAAGCTCAAACGTGCTGTGAACACGAGAATGAACCTCATTCGGTTCTCACTTAAGCTCAAACGTGATGCGTAACTCGAGAATGAACCTAATTGGTTCTTGAGAAGCTAATACGCGTGCTGCGTAACATGAAAATGAAACTCACTGGTTCTTGAGAAGCTCAAACGCGTGCTGCGAAACGAGAATGAACCTCATTGGTTCTTGAGAAGCTCAATTGTGCTGCTTAACACGAGAATGAACCTCATTAGTTCTTGAGAAGCTCAAACGTGCTGCGTAACATGAGAATAAACCTCATTGGTTCTTAGAAGCTCAAATGTGCTGCGTAACACGAGAACAAACCTCATTGGTTCTTAGAAGCTCAAATGTGCTGCGTAACACGAGAATGAACCCCAATTGGTTCTTGAGAAGCTCAAACGTGCTGAATAACATGAGAATAAACCTCATTGGTTCTTGAGAAGCTCAATTGTGCTGCGTAACACGAGAATGAACCTCATCGGTTCTTGAGAAGCTCAAGCGTGCATGCGTAACATGAGAATAAACCTCATTGGTTCTTGAGAAGCTCAATCATGCTGAATAACATGAGAATGAACCTCATTGGTTCTTGAGAAGCTTATACATGCTGCGTAACACAAGAATGAACCTCAATGGTTCTTGAGAAGCTCAAACGTGCTGTGAAACATGAGAATGAAACCTCATTGGTTCTTGAGAAGCTCAATTGTGCTGCTGTAACACAAGAATGAACCTCAATGGTTCTTGAGAAGCTCAAACGTGCTGTGAAACACGAGAATGAACCTCAATGGTTCTTGAGAAGCTCAAACGTGATGCTGTGAAACACGAGAATGAACCTCATTGGTTCTCACTGAGAAGCTCAAACGTGCTGCTTAACACGAGAATGAACCTCATTGGTTCTTGAGAAGCTCAAACCTGCTGTGAAACATGAGAATAAACCTCATTGGTTCTCACTTAGAAGCTCAAACGTGATGCGTAACACAAGAATGAACCTAATTGGTTCTTGAGAAGCTCAATACGTGCTGCGTAACATGAAAATGAAACCTCACTGGTTCTTGAGAAGCTCAATTGTGCTGCTTAACACGAGAATGAACCTCATTAGTTCTTGAGAAGCTCAAACGTGCTGCGTAACACGAGAACAAACCTCATTGGTTCCTTAGAAGCTCAAATGTGCTGCGTAACACGAGAATAAACCTCATTGGTTCTTAAGAAGCTCAAACGTGCTGCGTAACGAGAACAAACCTCATTGGTTCCTTAGAAGCTCAAATGTGCTGCGTAACACGAGAATGAACCTAATTGGTTCTTGAGAAGCTCAAACGTGCTGAATAACATGAGAATAAACCTCATTGGTTCTTGAGAAGCTCAATTGTGCTGCGTAACACGAGAATGAACCTCATCGGTTCTTGAGAAGCTCAAACGTGCTGTGTAACACAAGAATGAACCTCAATGGTTCTTGAGAAGCTCAAACGTGCTGTGAAACACGAGAATGAACCTCATTGGTTCTTGAGAAGCTCAAAGTGCTGTGAAACACGAGAATGAACCTCAATGGTTCTTGAGAAGCTCAAACCTGCTGTGTAACACGAGAATGAAACTCATTGGTTCTTGAGAAGCTCAAACGTGCTGCGAAACACAAGAATGAACCTCTTTGGTTCTCGCTGAAGCTCAAACGTGCTGTGTAACACGAGAATTAACTTCATTGGTTCTTGAGAAGCTCAAACCTGCTGCGTAACACGAGAATGAACCTCATTGGTTCTTGAGAAGCTCAAACGTGCTGCGAAACACAAGAATGAACCTCATTAGTTCTCGCTGAAGCTCAAACGTGCTGCGAAACACAAGAATGAACCTCATTGGTTCTTGCTGAAGCTCAAACGTGCTGCGAAACACAAGAATGAACCTCATTGGTTCTTGCTGAAGCTCAAACGTGCTGCGTAACACAAGACTGAACCTCATTGGTTCTTGCTGAAGCTCAAACGTGCTGTGTAACACGAGAATGAACCCCATTGGTTCTTGCTGAAGCTCAAACGTGCTGCGTAACACAAGAATGAACCTCATTGGTTCTCGCTGAACCTCAAACGTGCTGCGTAGCATGAGAATGAACCTCTTTGGTTCTTCCAAACCTGTATGATTTTCTTTTTTCTGCTTAATACAAAAGAAGATATTTTGAAGAATATTGGCAGCCAAACAGTTGGCGGTAGCCACAGACTTCCATAGTGAAAAAAAAAACAACTAAATAGCTACCATCAACATTCTGGTTAAATGTCATGAAATAGTTTTAAGTTACGTCTTGTCTATAACCTACAAACCACTGTAATTTGAACAGAAAACCATGCATACTGTATGCATGATTAAACATGGCAGCCATTTCAAATAATGTTAAAAAGAGATGCCCTACCAACAAAAGAAGAGGGGTAACCAAAAAGCCTACATAATTTCTACACTATAACAAAATAAACAAAAACAAATAATATAGCTAACATTTTAATTTAAACTCTTTGATTGGCCATTGCGTTCAAGAAATCAATTGATATGTTTGTGATTGGCTACTTTGCTCAATGCTGCAAAACAAGTTGTAAATAGAAACCTTTGATGCTCTCAAGAGCGCAAACTCCAAATCTGTTTTGCAATATGCTAATATTATGGAGAAAACTGATCCTAGACCAGCTGTTATGGGCAGTTCTTCCCTCTAAAAGCATCAGCAGCAGCAGTCAGTGGTAAATTGAGTGAGAAGATTCCATGATAGTCTCTCAAGTCCGTGGCCAGGGGAAGGCCCAGCCTTACACATGCTCTACCTATGATTCAGGTCATTCAAATAAATCACACTCGGATCTTCAACTCTGAAGGCTGAGAAATCAGATCTAAGGGCATGTCCAGTTAATTCAGCACCATTGATGGACTTAGTCCCATAATATCATGCTGAGCTGAACAAATGTGGGGAAGAAAGTGATCCCAATGGTTATGCTTAGTTCCAGCATATGCTCTAATAGTCATTTCAGCATTCGATTCACTCTCTCAGTGGCATTTGTCTGAGGGTGGTAGGCTGTTGTGAGTCTGTGCTCAGTACTCAAAGCAGAAACCGTGCGTTTGAAGAGATCACTCATAAACGCAGATCCCCTGTCTGATATCAGGTACTTTGGGGCACCATGCTGAGCAAAAACTTCACTGAGCAGCTTATTAGCAGCAACAAAAGCTGTAGCTACCTCACAACACAAACTTCGATCTACATCGTAGAAGTCATCTACAAACACAAGAATGTATGCATTACCATTCTGTGTATGAGTCAAGCGGACAAAGAAGTCCAACACTGTGTGCTCCCAGGGATGCTGGGGGTGGATTAGCTAGGGTGACCAGATTTATCATGGTGTAATACGGGACAGGCTGGACAGCCCGATACAGAAGAACTGCAAACAGAAGATCTTCTCCAGTAGACATACCCTTAACGTTATCCAACACACTAAACACCTTCCCAAAGTCTGGTCATTCAGCTGTAGGTTTATCAAGTGATCAACAGCGATGGCAAGGAATGTAAGGCCAGATCCCCAAGAACAGCGCGATCAGGAAGAATGTCAAGCGGCTGCCCACAACAAGATAAGGGGTTTCTGGACAAATGGTCAGGAATCCTTTTGGACACTCCAGGTTTATGGATAATTTTAAATCTCAAAGTCATGCAACCGAAATGAACCAACTTGCCAGTGGGGTTTTGTTGGGATATCAACCACTTCAAACTTGCTGTGATCAGAAAAAAACTGATTAGCAAAATTAGCACACATGTCAGTTTACTTTTGAGGAAATCCATAGCATTTTCACAGTCTTGTGTGCACACAAAAGGAGCATTGGTTCTCGTAAGTGCAATAAGAGGTTCAGCATGTCGGCATATTTGTGAATGAATCGCCGGTAGTAACTTTTTAGGCCCAATAACTGTCTCACCTGCCGAGTGTTTACTACAAAATCAACCACCACCTTCACCTTCTCCTCATTAGGTATGATACCATCTTTGGTGACCCGATACTCTAAGAAGGTAAGTTCCAGCAGATATAAGCTTAGCCAGGACCTCTTCTAGATCTATCAGGTGTTGCTCAAACATGGGCGAGGAGACTGCAATATCATCCAGATAAACTGTGCATGGCTTGTAGATAAGGCCCGCCAACACCATGTTCATGAGCCTCTGAAAAGTGGCTGGGGCATTACACAGGCCGAAAGGTAGAACACTGAACTGGTACAACTCACGGTGAGAAATGAAAGCAGTCTTTGGCCTTGACCATTCCTGCATGGCCACCTGCCAATAGACCCTGGCTAAGTCAATTGTGCACACAAAATTCAAGGAACTCATCTATTCTCGGAAGTCTTTCACCGTAAAACGATTCAGTCAATGATAGTCGACGCAAAATCTTGGTTAACCGGAAGGCTTTTGAACGATGCAGTAAGATGGATAGGTATGGTATGTTGCGCGTTAATGTTGTGCTTGACCAAGTATGTATGGCCTAGCCCTAGATGTCTATCAAATAAATCAGCAAAATATCCCTCTGAACGATGTTGAAAATATTAAGTTTACCAAGTTGCCTTTTGTGGACAAACTAGAACCGGTCTGTAAGCTCCTCTGTGACTTGGCATCATCAAGTCAATTCCCTCCAGCTAATCCAAGGTCTCTGGCACATCACCCAGAACAACTTTTCAATTACAAAGATATCAACGGAGAAGCAAAACAAAATATTATATGCAGAGGCACACAATTGTTGAGTCAATCAAATAAGCAGAATAAACATAACATCAAACCTGTTTAGAGAAATAGAGAAATATGCATATGCTCCCCTACAGCCATAGCGCACTTCTACGAGTGTGATATTGCATTTATACAACAGTTTGACAACACAAGTGTGTAAATAAGAACAACATTAAAAACCCTCTTTTGTGCAGAACTACTTCCTTCCACCACTGATTCAAATCTCAAGTTAACAGTTTAACAGTCGAGCCCAAGCCTCCGTTACTAATTCAGAAACGCCACTTTAGAGCTAACGAGTCCCTTCACTGAAGATTATTGTATAATGTAGAGTATTATGAGAGACTGACTAAATGAGTGGATTACCTGCATCTGATATAGCATTCATTCTTCAGATCGATTTCCATAATATATATCCATTAAAAAATATCAACTTGAATATCTGTTGAGGAAAGCAATAGTTTTCCTTAACTTTTAGAAGTCAAGAGTATTCCCAGACAGTGCTTAAACAACTTCCTTGATCTGACTCACTCATAAATACAGTCTTTGCCGCCATCTAATGGTGTAATAATGTAACTTTCACTGAAGTCAATATCACAATCACTAACAGACCTTTTCTCAATACCAAATACGGCATATTATTTATATAACATAATATTTATTGAACAACAATATTTAAATTAACAACAATATCCATTATAAAAGATCAGGAAATTATCAGGAAACAGGAAATAAACACAAGCAAACAATTCAGTCAAACGTACAAAAGCAGTGTTAGTACAGGATTCAAGTTAAATGTAGGCTAAATATACAGTTATGAAACAATTGATTTGCTCTGGAACAAGTAATAGATTAATAAGCCCAAAGATTGCATGTTTCATAACCCAAATGAATTGTATTAGTTTAACCAATATCGACATACAGTAAAAGCCAGTGGCAAATCCCGATGGACTGTCCGAGATGAAGCTGTTCCCTGCGGGTACACAAGCGCTGAACGGCCGCTGACGATCTGGAGCTCACAGCTGAGAAATCTAATCAAAATGTCAAACAGGCGCTTTGTTTATATACGAGTCACATATTTCAGGTCTAAATAACTACCTAAAAAACTCTTAAAACTCGTGACACAATAACAGTAGTATTTGTGTAAATTGGTGGATTTGCTCGGCCGCCATGATAGTCATGGTTCCAGTGCTGATACTGGGGGAATATCGCACGGATGGAAAAGGCTCTCAGCCAATCCGATTCCAGAACCATAAAGAACTGTTGTATAAAGTTCTATAGACAATCCGACTCGGAGAACATGCACAAAAATGCAATATAAACGAAAATACAGCCCAACAATATTTTTTCCAGATACAGCAAGTGTCAGACCATGCAAATTGAACGGAAAATTTTACGTACACAAAATCCGGCAAAAACGCTAAATAAATGTCCCCAAAAAAGTCAAGGTAGCTAGTCCAAATATCCCTTTCCTTCTTATTTCTCTTCTGTCAAAGTTTTGTATTTATACAACAATAAACTATCCATCTCGTCAAAAAATCTGTTCAACCTATCCCGGTCCCACGCTTGAGTTCACTGAGCTCCTGAGAGCGACCCTTTCTTTCACAAATGTGTGTAGAAGCGTCTGCATGCCTAGTGCTTGATTTATACACCTGTGCCATGAAGGGATTGAACACCTGAACTCTGGGATTTGGAGGGGCGTCCCAATACTTTTGCCAATTTAGTGTATTTGAGGAACCTGCATTCCCTCTTTAAGTAGCATCAATGTAGCTGCTATTGGAGCTACTTTCTTTTCTACTTTTCAGCTTTAACTAATCTTGAATTGCTTAGAAAGCTATAGTTACAAGATAGCGTCCTCAACACTAACAATATGAGGATTTCTGTTACTTGTAATCACTTAAAAAAATGATGAATGTATAGCAGCTCAGAAAGAGAGTGAGTCTCACTCAGTGAGCGAAACGTCCACATGACACTTCCTGTTCGAGATGGCTGAATGAACGACTGATTCAATAGGCCACCTGTAAGATGTGTGGCAAACGCTGAGCAGAGCAGATGCAGCAAATTTAATTCCTGTAATTATAGACTTTTGCCTTCGTCCCCATTTGCATGAGCTTTTGATAAGCTGAATGGAAAAAAGGTCAAATGTCGTTGGCAGGAATTCCGATTTGGATTCATTTCAAATCATACAAGCCAGAAACGTGTCATTCTGAGGGGCAGCTGTTCTGACGTCATCTGTACGTGTTGTAGCATGAATGTTGGACTGCTATAAGAGCACTTACACGCTGTGATGTGATGCATAGGAATGCTGTTTGAGGAAAGAGTGGGATTTAGAGTTAGATATGTCTCAACTACTGTACTTCAGTGGAGTGTAACAATGTCACTTTCAAATCAATGGACCAATCAGATTAATCTGGGGGCGGGAAAAGCATATTTGCAAACGTGACCCTGGATCACAAAACTATGGAAGCTTATGTGTAGCAGAATTCAATTTGCAATGCAATATGCAAAATTACAATGCAATATGCAAAATGACAATGTATTTCTCTATTTAAAATTACATTTTCCATGACATATGTGCCAAGTTGGTGCAGAATGAAAATGAAAATTAAATAATATAATTTACTTTTGCCATTTCCAATAGTAATTTTAAAATGTAAATTACATATTTATTTTGAATGCTTTATACGTTGCAAAATGAAAATAAAAATGTATTACTCAAATTGATTTGGTATGTGTCTATGTCCAAGCCATAACAGTAGCAAAATGATCATTTAAATGTGATTTGTTCTAAATGCATTTACACTCACGGTTAGGAAATTTAGGATTGCATTTTCATCATAATGCCATGTGATATTTGTAGCAAAATTCATTAAATGTGTGGCATTCATGAAAATGCATTTTTCATACCTCTCAAGAGTGAGTGTCAATGTATTAAAAAGTCATTTAAATCACAATTTTGCTACCATTTTGCTATATATTTGGCTCAGAATGCATTTTGAAATCCACACTGAATTTTGCTACAAAAATCACATGGCATTATGATGAAAATGCAATCCTAAGTTTCCTTACTGTGAGTGTAAATGCATTTAGATCATTACTGTTATGGCTTGGACATAGACACATACCAAATCAATTAACTTGGCATATGTAATGGAAAATGTAATTTTAAATAGAGAAATACATTGTCATTTTGCATATTGCATTGCAAATTGAATTCTGCTATACACATAAGCTTCCATAATAAACCAGTCCTGTGTCTCACGGGTATATCTGTGGCAATAGCCAACAATACATTGCATGGGTCAAAATTATACATATTTCCTATAGTTGTATCTCGGCCGAATATTGTCATATCCTAACAAACCATACATCAATTAATAGCGTATTCATTTCATACAAAACAAAATTACCCGTATGACTGGTTTTGTGGTCCAGGGTCACATATGCATAAGTATGTGAATGTTTAAATGAGCAACAGTCATTTTTTAACACGGACCCACTAAATTTCGAATTTTGGCGAGAGAAATTCAATAATAAGTCAATTTTGCATGAGGGCGAAATGTTTATGAACTCCGCTTCATACATAGATTGACATAGATAATGAGTCTTTTTTTAGACAAAATTTTGCTAATGTTTGCACACATTTAGACTGACATAAAGTGCAGGATGCTAATTTAAAAAAAAATCTAATTAAAAAAAAAGTATAATACCAAAAAATTAGTAGTGGGCCGTTATCGGCGTTAACGTGCTGAGTTAACGTGAGACTCTTATCGGGCGATAAAAAAATATCGCCGTTAATCTATTCTCAAAGTTGGGTTGGGAGCTGGGTCTATACTACCCAAGCCATGATGACTTTCACCGTGATATTTTAGCGAGCATTTGCAGTACATCGCGGCAGATAGACACAGAATGCCATTCGCCTGACTTTGGTAACAAAACTAGCGGTTTAAACAAAAATATAAAAGTTATTAATTCTGCCACCTTTTAAACGGCGCGTCGTTGCAAATGTAGCGGAGTAAGCAGCTGCTGCTTTGATGACATAAGCGCACGGACCATGAACTGTATGGTTGGACAATATAATGAACACGGTCCAGCGAGGGCAGGGCAGGAGCAATCAGTGGTCAAACCAATCCAAACCAAGTGTAAGCTACCAGGGTGCTGGGGAAAGTTAGGGCTTGATTCTAAGGGCCCGTGCACTTTTGGGGCCCCAGAGATTAGTTTTATTAGTGGCCCAACAGTACTAGCAGTAATGTAATATAAATTATAAAAATGTATAATCTACCCAGAGTAACAAATAAAAAATTCGTCTTATTTCTGCATTTCTGGCAAAATTACCCCCTAAACCAGTGCGATAGGGGCCCAGCTTCATATTCTTTCATGAGATTTGAAATTGCTATGGCGCACAGAAAGCTACAGTCATTATTTGGGTAGCACACATGACTGAATGCCTTCGGCCAGGTAGTAAACCATTTAATCTAGATTCACAGTGAGATTAATCTAGATTAAAAAAATGTATCTATGCCAACCACTAAAGAAAAGATTTATAAACATCCCATTCACTTGATCACAATATCATTGTGTGAACTGCAAGGGGTTTGAGTCTTAAATGCACCCAAAATAAATTAAAATTAAAATTAAAGTTTCAGAGTTTTAATTCAACACATTCTTAATTCTATATTTTTGGCGTGTATTATCATCTAACATTAAATAGATGCAACTGTTGCAAGTGGAATTCCATTTCCGTTACATCATCAGTGTTGTGCGGTATATTTCTAAACAATGGTACTTTCATATCCTGTCTATTTGTTGTACTATTTCAATTGCGTGATTTGAAAAGGTTAAATGGTCCTAAAAAAATAGTCAGCCCTGTACTCCTCACATTGGAAATGAATGGGAGATTAATTTCATCTAGGGGAAGCGTTTGGTACTGCGCCCAAACCAAATCTCACTGAAAGCTCATTTTTTGAGATACCAACCTCAAACTTGTTTAGATTTATGGCTTAGATTTTTTTTGTTGTTGCATTTTTAGAGTAAAATGTGTTTTTGACTATATATATATATATATATATATATATATATATATATATATATATATATATATATATATATATAAATTGAAAATAGCATTTTTATGCATTTTTCATAACAATAAACATACAATTCTGTAACTTTTTAAAATTCCCTTTTTTTCATTTCAGCAATAATCTGCCAAGTGTCGTCTGCGAAGAGAGACTAAACTTCAGTCTGTGCTCCAAAGCATTCAAGATTTATGACAGTTTAAGTTGGAAATTTCATTTTCAGGCGCTCATAAAGTGAATAAATGGATTGCAATAACAGCATAAATATAATTTAGTATCATAAAAAAACATTAAAATACATAATATGAATTAAAATACTAAAATATAGTACATTAATTTCATTGAAATTAAAATAAAATTGGTCATTTTTGACCGACACATGAAGAGCACCAGAGGGTTAAGATTCATACGCAGATTTTTGGCAAGTCATAGCCTGAAAAGTTTAAGAAAAATACCTAAAACAAATGCTATTGAAAGGCTTAGTAAGGTTGTTCTTTGTAAAACTGTTTAAACAATATGTATTGTAAAATGAAGTCTGCAAACATTGAAATGTGCAAACTGTAATTTCTATTAAAAAAAACACATCTTAAATAAAAAATTAAAAAAAGGAAATATTTGAAATAGGATATAATGGATATGAAGATTTGAAATGAACTTGATCTTATTAGATAAAAATATATGTGGACAAACTTTTCTTTTGGGCACATTTGGACACAATATATTGCAATACTAATATTAAAATCGCAATCTCGTATGGTGGCCTAAGAATCGTGATAACTTCATATTTTGGGGCCTCTGGTGGTTCCCACGCCTAAAAGATTTCAATTCTGAATGAAAGTCGTTAGTACAGTTCACACTCACTGACCACATGCTAAAATATAATATGTGAAATTATTTGATAAATGTCTTATATCTACTGAAACTATCTTTGTTTAACACAAAAGCATATTCATCTTATTAATCAGAAAATAAATGTGCATGATTTAACAGTTGAAAATGATATACTGGAAGAGCTTTTGATTACATTGTGTCTCCTAAGATTAAAAAAGCTGGACTTCTAATATCAAATTAAACTAAGTGATAGGGCGACCTTAAATATATTTACATATTCTGTCAAGTAATTTTTTTTCTGCCAGCTTCCAATAAAAGCACTTAATGGTGATAAAGGGATTACTGAAGCACATTACGCTTCTGCAGAGAAATCTGCCATTTGATTCGAATATTTCTTGTTTCCTTTTTGCACACGTGGCAGTCTTATTTCTGCAAGTAAAATCCAGCATAATGTGAGACTGACGTGTGCGACCTGGAGAACAGCCATTATCTGTCTAAAGAGAGACTCTCCAAATCCATAATACCCACAAATGCAGACGTCAATTCTGATTTTAAAAGTAATGGCCTACACCTCAGACCTTTGGCTGAAGCCAAGAAATTTGCAGTCAGTTTTTACATCGGTTATTTATTTAGATATGAAGATTTATTTCAACTTCATACCTTAAATTTCAGACTCAACCAATAAGTTTAAATAAATTATAGGTCAAGTGAGTTTCATATTTGTAGATAATCATAATATTATAGTCATAATATTTACTTGGAATATTATAAACGTCAAAATTCAAATCAGAATTGTGAGATGAAAGGTCAAAGTTATAGCATACTAAGCCATAATTGTGAGATAAAAAGCCAAAAATGTGTCATCAATTATTTTGTCAAATAAAATAAAATAATGAATGTGGTTCAGATAACATAATGTTTTGAGTTTCTATTTCTTAAACCAATCTCCTTCATAGTATTAATTCAAATCTTTATTTCTATCAACTTAAAATTTTAAGGCAACCAGGTAACTTATTTTTTAAGTTAAACCAACAATATATATTTATTTTCATGTTTTTACTTGTTACAGTAGTTTCATTAAAGACATTAAAAGCATCATGCTAGAAAAAAAAAAACATTTTGTGTAGATATCACTCCATAGTAATGTAATTAAAAATGTAATTGTGCATTAAACTATTTCAAAACATTTAAGATCTTAATAAGGATTGCATAATAAGGCATCAGAACAATATTTTATTAAATAATAAGTAAATAAATATAATACATATGTAATATTAATGAATTTATCAAGAGTAGAGCCTAACCATAACATAACCATAACCATAACATCCCTTCAGGTCAGATGGAAAAGTTTAGTCTCTTGGGTTCCTTGCAAAGCTTAAATCTTATTGCATAATAATGCTGATAAATATTCATAATTGTCTACTTTGTGTCTTTTAATATGGAATCAAATATGCTTAAATCTAAACCTCCTTTTACTCCAAAAATAATTAAGGTAATCCAAATTCTCAATTTAGCGAATAACTGTGATTTTAGGAGCAACAACGAACCCTAAACTTCCACAAGTCAACATGCATGCAAACAGCAAGCTCTTAAAAATGCATTTCTAGAAAAAACTCCCCACGCACAAATGGCAAATAAACATCTCACGTCCCTGAAGTCACATTGTCAAGCCCAATTATCAGAGTGCGCATCATAAACAAGCCCGGAACTTTTCATTGCGACTCCATTCAAGAGCCTCCCGGCAGGAATAGCCTTTGATATTAAAGCAAATAATTATCTGAGCAAACAAACAACAACAACAAAAAAAGATCCCCAAATACCTTGAGATGCCCAAAGGAAGCCTGCGGCCGGAGAGATGGGGCGATACACTTCTTCCTCACATTCTCAGCAGCTTCCTCTCTCTGCGGCAGAAAGCGAATGCTTTGAGACTCTGTGGCATATTTAATTAGAAGCAAGCTGTTTGCACTATCAGTGTGAGGATCTACCTCGCCAATCTCTCCTGAGTCAATCTTCCCCATCTCTGATTTTCTTTTATATTTATGCTGGAATATTTAATTGTAGACAAAAGGTTACTCGGGCTGCATTCACTGCACACAGGCAGAATAATCTGCTTTAAAAGGCTTGACATTTCAGGCTTTTGAAAAAGGCTGAAAAAATTATATCCCTGCTTTTGTTAATCAATGAAGTAGAACTCTCCTGAACAAAAGAATTAAATTGCTTGGTTGGTTTAATAAAACCAACAGAAATCGCGGCTTCCTCTGGGCTTTTTGTGTGGAGATGCAGCACATGCACCCGCCACTGTAATTCCATATGATTTGGGGGCAAAACTCTCATTCTTTGCACGCCATTGGCTTTTGCAATCCTATTGAAGCTCCAGCCGGCGTGCCGGGAGCTTGCAGGGGACGCGTTTGTCATTAGACGTGACTTTCGCTGACTGCGGCCCCCGTCCACTACAATTTACAATTTCTATACTGTCCTGTGGCTGTGAAAAAACACTGTAATTATGCAAATGAGGGGGGCAATAATTAGGACCTTCAACCATTCATTGTGTTGCTGCAGCGAAATCCTTCCCGATTGGAAGAGCCTGAGCCTGAGTCTGGGGAAACTTGAGCCAAACTTGATCATTTCCATGAGCAAATTAAGATGAAATCATAGGATCTTCAACCCTGTGAGCATAGTTATGATGCATTATCTATAGAAGGCCATTTCTGCCACGTAAGAGGGGAAAAAAACATGGTTTATTACTTAAAAAGACAAAATTTTAAATCATAATTATGAGATAAAATGTCTAAATGATGACATACTAAGTCAGAATTATGAGATGAAAAGTCAAAATTATAGCATGCTAAGACATAATTGTAAGATACAAAGCCAAAATTGCAAGTCATGAGATAAAAAAGTCAAAATTGTGTCATAGTTATGAAATACTAAGTCATAATTGTGAGATAAAAGGTCAAAATTATGAGTCATGAGATAAAAAGTCACAATTTCATACTACTTCTTAATCTACTTCGTGTTGTTCGTAATCGAAGCCCCCTTCTTCTCATGGCCACTGCTTTTGGCCTGCTTCAGGGGGCTTCCATTTTTACTAAACTGGATCTCCGCAATGTTTATCATCTCGTGCGGATCCAGCAAGGGGACGAATGGAAGACGGCCTTCAACACCACCACGAGTTACTACGAATATCTGGTCATGCTGTTCGGGCTCACCAATGTCCCAGCATTATTCCAAACCCTGATTAATGACGTTCTCCGTGACCTGCTTAATCTATTTGTCTTCATATACCTGGACAATATCCTCATCTTCTCGAGGTCACTGAAGGAGCATGAGGGGGATGTAAGGAGAGTTCTCCAGAGACTCCTTTATAATCATCTCTACATAAAACCAGAGAAGTGTTTCTCAGACTTAGTTTCTCTATTGTCACTCGTGGCCACCTGGAGATGGACCCTAAGAAGGTCCTCCTAAGGAAGGTCCACAACTGGCCCACACCTGCTACAGTCAAGGAGGTTCAATGTTTTATTGGCTTTGTGAACTTCTATAGGAGGTTTATTAAGAATTTCAGCTCAGTGAAGGCTCCCTTGACGGCACTTAACCAAGGGAGGAGGAACCAAGATTCACTGGGGTCCGGAGGCAGCGGGGTCTTCGAGGATCTCAAGTGTCACTTCACTTCCGCTCCTATTTTTTTGCTCCCTGACCTAGAAAGACCTTTCGTGGTGGAGGTGGATGCCTCAGAGGTGGGGGTGGGGGATGTCCTGTCACAGACGGGTGATGATGGAAAATTACACCCTTGTGCCTTCACGTGGGGGATTGAGAGTTTCTTGCGGTAAACCTTGACTTGGGGGAGTGGTGGCATTGGCTTGAGGGGACTTAGCATCCTTTTCAGGTTCTCACAGACCACAAGAACCAAGAATTTTTCCGAGTTCTAGTATCATCGCGCCTCTTCAGTGGGAACTAGAAAAAAATGGTACGAGAGGCCATTGCCCATGCAGGAAGTGCTCGAACTTTGGACTTCCTCTAGGGCCAGTTTTGGTGGCTGTCCATCAAGAAGGACATTCAGGTCTATGTGGAGGCCTGCCCCATGTGCAACCAGGGGAAGTCTATACGTCAGTGAACCCAGGGACTGCTCCATCCCAACACAGTTATCCTGCTGGTTGTAGACCAGTTCTCTAAGGCTGCCCGGTACATTCCCCTGCCTAAGCTGCCTTCGGCCAAGGACTCTGCTGAGCATGGTCTTTGACCGATGTCCCCAATTCTCGTCCCGGTCCTGGGGAGCCATCTGCAGGCTTATCAGGGCCACAGCCAGCCTATCGTCTGGGTTCCATCCAGACAGAACAGCTTAATCGGGATCTGGAGACCACCTTACAATGTGTGACGGGCAGTAATCCCACGTCTTGGGCCACCTATAGCATTTGGTCTGAATATGCCCACAACACCCTCCTGTCCTCGGCCACTGGGTTACCCCCCTTCGAATGCCAGTTCGGAAACACCTCCCCCATTATTCCCAGAGTAAGTGGCACAAGTTGGTGTTCCCTCAGCCCAGCGCTTTGCCCTATGCTATAGGCGGACCTAGAGGAAGGCCAGGTGTACCCTCCTTCGGACCTCCCAGGGATATAATCGCCACCGCCAGACGGCCCTAACTTAGGAGCCGGTCAAAGAGTTTGGTTAGCCACTAAGAACCTGCACCTCGGGTCGAATCCAAAAAGTTTTCCCAGAAATACATTGACCTCAGTCTGAGAAGAACTTGTTTGGATTTATTTGTGACTTGCAAAGTACCTTTTTTTGATTAATAAATCTACCTTGCCTGAAGTGTTGCTTGGAGTGTTTCGTTTGCTACAAACATTACCACCTCTGTGGCTAAGTGGTAGATCTCTCAACCCACTACACTAGAGACATGAGTTTGAGCCCAGCTTGTGACAGATAATAAGTCAAAATTGTGTCATAATTGTGAAATGAAAAGCCAAATATTTGTCACTTCCTTTGTGTTTGGTTATAATTTTAGTTTACATCCTGTGTCTTATGTCCATAGTTTCCCACCATTATTAGTTTCCATGGTCATTCATTAACTAGTTCACCTGTTTGTATTCAGATTGTGTGTATTTATACCCTTCAGTTCCTAATGTTCATTTGTCCAGTGTTGACTGAGTTTTAATACTTACTATCTGTGTTTACATGGACACTAATAGTCCTTGAAATCATGTGTCTTTGTCATCACTGATCTTGCCTAGTTCAGAGTCCCATGTGTATTTGTTGCTGCTGGTCCTGCCCAACTCTGAATTAATGTTACCTGCAGAGCACCCACCTAGCCTCCCTCTCCTGCCTCCTCTTCACAATCCAGCCAGCTCTTTAGCGCTGACTCTGCTGGTTCTACAGTCCCTCGACATCTCCTATTACCCCACTCATCAGCCTCCGGTCCTTCGGTTACCAGCACGATCTAGGCAAGAGGTTCCCATAGCTCCAGCATCTGGGCTGTTTACTTTTTCTCGGCCAGTCGTCTCACCAGCTCCACCCAGAACTGCAGTCCTTTCGCCTCCTCCGGGTTCCCTCATCCTACCAGCTTCGCCCTGGTCAGTTGTTGTCAAATCTTCGCCACAGCATTCTGGGTCGTCAGCTACTCTTGGTCCCTCCACCCCTACGGCTTCACCAGGCTCCTCATTCCCTCGAGCTCCTCCTCTGTTCTCAGTCTCCACGTCATCACCGCAGTCCTCAGGCTCCTTGGCTCCACCTCCATCGCTTATCACGGTGGCTTCACCATGGTCTCCTAAGCCATCGGAGTCATTCAGCCACTTCAGCTCTCCGTATACGCTCTCGTCTTTTCACCCTGGCTGGGCTCTGGATCCCAGTTTGGCTTCTTCTATCAAAGCCATCTTGGATCCTTCCGCCATTGTCTCTTCCCAGGAATCTGCCACCATCTCCTCCTCCCTGGTTGTTCTCATCTGCCCTCCTGCCGGTTTCCAGCTCTTCACCAGCTCCTCATCCTCCTCCAAAACCCTTTCCCCCTTCCCCATCGAAGTGTTAAGGCGCGATGCCATGCCTTATTTATTCCCAGTTTCTTTTGTTCATTTGTCTGGTGTTGACTGAGTACTGTAACGTTGCTTTATCATGCTAGGATATATGCTTTTGTTTATTTTGATTAAAGTATTACCTTATTTTTACTTTCATCCTCTTCTCATCTTCATCTTTGGACTCTACACATTACAATACTGTCATAATTATGAGATAAATGTGAAAAATATGTCAATTATGAGTCTAAATTGTGAGATACTTGAGGCATAATGACAAAAAGTTGAAATTAGGAGATACTATGAGATAATTATGAAAAAAAAACATCAAAATTGTGAGACGCCATAGTTATGACAAAACGTCTTGGTTATGACAAACTTATGGCATGAAAAGTCCAAGTTTTGAGATAAAACAATTTACTTTTATGTCATATTTATGGCTTTATGTAAATGCTGTACATTTTACATAAAGAAAATAAGACTATTTAGGTCCATTAAATATGTTTTCCCATTATAACATTATTTTCACGACTATTAAGCAGATTTCTCCCCCCAGATATCATTACCGCAATGTACCAAAAAGGTATTTATTTTACTTTTTGTTTACAATTATTCTTAATTCAATTATTGTAAAAAAATGCTCAATCATTTGATGCTCAACACTGTAATACCGTCAGTAATGTCTATATTAAAGGTCCTGTTTCTACTGTGCTTTTGAAGCTTTGATTGTGTTTACAGTGTGCAATATAACATGTGTTCATGTTTCGCGTGTAAAAAAATGCACAGATGTATAATGCACAGATGTATATTTTTCACACAATTTACTTATCTGTATACCGGTGTATTCACTGATGAAAAAAACGGCCTGATGATTTCCTTGTTCTATGAAGTCCCTCCTTCAGAAATACGTAACGAGTTCTGATTGTGCCAGCGCTTCCCGTGTTGTGATTCGACAGCAGCTTAGCGCACGTTGCCCGGAAAGGTCACGCCTCTTACCATAACGAGGAGATGCATGCGCTCAATGTTATTGTTAGCCTGGCGTGGCCATACTCAATTCTAGTCAGAATATGAGTCTGGTACCGCTCCATTGAGCTTTGATTATGGGGTGTGTTTCAACAGAGCCAGGAAAGACCTCAATTGGATAGACCCACAACCAATCAGAGCAACGGAGCGACGCGTAACGTTAGTTGTCAAATGTCAGCAGAACTCAACTGCACTGTTGCCAAGTCCGTGTTTTTCTCCTGTCCGCGGGGTGAAGCGAATTATGTGATTATATAAACCCAGGAATGCCAATTTTAGCAGCAACCTTGCCAAAATAACACATTTTGCCAACCAAACGCCATTTTGTTCCGGAGAACCCCCCGGAAAGTTATTGTTTTGGGCTGTAGTTTTGAGTAGCAATTGTGCGACATTGCTAAAAAACGATGCAACCCTGTCTGCACGCGCGCTGGATTAAGTAACGTTACAAGAAAAAGATGAGTTAACAATCTTTGCCAGAATTTTAATAAAAGAATTTAAGGATACACAGAGTACTGACCAACACGATCATCATTTCTGAGAGAAATAGTGAAGGTGAATGCATATACGAACCAGTTCTCCGTTTAGGATAAGAGCAAATTCAACCCAAAGCGCCTTCGATGACGTGGATGATTACGTTACTGTTGATCATCTGTCCATCATCGTCTAAAGCCCGTCCTGATGATTTCATTGGTCCGAACAGTTTCTGTTCTGGCATAATAACTCCTCTATGGAGCAATTCCAGAACGAATTGCCCCAGTAAAAAAAATTGTGGGCGGGGCTAAATTCGGCTGGCATCCAGGCTATGTTAAAGTAGACATGGCGACAAACACACTCTACAAACGCAACACTTCCTCTTCTCCACGTGGAAGAGCAACAAGATCACGCTCCCTTGTTTAGCGTATTCCTGTGGGCAGAGTTTAGTCAACAAACTGTTCTAGTGATGTCATTAAAGCAGGAAGTGCAGGGATGTAGTCCAAACCGGCCGTTCGCTGTAGGCTTTGAAAGGGAACTTCTGTTAAACAAAATATCTCGCTTGGCATTGAACTTTGAGCTTTATAATTTTACAGGTATTATTTATACTCTAAAAGCAACATTACACACTAACTCAAGTTTGAAATGGGATCACGAAGAACAGGACCTTTAAAGGTACACTATGCAACTTTTGCGTCCGCTAGAGGGCGCCTGTTCAAAACAAAGGCGCGGGATCTTGGGACATGTGGTCTTCATCTCACAGCCGGTGGGGAAGAATCGGGACAGGACTCGGGCAGAAATCATGTTCATGGATGTGATTATTAACATTACTGTAGTGTGAAGCAGAGCAGGGGCGAGTGCTGTGGAGCTGAGCCAGGTTCATTGGTAAAAATAGCGATTTTCTCACATTTTACAAATAGTTGGAAACATTTGGGATATTGTAAGACCTCAACAGAACAAAATATATAACACTGGCCTGGTGGTTTTTGGATATTTGACTGCAAAAATCCTACATAGTGTACCTTTAAATAAACTATAATTATTATCATTTAAACATTTTTTTAATTTATTTTTTTACAATGTTTAAAACTTAAATCAGAATAAATTTGCTCTACTATTATGTATAAATACGTTTTACTGATGTATACGGATGTATTAATAAAAGTTTTACACAATTGTACTTTTTGAATTACAGAAATGTGTGTATGTATTGAAAATGAGCTTTGCCAAATTAGTTTGGCTGTCATTAAATAGACACTGTCATAACTATTTGCATTATTTAGTGATAGACAAAGGATTTTTGCATAACAGTAATGAATATTTGAGATGTATTAAGGCTTAACGTTGATTTTGGGTGAAACATGACCAGTGAAATATGAGACTCACTCATTCAGGTCATATAGAAGTCTTTTAGACTATTTATACAATAGTTTTATGTTTTTCTACAAACAGACTTTGTTTCCGTTTTCAAATGGGATTCGGAAACCATCTCAGATTGTCATTAATAAATACCATTAGGTAGTTTTATTGGTCAATGCTGTGGTTACCTTCACATTTCTGCATCCTACGAAACCAGGAGCTAATAATAACTTGCCTTCAAGCAACTGACGTTTTACGACGTAAGTTTGTGCGTTGCGACGCACTGGCTTGTTTTGCGGCAGGTCGCTGTCTGAAGTTCAGAAGTCACCATAACAACAACACATGAGCCTGAAATTTAGCAGTCAGTTATGATTAAAGTTATAACTGTAGGCGATCGCACCACAGGATCTTAGCAGAGAAAATGGCAAGTGTTTCCTCCTTCACTTTAACCCTGGCGTGTGGCGTATTTCTGGGGCGTTTATCGAGTCATTTAATAGAAAATGAAAGCTAGCATTAGCGCATTGCTACCTGACAGTGACATTCAGTGCTGTTACTGAGCATTAAAGCATTCGTGTCTATAGTTATTAGAGGTAGAGTTACATTCAAGACGTAGTAGTGTGTTTAATGTGCTATATGTAAAACATGAAACTTTCCCAGTCTGGTTGGATAAGCATAGCTGGTGTATTATTGTCTGATACTGTAAATGAGTGAGATATGATTATGATGCATGTAATCAATGTAGTGGATGAGAGATAGTCTGTATATAAGGGATGTTTTTGTGATTGGCGTGTCTGATGTGTGGTTGCATTGAATAATGCAAATTGCCTCTCAATTAATGCAAATTGCTCAATCAAGGGTTATTGTTGTGTGTGTTTTAGGCCAGTACCATGGTGGCCGTGGGGCTAACCCTGGCAGCCGCAGGGTTTGCAGGTACGATTCCAGAAAAAAATGATGAATTTGCACAGGAACATTATACATCTGTGCATTAATTAAGCCTGATTGTTTTCTATTGGCCCATTTTTACAGGTCGCTATGCGATGCAGGCCATGAAACATATGGAGCCGCAAGTGAAACAGGCTCTGGAAGCATCCAAATCTGCAAGTTATATTTCTCACATTATGATCCATACAGACTTTATCTCTGGAAACTCATGATATATGATATATATGTGTGACAGGCCTTTGGTAGCGGATACTACAGAGGCGGGTTTGATCCAAAGATGAACAGGAGAGAAGCTTCCCTTATTCTTGGCATCAGGTAGTCTGTGTTTTCATTAACGCTATGATATTCACAAATGAGCAAATTGCTTGTTTTGAGTTTAGATATAGCCTGTATTATCACAAAAATTATATAAATATTTAAACATTAAGACCATTGTTGTTATAGATGCTAAACCCATTAAAAATACATCTACAGGTCCTTCTAAAAAAATTAGCATATTGTGATGATAAGTTCATTATTTTCCATAATGTAATGATAAAAATCTAACTTTCATATATTTTAGATTCATTGCACACCAATTGAAATATTTCAGGTCTTTTATTGTTTTAATACTGATGATTTTGGCATACAGCTCATGAAAACCCCAAATTCCCCCAAATCTAAAGAAAATTAGCATATTTCATCCGACCAATAAAAGAAAAGTGTTTTTAATACAAAAAAAGTCAACCTTCAAATAATTATGTTCAGTAATGCACTCAATACTTGGTGGGGAATCCTTTTGCAGAAATGACTGCTTCAATGCGGCGTGGCATGGAGGCGATCAGCCTGTGGCACTGCTGAGGTGTTATGGAGGCCCAGGATGCTTCGATAGCGGCCTTAAGCTCATCCAGAGTGTTGGGTCTTGCGTCTCTCAACTTTCTCTTCACAATATCCCACAGATTCTCTATGGGGTTCAGGTCAAGAGAGTTGGCAGGCCAATTGAGCACAGTAATACCATGGTCAGTAAACCATTAACCAGTGGTTTTGGCACTGTGAGCAGGTGCCAGGTCGTGCTGAAAAACTAAATCTTCATCTCCATAAAGCTTTTCAGCAGATGGAAGCATGAAGTGCTCCAAAATCTCCTGATAGCTAGCTGCATTGACCCTGCCCTTGATAAAACACAGTGGACCAACACCAGCAGCTGACATGGCACCCCAGACCATCACTGACTGTGGGTACTTGACACTGGACTTCAGGCATTTTGGCATTTCCTTCTCCCCAGTCTTCCTCCAGACTCTGGCACCTTGATTTCTGATTGACATGCCAAATTTGAGCAACAGTCCAGTGCTGCTTCTCTGTAGCCCAGGTCAGGCGCTTCTGCCGCTGTTTCTGGTTCAAAAGTGGCTTGACCTGGGAATGCGGCACCTGTAGCCCATTTCCTGCACACGCCTGTGCACGGTGGCTCTGGATGTTTCTACTCCAGACTCAGTCCACTGCTTCCGCAGGTCCCCCAAGGTCTGGAATCGGTGCTTCTCCACAATCTTCCTCAGGGTCCGGTCACCTCTTCTCGTTGTGCAGCGTTTTTTGCCACACTTTTTCCTTCCCACAGACTTCCCACTGAGGTGCCTTGATACAGCACTCTGGGAACAGCCTATTGGTTCAGAAATGTCTTTCTGTGTCTTACCCTCTCGCTTGAGGGTGTCAATGATGGCCTTCTGGACAGCAGTCAGGTCGGCAGTCTTTCCCATGATTGCGGTTTTGAGTAATGAACCAGGCTGGGAGTTTTTAAAAGCCTCAGGAATCTTTTGCAGGTGTTTAGAGTTAATTAGTTGATTCAGATGATTAGGTTAATAGCTCGTTTAGAGAACCGTCTCATGATATGCTAATGTTTTGAGATAGGAATTTAGGGTTTTCATGAGCTGTATGCCAAAATCATCAGTATTAAAACAATAAAAGACCTGAAATATTTCAGTTGGTGTGCAATGAATCTAAAATATATGAAAGTTTAATGTTATCATTACATTATGGAAAATAATGAACTTTTATCACAATATGTTAATGTTTTGAGAAGGACCTGTATTTATCGCTACTTGACATTTTACTAAAAATAACTTGCTGTAGCTAAAATTAGTAAAACTAAAATAGAAATTAAAAACTGACTGCTAATACTTTAACTAAAATTAAAACAAAAACAGGAATATTTTTTTTTCATATTTTAGTTTTTAATTCCAATCATTTGTATTCAAAAATCGTGTTTTCTGCTGCTTTCCTCCGTTAATATGCACTGTGTCCCGCACATTTCCACTCTCTTAGGCAAAATTTCAAGAGGAAACAAGATTAAAGGGTTAGTTCACCCACAAATGTAAATTCTGTCATTAATCCCCCCCCTCATGTCGTCATGGCTCCGTGTCTTATTCCCGCGCATGCGTCGTGGTGCTCCGTGAGCTCACGCCAGACTCCCAAAAAAATAGTTGAATAAAGTTGTTATTTTTTGCGCACAAAATCTATTCTCGTCGCTTCATAAAATGATTGTAGAGCCGCTGTAGTGAGATGGACTTTGTAACGACGTCTTTAGTGCCTTTTATGGGTCTTGAGAGAGGAAATGACATCACTGTCAATGGAGGCCTTTCCGAGCCATCGGATTTCAACACACGTCTTCATCTGTGTCTGAAGATGAACGGAGGTCTGACGGGTGTCAAACGTCATGAGAGAGAGGAATTAATGACAGAATTTACATTTTTGGGTGAACTAACCCTTTAACAGTGTTTTTACTTTACATTTCCAGGTTAGGATCCACCCTGTTACACACTGGTGTAGAACAGGGCTATTCAAATCTTACCCTGGAGGGCCAATGCACTGCAGAGTTTAGCTCCAACCCTCATCAAACTCACCCATCTGCCATTTTCTAATGAGCCTGAAGACATTGATTAGCATGTTCAGGTGAGTTTGATCAGGGTTGGAGCTAAACTCTGCAGTGCATTGGCCCTCCAGTGTAAGATTTGAATAGCCCTGGTGTAGAATATATCTCACAGTGTAGTTGATTTTAATAAGTCATTCCTTTGTAATCAGAATATGTAACAGTGACAAAGTTAAGATTTGAGTGTTTCTTCAACCCTGTTACTCCACATAATCTGCTCCCTGAGCCATAAACACATGATGTTAATGAAGATGTTAATAAATCCAAATGTAATTCCACCTGTTAGTCTCTGACCCCAACCCGAAAGGAGGCGGGAACCGGTGAACGTTCATCAACTTTCATAAAAAAATTAGCACAAAATGAAAGTAAAACCGGCGGCTTCCTCACAGACGGCTGCCGCACACACATAATATTATATATAAATATTCTGAATTTTCAGATCTAATATGACTTCTGACCGGTAATGTTGCCAATCATACACTGTTGGTTTGTTAGCCAGAGGAGAACTGGCACCCTGACTGAGCCTGGTTTCTCCTAAGGTTTATTTTCTCCAGTCTGACCAAGAAGGAGTGTTGGTTCCTTGCCACCGTCGCCTTTGGCTTTTGACTTGCTCCGTGTGGGACAATAAATATTCAACTATATTACTGATCCGCCCGCATTGACATTATATGAGAACTGAAGTGAGCTGGATAACATCACCATTTTCACCAGAGCGCATCTGGTTTCACAACACTGTGAAGCTGCTTTGAAACAATCAGCATTACAAAAAGCGCTAATATAAATCAAGGTGACTTGACATAATAAAACATAAATGTAAAATCCAGGCCTGGGGTTTGTACCATGATGGTAGTTTAACAAACTCACAGGATTAGTTTTGAGTTGACAAAACCAAACCAATCTACTCAGGCGTTGTTGGTCCCATGATGCTGGTCATCAACTCTCTCTGTCAACCCATGCTTTGATCCTGAGTTTAGGAGTTGAGCTGTGACATCAGTAGTGAACAGCCAATCACACGCTGGGGATCAGTGACGCTGAGATTCCCTTCTCGCGAGAGAAGCAGCGAGATTCATCTCTTCTGCAGAATATTACGTGATTGAAAAATATTAAGAATTTAAAAAAATGTACACAGCAAGAAGAAAAGAGCTGTCTGTAAAAGAGGACAACTTAAAGAAAAATCGTATATGTCAACGCAAGTAAAAGTTAAGAAGTTAGGTGAGTTGATATAGAGAGAATTGAACATTTAAGCTCACAATTTTTTATAGCTTTATGTATTGATTTTTAAAGCTTATTTGTATGACCTTTATATACAGGCGGCTATTTATGTTAATTTTAACAAAGTGCCTATTAATGATTGATAAACTAAAATGATACATGTGTAATTGATTAAGGGTATAACAATTACATAAATTATATTTCAATCATTCAAAATTGTTATTATTATAAATAAGCATTGTTAAAAGCCAGACGCTTTAGTCTTTAAAAGGCATGTGTTATGTAGTGACCTTTAATTTGGAGTCGATCAGGGGGAGTGACTTCATTGCTTCAGAGGTGTGACCCTTTGCTCACAGCTGATTGGTCCAGTTTCTAATCCCGAACATAACCTGCCCTGGAGCTGGTTGGGCGTGGAGCGTAAGTTACTATGGAGATGAACACTGCTAAAAGCAAAACCACTTTAATGGTAACTAAAAACCCAGGATTGGCAAAAACTGAGCTTAAACATATCTGGCTAGCCAGCTAATCCGGCTTCATGGTTTAGGCCCCAGGTCCTCTCTCGTCCTTCACTGTCGTCGCTCCTCCTTTAATGCCTCCGAGCTCCTCCGTGAGACAGGAGACCGGGGTAACGCACAGGGTCTCTCACGGCTCTCGCCCGCCCTGCTTGTCACATTCGTTTTTTCTTAACATTTTGACTTTACATTTCCACCATGTTAGGATCCACCCTGTTACACGTCAGTGCAGAATATATATTACAGTGTGGTTCAGTAAGTCATTCATTTGTGCTCAGAGAATATGCACAAATGACAGTTTAATTGTGATTATTTCTTTTTCTAAAATCTGATTAGAACATGAGATTAGCATTTCACTGCACTGCTTTTTTTTATTGTTTTTTTAATGTAGCCAAGCGCTATACAGACATGAACACACAAGACCCATTCACATTAAGATCAATAACTATAACGACATATATCTGCATCCACATTAACACTGTTTTTATAAGTGTGTGCTGCATTTGTCATCGGCTGCTTTAAATGCTCACTCAATTTAAAGTGGGATGGATTGTGATGTTACTGTTCATCAGCAGAAAAAAAGTGATTTCAACGCTATCGCTTCCGTCATATTATCGTTATAGTTGTGGTGTAGACTGTATGTCTAGTATTGCATTAGTATTGTATTCTTCTCATGGACATTTTTGGCTTTTCAGTCTGAGTGAAATCTCTTTTTTGAATAATTCTGCACACCTGAATATACTGTATTTTTAATTTCCAGCCTTCATTAACAATTATATATCACTTATAAATTATTAAATACAAAATGAATAGTAGTTATTAGGATTAATGTGCTTTGGAATTGGTCAAATGTGCCAGGAAAAAAAATATGATCAGAAAATCAACGTGCCTAATAATTCTGCAGGCAGTGTATAATTGAGTCGTCCAGTTTTGACGTCTGCCGTTTTAAATGGTCGCACACTTTAAAGTTTTTATAATTCATCAGCTAGAAGAAGAAAACCATTTAGAAAATAATTCCAACAATGTTGTTTCTGTGTCATTATAGTTGTGGTGAGGACTAAAACGTGTTATACTTCTTGTCCTTTGTGTGAACGGGCCTTTATTCTGCTCTCTAAGCCATAAAATGATGTTAAGACAGATGTGAATAAATGACCCGTTTCATTCTCTTTCCTTTAGCCCTACTGCTAACAAAAACAAGATCAGAGAGGCACACAGAAAACTGATGATTTTAAACCATCCTGACCGAGGTGAGACTGTGTTCTGCTTTAGATTAATCATAGAAAGGTGCAAAACTCTGAAGGATGTGAATAACTTTGAGCTGTCGTGTTATTTCTTCGGCAGGTGGATCCCCATATCTGGCGACAAAAATCAATGAGGCTAAAGATTTACTTGATGGACAAACAAAGAACTAAACCTTCATCGAATGTTTGAACGAGCCCTGTCTGACGCACTTGAATTCTTACCTGATCATTAAACACCATGTTGTCATCTCTATCTGATCTCCTTTTGTATGAAAATGAATATGTTTACACTGCAGCTGAATCAGCAAGGTCACATTTCAGATATGTGTATGATGTATGAAGCAGCTTCCTGTTGGTCAACACTGTTATGAAAGGACTGTTCATCTCAGTGTGGGCCACTTTCATCTGTGTGAACACGCAAGTCAAAAGGTCAATTCCCATCTTTTGTTCTGAAGATTCAATGAGCAAATCAACATATAATAAAATACAGCTGCAAGCAGCAATTGTCAGGGCCAAGCACAAAGGACACGATAAGGCAACGTGGATGGGAGCATCGGACCAACTGCAACAATGAGCAATTAAACCATTTATTATTGTCTAAAATGATCTTAATGTGTCTATCATTTTTGACCAATAGGTGGCGCTGTGTCCAAATTGGTGTGTGTGATCAGAGTGAAGTGACAGTGACACATGCAAAGTTTGGTGTCAATATGTCAAAGCATTGCAGAGATACAGCCTCAGTCATTATGGCATCATGCCTCAACTTCCGTTGTATGGAAACCTTTTGTCGGCACTGTCTGTAGATTATACGACTTGGTTTTGGTGAAAATCGGTCTAGGAGCAGTTAGAAAAAGTAGGTTTAGAAAGAAAATCAAAATGGCGGACAGGAAGTTTGGCCAAATATGGCAGAATTGGTATCCGTGTTCTCAGCCTGACCCAATGAATATATTAAGAGAAGTTTCATTATAATAGACTAATTTAATCAAAAACTAAAAAATTTCATTATAACTTGACTCTATTATACATTATAACTGCCTGAAATGTTTTGAGTACCTTCAGGGCATGGTGGGTGAAGACAGTGTTTCATAACGATACGCCAATGCGCTCGTAAAATATATAATTTTATGACAAAATTCAAAATGGATGATATTGATTTTGTATGACTCGGCATGATGCATCATATATCTATTCTAAAGAGACCAGTTTTGTCATTTTTAGCCAAACCGTTCGGAAGTTATAAGGAAAAATGCTAATTGTTTATATCTCCTGACCACTAGGTGGCACTCAGTCGAAACTGTGCGGGTTGCCTCAGGTCGTGGTTGTCATAACACACACCAAATTTGGTCAGAATATGCTAAAGCGGTGCAGAGATATAGCCACACGTTCATTTTGCCGTGCTCTTCGTCAAATTCATTTGAACGTTATTCAAGAACGTTTTGACGACTCAACTTGAATTCTATAACGTTTTGTCACCATGGTCTGAAGACGATCTGGTCCAATTTTTGTGATAATCTTTGGAACATTACGTCATAGGGTGCCAAGGAATCAGAGGAAAAATATTTTGTTACTAGCCCTTTTGGTTCAAAAGTTATTAACCTAAACATAAGTGTAACTTTGGACAGTTGGTGGCGCTAGAGGGATTGAGTTAGAGACTACAAATTTGCTATGGTGACAGTTCAGAGTGTCCTCTATCAGTGTGCCAAATGACATACCTTTCCCGCAGGCGGTTCAATGGGCTGCCAAAAACTCAAGAGCGGAAGAAGAATAGGAACGCCAAAGGTTACAATAGGTGCCTTACACACCTTCTGTGCTTCGCCCCTAATTAAAGAGTTCACCCACAAATGAAAATGACCCCATGATATACTCACCCTTCAGTCATCCTATATGTATATGATATTCTTTCAGACGAATAAAATCAGTTATATTAAAATGTCCTGGCTCTCCAAACTTTATAATGGCATTGACTGTTGGGTCATTTTTGAAGTCCATAAAAGTGCATCTATCCATCATATAACTGCTCCACACGGCTCTGGAGGGTTAATAAAGGCCTTCTGAAGCAAAGCCATGCGTTTGTGTAAGAAAAATATCCATATTTAAAACTGTATAGACTACAATAACTAGCTTCCGGCGGGCAGAAGTTCGCAAGTCGACTTTCCGGAGCCGTGCGGAGCAGTTATATGATGGATAGATGCACTTTTATGGACTTCAAAAATGACCCAACAGTCAATGCCATTATAAAGCTTGGATTAGCCAGGACATTTTTAATATAACTCTGATTTTATCCGTCTGAAAGAAGAATGTCATACACATAGGATGACTGAAGGGTGAGTATATCATGGGCTCATTTTCATTTTTGGGTGAACTAACCCTTTAACGCAAAATGACAACTAGAAGAA
Organism: Gobiocypris rarus; assembly: GCA_023029165.1. Classification (NCBI taxonomy): domain Eukaryota; kingdom Metazoa; phylum Chordata; class Actinopteri; order Cypriniformes; family Gobionidae; genus Gobiocypris; species Gobiocypris rarus. Next base: position 31,852,215 of record CM040929.1, read on the forward strand.
AAAGTGGTAACACATTAAAGTTCCAATTCTCACTGTTAACTAGTTGCTTGTTAAGCATATTACTAGGATATTGTCTGTTTATTAGTACTTATAAAGCACATATTCTAAATAACCATATTCTACATCACTTAATCCGACCCTATACCTAAACTCAACAACTACATTACTAACTATTAATAAGCAGTAAATTAGGAGTTCATTGAGGCAAAAGACATAGTGAAAGGTACTGTATGTAAGTTTTTGACTACTAAAGCATAAAAGAAGCATCATATATTTGCAGATATTTAGGAAACATGCGAACACTGAAATGTGCGTTCCGTTTGGGAATGTCTGTCTTTGTTTTGGTCTGTGATACTACACGGCGCCAATTTACCCAATAGTATTTCGACACCACGGGTTGCCGGTTGGGGGAAAACAGCGAACAAACGGGTCAGAGATCAGAGATTCTACCAGACCTAAAGAGCCTCGGCAAGAGCACAGCACCTTTAATGGTGAGAACTGAACTGAAATTCAACAATCTAATCTGAGTCCGGTGAACCGGTTCTTTTAAATGAATCGGTCAAAAAGATTCTTGAACTGATGAGTGTGAACTGTTATCGATGTGAATGAATCGGTGTAAATACATATTCTCAACAAAGCAATTGTAAATGTTATGAGTGATGATAAATATATTTTTTGATTATAATTAGGATTATTACAGAGTGTGAGTCCTCACCAATAATGAAAGAATCATCAATTGAATCGTGACCCTGGACCACAAAACCAGTCATAAGGGTCCATTTTTTTAATGAATAAATAAGCTTTCCACTGATGTATGGTTTGTTAGGATAGGAGCGGAGATACAACTACAGGAAATCTGGAATCTGAGGGTGCAAATAAATCGAAATATTGAGAAAATCTCCTTCAAAGTTGTCCAACTTAAGTCTTTAGCAATGCATATTACTAATAATAATACATTTCTGATATGTTTACGGTAGGACATTTACTAAATATCTTCATGGAACATGGTCTTAATATCCTAATGATTTTTGGCATAAAAGAACAATGGATAATTTTGACCCATGCAATGTATTGTTGGCTATTGCCACAGATAGACCCAGGACGCACGACTGCTTTTTGGGGAAAAAAAACGAAAGAAAGTGGAGCCGCCAAGTGGAATCAGAACGAGTTTTTGCAGACCGTTGGTCCGTTGTCACTAGCCTTCTGTTGATCAAGGTGGTGAATCAGTGTAACCGCTTGAACCCATTGCTACAGCGTGACAACTACCGCACCTGAACACAAAGGGAGTGGAAATCTACAGGAGTCAAAGACCAAAACAACGGATACACCAACTCTGAAAGGTTGGCTGGAAGATCAAATGTTTATTTATGAACTACCTGCATACAAAACATATTGCACATCAAACAACCAGAATGATCTTTAAAAAAAACCCATAAAGACTAACGAACGTAGTTTACAGAACAGAACATCTGGAAATTGATCTTTCAGTAGTCCAAATTTGCAATCGGCGTGCTAAGAAGTTCGGACAGCTTAGTGTTAAAAACAACTGCCTAGTTAATTTTAAATACTGTACATTTTAAAATAAATAAACCAAAAAAAGGCTCCTTTAGCGAAACAGTCTCGGTGGCCACCGTCACGACCCAACAGGCAAAAAACCCAAATCCGATGAAACCCAAAATCAATCGTTCAGGAAGTGTTTTACATACAGCATTTAAAATGGACAGAGTTAGCAGACCAGTTTCCAGACTAACATTATTCTAAAGGTCAAGAAATGACTATTCAGTGCAAAACATCCTTTTTTCTCCCCCCCATAACCCCTCATGAAGAAGTGGTTGCATATTAAAACGTAACAAAAAGCAGCTAAGGATGTCTGGGAGTCTTGTATTCTGTTCGTTTTCTCTATAGCCAGCCAACATCATGTTGAAACTACGCTCTGAAGGCACAACATCTGATCAGGAACATAGGTGTGACTTAAGGTTTTTTGTTTTTTTGTCATCTCATAATTGGTTTTCTCATTGTAATTATCCGTTCCACAGTGAAGGAACTGAAAAGTGCAATCGAGAATGTGGAAGTCCGTACGTCTATCTTTGGCAAGCTTGTACAAGCACTATTGTAAAACTGTAAAGGTTATGAGTTTGGAGAGAGAGAGCGAACTGATTAGGAGACTCCGTTGACGACGGCTGGCGTGGCTTCGGTCGTCTTGCTCTGATCGTCTGCTTTGGTGGGGCCGTTGCTCACGGCGTCTGCGGGGCCGTGCTCCGATATGAACTCCACTTGAGCCTGCGGAGGACGGGAAACACATTTAATCCAAATACAGCGCCTCCACCAATGAGTTTCCGTCACTCTTCCAGCTGTTTCTGGTGATTGACCAACAAGGGTTTACTCTAAAGCGCAGTAACTAGGAAACATCATGGGGACGTCTATGGGTCTTCCCAAGTCTGGAGATATTTACAGGTCTTCCATGACTGAGATTAGAAATGCACAACAGTTCAGGCCACATTACTGCAGATCAATATGAGCCATATTATAAATCGAAACCATTATATAAATAAATAAAAAATGGTTTGTATATGCTAAACGTTCATTCAGGCATCATCTTATTTTAGTATAATTGAGATATTATAGCTTTTTGTAATATTTTGAATTGGTTTAGTTGAAGATTTGGTCATTTTTTGTCAGTTTATTTATTACTTTATTAGTCATTTGTTCATAATTCATAGTTATAGAAGCTCTAGCTATTTTAGTACATCAAGTTAAACTAAATGAAAATGAGAAGTCATTTTGAATAACTGAAATAAAATGTATTTTTATTTCAAGTTATGAAAATATTCTGTTTATTTTTAGCGCTAGATAATGATAATGTACTTCACGATTTTACCATTAGGGGTGTGACGACACACTTATCTCACAAGACGAGTTTTACAGTGTTTTTAAGAAAGCCTCAGTGATGAAATACAACACTAGACAAATAGTTTTCCTGTGCATTTGAAATGTTTTAACTCTTCATCTCGTAATGAATGTCATTTCAGTTCAACTCTCTGGGGTATGAATTATCATATGCAGTAAAAGACAACCATTCTCGAGCACTGTAAAGGTTTTGCACAAACTCAACTTACTGGCTTTGCTTTTTTTGATGGTCTCTTCGGACCTTAGAACGGCACATGATTTATGAGCTTTTGACCTCCTAACTGAACTCCTTTCCTCAAATTGATCATAGATCAAGTGCAAGCAATAAGTGCAGCCATAATCAAAGTACTCAATATTCAACGTGCAAATAGAGACCACATTTTCTTCAAGCATGACACAGAGCTAAGAGATGGTCAACTACACAGACAGCGTTCATGCCACAGGGAGCCGCTTTTTATTGAAATGGCGTTTGAATGCGCGCTTGCGTTCACTTTCGTGATCTTGTGTACTCTGTGAATAGGGAGAGGTGGTGCTGAACACGCATTTTAAAATAGACATTTGTCTGACACGCCGAACGAATCCTCCGCCAGTCCTGTTGGTCTTCGATTCGATTAGAACTACAAATGCATATGAAAAATGTTAAAACTACAAACATGACGGATGTGCAAGTCTGACGGTTAAGTAGAGAGGGGTTTGCGTGATCAATTATCAGTATTTAACCTGACAAAAAGGTATTTATTCATTGTGATCCATATTATATTTCACCTGCAGCAGCATTGAGCACTTTTGTAATGATATATTTAAACCGCAAACACACGAGGAGAGTGTCTGCATTAAAGAGCCACGAATGGCAGGTCAGTGTGATGCTACATTTCTCAACTGAATGTGGAGTATTTGAACAGCGACGATGATTGACTGCTTATTCAACATCTTTCCTACATTTAGATATGTGGGCAAATGCATTTTTGTCTCAGTGCATGGGATCCAAAAAACCCCACCTAATTATTTAATTTTACCAGGCAGAGATATCACACAAAAGCACTGTGTGATATCTCTGTAGTAGCAGTGCTTCGCCTGTGCTTCCCCATAATATAGTCCCATGTTAATATCTGCCTAGGAAATCTCCTAGTCTTAATCTGCATCGCTATTTGTACTCGTTGTGAATACGCAGGCCACAAGAAGTAATTAGGTGGGGTTCTTTTGGATCCCTTTTACTTGGGACATGCTAGCTGGCAACATAGGATTCCATTCATTATGCTAAGCTAAGCTAGCGGCGACCCTGCCAAACTAAAACAATGCATGCACTGAGACAAAAATGCATTTGCCCACATATCTAAATGTAGGAGAGAAGCTGAAATCTTTGAAAAAAATTTTTTAAGTTTTTTATTTCAAGTTATGAAAATGTTTTGTTTATTTTTAGTGTCAGATAACAACCCTGATCACATGATAATATACTGCAGCAAAAATTGTTATATATTCCTTTTGAAATCTGCCATAGACAGAAAAAAAACACATGAACAGCAGTTAAACTGTAATAATCTATCGCTTAAAATAAGCAGGAAAAAATATCCAATATTATAAATAAAATAATATTAAAATAATACACATTAGTAATTATACTCATTAATAATATGATTAAATGCCATTACTTATGATTAAAAATTAATATTGTGCATCCCTCTCAGATTTAAATCAGAGAGAGATATGAAAGAAGAAATCGAGTCACCATCTCCTTTTTGTTCTTCCTCAGGTCTCTTGGGTTCCTCTGTCTGCTCTGAGATTCAGCTCGTGATATGTAGTCAGCCACAGTCACTGCAACAGATGTCAAAGGTTTCATTCGCTTTATTATTCATGAACAGCTTTGTGTGAAGCGTTTAGCACTGGAAATGTTCCTCTGCCAGAGCTCTCGACTCTCATTTGCCCTTCCAATTGGATGCGAGTTTCAAGAAACCTTAAACTTGGGATGTTCAACCGGATCCTAAGCGTGAGGTGGCAAGTAGAGATTGGAGAGCTGTGGTGCAGAGGAAGAGTCACTTTCACTGTATGGAAAAGGCAATCTCCTTTTCGACTGAATCTTCCAGGTTGAGAAGGTAAAAGACCTACATGGATTCACATCAACCATGCAAATGAATAGCCACAGGTTTACAAACCAATGTTATTTGCAATCGTGTAACCAAAGAGTCCAAAGTTCTAGATAAAGATCATTTATTGATGTTATTCCACACAAACGTCTGTATTAATAAACCTGTTGTTGTGATGTGGGCTGTGGCTCAGTTGAAAGGCCTGGTGTTCAATGCCATGCAGTTTGGATTAGCACCCGCCTGAACACAAACCCAGTGTTAATTCACACCGTTACCTGGCTGCCTCTCCTCGGGAGGGCGGAAACGCGGCGACGGCTACGATTGCGCCGCTCTGGTTTAGCTTCAGCATCATCTACAAAAGATCAGTGCAAAACCTGACCTTAAATACTGCAGCAGTTTTATAAAGAGCCATTTGAGCAGTTTGCAGTGTGTGGAATAGGTGTCAGTGTTAATCAACTAGTTATTTATTCCAGTGCGTGCTTTGCTTTAAAACACAAGCTCTGCCGTATTATGCGATTGTTTCTTTTGGCGTCTCTGTGTGGTCCTGTTCGGTGTCACAGCTTGACTCGTCTATAGTGAAATGAAAACAGTCTTGTTTAGGGTTGGGTACCGAAACCCGGTTCCAATATGGCACCGGTACTTTTATAACCGGTATGTACCGGACCGAATCAGAATGCAGATTTCGGTGCCTCATTTCGGTGCCACTTAAATTCAAACATGCTTTCGCGCTTTGGCTGGCACCGAGCCAGAGACAGACACGCTCAGTGCTCATCACATATCACAACTATTCAGTGTTTTCAACCACATCATGTTTATTTTAGGTTTCAGACATGTAAATGCTGTAAAGAGCACTAGCAAAAAATACACACTGATGTCTATGGAAGCGGCAAAGACAATGCTTTCAGACAGTTAAGATAACTTGACTACGTGTTTTCTTCACATCAGATACACATTATATAGTGACTAAATAGTTTACTCTATCCTTCTCCCAGTTCAGCAGCGGTCACTTACTTATATTTTGTGAGACGAAGATAAACTTATGTGATGTAAATCTGAGATCCGATTCTCTGAGGCGCAAACTAACATGGCGCCACCCATCGCGCAGTATAGATCAACTAACACACATTTACTCACACATATTTGAACATCAGAATATCAGATAGTTCATGACATAGTTAGCAAGTTTGTGAATAGTTTGAATAAAAAAGAAAAAAACGAAATAAACCCGATCCAGCTGAGCGGTCATCCAGCGCTGGTGCGGCTGCTGTGTGTCACGTGAGAAGCATGATGCGTCTCCATGGAAACAATAAGGCGACGCGTTCTAAAATATTTAGCCGGAGAATATGGTCATGTTTCTGCAAAATAAAGCTGAAGCTTGAGCTGGTTTGAAGCAGAGCAAGAATACAGACGACTGCTGTTATTACTGTTACTGTTATTTAGAGCTAAATTAGGCCTGTTGTAGTTGGGTTAGCTGGCTTTAGTTTTACTGTGGATTTAAGTAAATTGTGTTTTGTATTTAATTATATACTAAAGTATACTGTAAACTTGTAATAAATTGTTCAATTTAAATAATTAAATACAAATTAAATAAAAAGCCATTCTTTAATCTCATCCACCTCATTTTGTGGCTCTTTTTTTTTAAGTATCGGTTTGGCACCGTTTAATCATTTCGGTACCGGTATCGAAAAAAACCCAAACGATACCCAACCCTAGTCTTGTTGTTTTGCTCTGTACACACACTACACACTGAATTCTGTAACGTTTTTTTTTCATTGGTGCTAACTAGGGTTGAGTTTGTGTGTGTTTATGACATGACGGTAGTTTTTCTCAAATGAAAGGGTAAAATGCTGATGAAGTGACTCTCGAAGTGGCTCTGGAGATGACGGACGTGCGTTTGTCCTTGTATAAGATGGAAACATGCGACCCTCACGAGCGATTCTGTGTGTGTGTGTGGTAAATGAAACTGTGCGTCAGCGCCATTCATTCGCACAGAGACACGCAGGATTCCTATTTAAATAGTCTTTTTGCTGTTTAATATTCACAGACACTAGTTTATATCACAGGAATGCGTTCTCAGCTATCGAAATTTGGTACCGATTGATTTAATGTGAATCTGTGCTCGGTAGTACCGACGTAATTCGGCCGGTGCCCTTAAAAGTATCGAGTTCGGTACACAACCCTAGTGATTAGGTGTGTATAAATAAATAATATAGAGATTTATTAGGGCTGTCGATTTAACACATTAATCAGTTACTGTAAAAAAAGAACTAAATTAAAATTAAAAACGCATTTAATGCTCTTGCCCCACTCCAGACCTATTGAGGTCATCTGACATTTCATACAGTGATTAATGCAGGGCAACAGCTCACTGCGTGATGAAGCCAAGCAGGTTGAATGTCCCTAAAATTCAAGATTTGGGGCAAACATGCCTGCTTTAGTCTCGTTAGGGCACGTTTGTTTTGGTCCGCGTCTGCAGGCTAACTCTCGCTCGTATCCGAGGTAAATCATCAACAATACATCCCTCACATGTGTCTCAATAAAACACATGTGAGGGATGTATTGTTGATGATTTACCTCGGATACGAGCGAGAGTTTGGTGGCGCTCGAGCTGTGCCGCGATTCACGTGAATGTGAAAGCAACACGGACTCGGGTGCGCCAGAAAAGTAACCTTCGCATGCATTTTATTAGATGTCGATGCAAGCTGCGCTACCGAACTCAGACCACCTCCTACAGGCAGTCTGGGGGTCAGTTCCCCTGAGCTCACATGACAGCTTTCACATTACCAGTGTTTCATGTGAACTGCGCCCCGCTTCCACCTGAACTGACAGTGAAAACGCCCTCACATTTACATCATGATATGCAGTATAAGCAGTATCACACGAGCAGTGAGTGCAATATCACACCAGTTCTGTTTGTCTGTCCAGAATAGCCCCAGATGAGTGCAAATGCAATACTGATCTTATACAACAGTTTAATAAAATAAATAAGTTCATACTGTGTTGTTTTAAACACAATATTGTCTGTTTGCTCAGTTTTGCCAATTAAAATATAAAGACAAAGCAGAACTGTTCGTCTCCGACTCTGCGTTTCATTTCTGAATCCACGCTTTGAACGAATCATTAAGAGAAACATTTACATTTACCATTTTAATAAAGAGAGCCATTTACATCACTCCTCCTGAATGAATCAGCCGTTTGAACGAATCCAATGAATTAATGACTCAATGACTTTTTTATGTTATTTTCTTATTTAGAGTATAATTTCATAAAAAATTATTTCATACTTCCATATGAATAAAAACAAACATTAAAAGGTATGGTTTAACCCAAAATATTATATTAAGACCTAATGCACGGATCTAATATAATGTTACACACATAACAGATTAGGCCTATGCTTGCGTGAATACTCACCAAGACTCCTGTAATTCTGTGTACAGGTCCTTCTCAAAAAATTAGCATATTGTGATAAAAGTTCCTTATTTTCCATAATGTAATGTTAAAAATGTAACTTTCATATATTTTAGATTCATTGCACACCAACTGAAATATTTCAGGTCTTTTATTGTTTTAATACTGATGATTTTGGCATACAGCTCATGAAAACCCTAAATTCCTACCACCTGTTCGAACCACCTTGAGACCCGGGTCCGCCGGCATGGGAGTCGGGCGCTCTAACAGGAGGCTAAAGGCTGCATGCTCTAGTGTCTCTTGAGATCAGAGGAGTGAGGTTTACTCACACAGCCTCCGTGACACTAGCACGATGCGTCGCTGAATTCAGGATCGCGTCTGAGGTGTCTTTCTGTGTGTGTGTGTGTGTGTGTGTGTGTGTGTGTGTGTGTGTGTGTGTGTGTGTGTGTGTGTGTGTGTGTGTGTGTGTGTGCGTGTGCGTGTGCCATAAAGATCTTTTCGTGGTTTATTGCGCTTAAAACTCTTAACATCAAGCATATCCCGCACTTTATTTTCTCATTTATGCATGTTCTTTTCATAAAATATATTTTTTTTAACTTTATTAATATATAATGAGAGTTCTTTAGTTAGCCTACAATAAAACAGGCATTTTTAAAAAATGTGATTCTTTTGTTTTAATGCATCGATGCAGAATCGCACTTCAGCATCGTAAAAACGATTATATTCCACAGCTCTAATCAATAGACCCCTTAAAAGTTTGTAAACATTGCAACGTTTCATGGTGGGCGGGGCTTAACTGGAGGCAAAAAAGGCGCTGGATGCAATGTTGACAAGCGCGTTTTTGGAAGGATTTTTTAAACATGGATGCAGAAGAAGGTTCGGAACTGTCCGGAAATGTACAGTCACTGACTCTGCGGGACCGTGACAGCTATTTTTGTAAATTAGCTAAAACTGGTGTAGTTCTTGTATATTGTTCTCATTCATTTAACCAGGCTTTGGATATTTCAAAGAGAACATAAATACTTTCAGGTGGTTTGGGGAATTTTGTCAAGGCTTATTGTCTAATGTAACCTATCGCTGGGCTAACGAGGATTAACAATGTGGATTATTTCATGAGTCTATTCAAAGGATGGCACACACCTCTATCGCTGTATGTTTGTACAACATTTAAGATATCTAACGTCTAACGACTTTTCACCTATAAAACAGAAACTTGCTGATTTGTACTAGATAAAACCAACACACCAGAACATGTGCATAGATTATTTAGCCTGATATGAAGTGTGCACTGCAAACACGAGCATTATTTATGATCGTCTCCGTCCAGTCTATACACCGCATTCAACCACGTTGTCTTCTTGATTTCTGTGAAGGATTTGTCTGCCGGGATTCGGTAAAACTTTAGTTTTGAACCAAAAGTGCTGTTCCTTCTATTCTGACAGCCAAAAACACAACAAGACGACATTTTAAAGTCAAAACCTCAAACTTTTAGCACGCCTGCTGTCAGTTCTTCCTTATGTTTTGCCTCCAGCTAGAGCGGTGACGTTACAGTGACGTAGGCGATTACGGGGTCTATAAATGGATGCAGTAAATTCTCTGAGGCAGTCCTTACCGAGGCCGTTCTCGCTGAGGGAGGCGTTGTCGGACTCACTCATGCCGTCCATAACTGTGGTGTCTTCATCGGTGCGGCGGCGGCGGGAGCGTCTGCGGCGGCTGGTGTTCATCTGAGAGTCACTGGCATCTGTGTCTGCTGTCTGGTCAGTCTCAGTGTTGTCCAGCAGACTGTATGGGTTTCCATCGGGATCGTTCAGGACTGGCATCAAAAGACCAATACAAATAACCAATGTGCAGTGCAACATGCAAAGACAAAATCACAGAACAAAACACTTTTCATTTTCAAACGCTTGCCTGTGTAAAATAGAGACACAAACAAATACTAAATTTAAAATAACTAATATTTTTTAAAGATAGTTAAAAAAAGTCATATGTAATGAAAGAGGTGAAGTATTTATGAGTGAGTGGGCTTGAATTTCACTCTCAAAAGGTTGTACGAACCCTGAAATGAATAACGTAAAAACATTCAACTTGTTTCTGCCACAATACCATGGTTACAGTTAGAGTTAAATCTATGGTGAATGTTGGTGATTTGTGGAGTAACAGTATGGTGATTTTCATTTGAACGCTTCTCACTAGATCTCGCAGCGATGTTGTTAATACTGAGGCGAATTCAAACGCTTGATCTCCCAGTGATTTGTAGTAAAAGTGATCGGGATCATCCCGCGAGTAAACCTGTTCTGAGCTTGCATTGCGCTGTCTATTATTGGTCCGAACTGATAAATGGTCCGCGATAATGTTTCTCATATGGCAGCTCTTATCAGAATGACCTCTAACAAAAGTTACTCGCACCGGCGCAAGAATAAAGTTCACTGTCTGGAGCCCTGTTCGAAACATGTATACACATTGTGTGTGCATGTTCACATAGCAAGTGCCTCAAAAGTCACTAAGTGTCATACCATTCTGATGAAGTAAAAAAAAAAACCTGCACCAGCAGGTTAAAGGATCACTCCACCGTTTTTAGAAATAGGGCTTATTCAGCTTCTTTCCTACATTTAGATATGTGGGCAAATGCATTTTTGTCTCAGTGCATGCATTGTTTTAGTTTGGCAGGGTCGCCACTAGCTTAGCTTAGCATAATGAATGGAATCCTATGTTGCCAGCTAGCATGTCCCGAGTAAAAGGGAAAAAAACCCCACCTAATTACTTCTTGTGGCCTGCGTATTCACGACGAGTACAAATAGCGATGCAGATTAAGACTAGGTGATTTCCTAGGCAGATATTAACATGGAACTGTATTATGAGGAAGCACAGGCGAAGCACTGTGGCGTAGCCTGGATGCCAACCGAATTTAGCCCGCCCACAACATTTTTTGCACGGGCAATTCGGTCTGGAATCGCTCCATAGAGGAGTTATTATGCCCGAACAGAAACTGTTCGGACCAATGAAATCATCAGGGCGGGCTTTAGACGATGATGGACAGATGATCAACAGTAACGAAATCATCCACGTCATCGAAGGCGCTTTGGGTTGAATTTGCTCTTATCCCGAACTGGTTCGTATATGCATTCACCTTCACTATTTCTCTCAGAAACGATGATCCTGTTGGGAAGTACTCTGTGTATCCTTAAATTCTTTTATTACAATGCTGGCAAAGATCGTTTACACTCATCTTCTTCTTGTAACGTTAATTAATCCAGCGCGCGTGGAGACAGGGTTGCCAAGTTTTTTTGCAATGTCGCGCACAATTGCTACTCAAAACTACAGCCAAAAACAATAACTTTGTTCTCGGAACAAAATGGCGTTTGGTTGGCAAAATATGTTATTTTGGCAAGGTTGCCTGCTAAAATTGGCATTCCTGGGTTTATATAATCACATAATTGGGGTCACTTCAACCCGCGGTCATGGAGAAAAACACAGACTTGGCAACACAGTGCAGTTGAGTTCAGTTGACATTTGACAACTAACGTTATGCGTCGCTCCGTTGCTCTGATTGGTTGTGGGTCTATCCAATTGAGGTCTTACCTGGCTCTGTTGAAACACACCCCATAATCAAAGCTCAATGGAGCGGTACCAGACTCATATTCTGACTAGAATTGAGTATGGCCACGCCAGGCTAACTTGGGTGCAGAGATGTCACACAACACATGTATGTTGACGGAAGTTGTGGGATATCATGTGTTGCGTGATATCGCTACACCCAAGTAGCAGTGCTTCGCCTGTGCTTCCCCATAATATAGTCCCAAGTCAATGGGCTAAGCTAGCGGCGACCCTGCCAAACTAAAACAATGCATGCACAAATGTATTTGCCCTCATATCTAAATGTAGGAAAGATGTTGAATAAGCCCTATTTCTAAAAACAGTGGAGTGTTCCATTAAATAGTTAAAGTTTTATGAATTAATTTTATTACCACTATTTTTGATGAGAAGTTTGTAATAAATCATAAAACACAATTCAGAAAAAATTAATTGGGCCCTAGTATTGCTAAAACTTAAATCATTAGACGTTTCAATAAACCATTAAAAAGGAATACACAAACTCACAGAATGTGGGAAAAAGTCAAATGTATTTCATAGGGCCCTAAAACGTGTGCCGTTGAATAAACTGTGTTACAGCTTAAGTGTGTAAGGCCTCCAGTGTACCGGAGCTAATGGAGTTAGACGCCCCTCGCCCTGAGCCACGGCCTCTGCCGCCAGGTCCTCCACGTCCTCTGCCCCGGCCCTCTCCCGGTCTCCTCCTGCTGTCTCTCTGCTGTCTGGGGTTGCGTTCGGGCTCCTCTCCTGCCAGGGACCAGTCGCTCAGCTCTTCCTTGCGCTCGGAGTCCGTCTCGGACGCGTACGAGTGCTCGGAGTTAGTGCCTGAAAGTCATGAGAAATGTGAACGTGTAACTTTGCAGATTTTCAACTCGTTTTTTTTATTGTTACAATGCCGGTAATGCATGTAAACAAACAATGTTTACTCGTTCTCCGTGTTATCTGGACAGAGAAATTCACATTTATTTGTCAGCAAAAGTCCAGCAGGGCTTTTGTGAAAACTACAGGTTGTATTTCGGTCTGATCGTCAGAGGGTTATTAAAGGGGTACTTCAGCGCTGGGATGATGAATCTGTATTTAGACTGGGTCATTTATGAAATTATTTTTGAATTTGGTGCCTTCTAGACTGAAAAAAAACAGAGAAAATATATTTTTGTCTTATGTGGATAAAATACAACAACTCCCAGAATGCACTGCTTCACTGCCCTACGAGGCCACTCTGGCTACAGGATTACTGGATCACTTGCCCACCGCGTTCATTTTCATCAAATCAGTTCAGTTAGAGACACTACAATTAAAAACTGAACGTGTGTGTTCAATATAATGTGAGTGAGCCGATTGAGTGTCACGGCACAAACGCAGCAGGATCGGATTACATTCATCACATGAGCTGAGGAGCACGGCCGTGGCATAACATCACAGCGCGGGATCAGTCTGACGCATTTTCAGTTCATGCCTTTGGAAGCTTAACTTTCATAGGAAGTTCATTTGAAAAGTTGAAACACTCCCTTTGCTCTCCACCGCTCCGTTTACATGAATCTCCGCAGCTCCCGAGCCGAGTGCTGTGAGTGTGATGTTGAAAACATTTGGAAATATAGTCTTCAGCCTCTGGACAAACACTCCTCCGATGACGCAAAATGACAATATTTGCATCATTGGAGGATTTTTTCCAGAAATAAAATACATAATTATCTCGTCTCAGGGTCACATGAGGGGGGAAAGCACGATAATTCGAATATACTCCCGGGTTTCTACTGATATAAAGCTTAATGCTAATCGCTGAAGTAACCCTTTAACAGAACAGTTATTGTAAGGGTGGGTGGGTTTATCTCTGAAAACTGTCTGCGTACTGTGTCTACTCTTAAAACAAAAGCCCTACCGTAGCCAGACGTGTATCCAGGGCCCCGACGGCCGCGGCCCCTGCCGGCATAGGAGCGGTTGACATGGATGGTGGTGTTGGAGGTGCTCTCTTCAGTGGCGTAGCCCTTGTCCTTATCTCCGGGTCGGTTTGGGACAGGCCTGTAACCCATCCCGATCTGACGCAGCTGCTCGTCAATCTGCAGCCGCTCCAGTCGCAGCTGTTCCACCTCCTGTGCAGCACAAACAAGCGCTTGAGTTCCTCAAACATCACCGGCCTTTCGTCACCACGCCTGCTGCATTTATCTCTAATACTCACGTTTAGGTAAGCAATATGGTATTCCAGTAAGACCTGCACATTGCTGATACTCTCCTTCGTTCCAACAAATGTAAATGGCACCATTCCCTATTTAAAAATAATAATAAAAATGCATTATAGTGTGTGTGTACATTCATCTGGCTAGCTTTTAACTTTTTGTGCTACTCTCGGGTGTCTTACTTCCTGTCGGGGGAGTTTGTTGTCATTGTCGCCTTCGATGCGCACTCTCACCACACCGGATTTATCGACAATCTCCTGGATAACCTTGCCATTTTTTCCAATAACCTTCCCTGTAAAGGGGAAATTCATATGAAAATGATGGCAACACAATTTTAATAGTTAAATTCAACTTGACATTAAAAAAAAAGTTAATGTTAAACTATTGAATTCCCCAAGATACTTTGTAAACCTAATTCAATGTATAAATAAACACTAAAATTGCATTTTAAATATTTCACAAGGACTTTACACTTTATGCAAACTGTTTCTAAAAGAAAAACATGCATACCAACAAGATTGCGAGGAATTTGCACCGAATCTTCCAGAAACTCTAGATAATTTCTTGCTTTCTGAACCGCCTCTACACTCTGCAAAGAATAAAAAAATGCATTGTATCCATTACAAGGAAGCGGTTTGATTAAACGACACCATGGGCAGAAAGCGGACGCACCTCTCCGTAAATCCTGAAGGTTCGAGTCTCCTCGTCCAGTTCGATGGCGGTCACTCCCGGCACCTTTCTGGCTTGCTGAATGTTACTGCCGTGGCTTCCGATGGCGAGACCTATGAGGTCCTCTCTCACAGTGAACTCCTCTTGAAACGCTGAGGCCAACTGCTTTGTACTCTACATGAACACACAGGGTTAAGTGCGGTGTGAAAAGCCCCACATTAATAATCAAGAAAAACAGATTGTGGCAGTTGACATGAGAGCTGATGTACCTCAAGATGTTTCGTGGCCTCCTCGTTCCTGGACACGAGCATGAGTTTCGTCCGGATGCTCCGTAAATGCATGTCACTCAGCAAGGAGACGCGCTTGACGGTGGCTTCGGTCATGGACTAGCGGTGTTCAGAGAATGGGGATTAAGCTTCTGTCATAATCAAACCTACTCACAGAAGTGCCACGGTTAACAGGGACTCACCAGTACAACCAGTTCATTTTGCTCCGGGCTGTAAACAATCCGAATGGCTCCAACAGCCTTTTTGAAATCCTTGTGGGCATGTTCGCTCTCACATCTAACATGAGCAATGAAGAAATTAGTTCATGGTTAACATCAGCACAGTAAATCAATAGAAACATTTATTCTGCTTAAGGACATACAAAAAGACTTCAGTTTATCAAGGTCTTCAGGATTACTAAAGTTACAGGTGAGTGTTTTTTTTCAGGGTTGGAGATGAACTCTGCAAGAGAGTGGCCCTCCAGGATCAACGCTCCCTACTCCTGCTGTAAAGCATCAAATAATGTAATATTTTTTCATTCTCATTCTCGGTGGTAATGTGGAAGCTTGATCCCGTCATGGAATAAAACATAAAAATTAGTTGTGGGCCGTTATCGGCGTTAACGTGCTGAGTTAACGTGAGACTCTTATCGGGCAATAAAAAAAATATCGGAATTAATCTATTCTCAAAGTTGGGTTGGGAGCTGGGTCTATACTACCCAAGCCATGATGACTTTCACCGTGATATTTTAGCGCGGATGTATAGCTACCTAGCCGAATTGCACTGTAGGGAGCAAGAATTAACGAGTCTTCGAACCTGCGTGTATGCCTACTGTGAAATTACCACATCAAGCGTGAACGCTGTCTTCCGAACTCGGGCGCGCACCCGCGAACCGTACTCGAGTCCTGACGAGCGTGACTGACATACTGTAAGCAGAGAGCTGTAAATCTCATTTCTGCTCGTCGTCAGCGTTCTTTAGAGCCTTTGCAGTACATCCGCAGCAGATAGACACAAGTGCCATTACATACTGAAGCTTTGGTAACAAAACTAACGGTTCAAAAACAAAAATATAAAAGTTATTCATTCTGCCACCTCCTCGCTCGACGTCGTTTCCAAGTAACGGAGTAAACGGCTGCTGCTCTGATGACGCAAACGCACCCCGGTTTCGGACCTAAAAATATAATATGAACACGGTCCAGGGAGCAATCGAACTCGGGTTCGGTCCAGGCAATGGAACCAAGTGTGAAAGCACCAGTCATTATTTGGGTAGCACACATATTCTGAATGCCTTCGGCAGAATTCAAATGAGCCATTTTAATCTAGATTAATTTCAAAATCACAATGAGATTAATCTAGATTAAAAAAAATTATCTATGCCCACCCCTAATAAAAATGTAATTGCGATTTCTTGCAATTCTGCTTTTTTTGCTCACAGTTGGGACTTTAAACTCGAAATTGCATTATTCTATGAATTCACTAAAAATTCTACGAACTCACTCAAAATTATAAGAGTTATGAGATTTAAAGTCATAATTCTGAGGGAAAAAATCAATGTTATGAGACATAAACTTGCATTTGTGTGAGAGAAAAAACTCCATTTACGAGACAAACTCGCAATTATGAGAAAAATCTGAGTTTTCCGAAATATAAACTCATAAGTCTAAGGAAAACAATCATTTTTACGAGATATAAAGTCATAATTCTGAAAAAAAATGAGTTATGAATTATAAAATCATTATTCTAAGAAAACAAATCAGTGTTACAAAATATAAACTCATATTTCTAAGAAAAAAATGAGCTTTGAAATATAAACTCATAATCTGAGAAAAAAAAAGTCATAATTGCGAGTATGTATCGTTCAATTTGGTCTTTTTAACTTGCAGTTGTGAATTTCTCTCTCACTTTTGTGAAAAGACAGGTTTGTGAGAGTAAATTACCCTTTTTTATTTATTTAGCTGATATTAGACAGGACTGTGAAAGAAGCGGAAACAATGGGAGAGGATCGGAAAAAAATGTTGCTGGCCACATTAATAAAAAATAAAAAAAAGGTTCGTTTTACAATTTATGATTAAATCATTTAGACAAAATTTGGATTAATTTAGTCATTTTTATCCCAGGACACACCTCATGATTTGTGTAACATTTTCAGTCACTACAAAGTGTTGTTGTGGTGATTATTCCTGTTCTACACATTATAATAACAGTGATGGAGGTCCTGGCCAGTACTCACGCTGCGCTGAGATCATCTGGGACAGGAACAGTACACTTGAAGAATGTGCTCTTTGTCACAGCTTTATTGCGGTTGACTGGGCGGAGACGTTCAAACGTTACTATTTCATTGTAGGTTGCGTCACATGCGGCGTACTCGATCACGTAGAACTGCAGGAAACAAAAGTGAAAGTGAACTCCGAGACCTTCAGAAGAAACCGAAAGCTATCCGAGCGAGCGTGAGGCGTGTCATACTCACATCTCCTTTCATCATGCGCACTTTAGCCAGCCACCAGCCGCAGGGCTCCTGCTCGTTTGCTCTGGAGAAAATCTGCACAGCAGAAGCCGCTTGGTAAGAGTCTGTGCTGCTTCTCGCAGTCAAAAACAGCACAACACTAATGATACACAGATCTCCTCACCTCCACTTCTTCTCCTTCAATGATTTCCTTTTTGCCATCAGCAGGAGGTGGTAGCCGCACATCACTGAAGGGGACTTGTCTTTCAGGTTGCCAGCTGAGGAGATCATTCTCATATTATGATGCTCGTTTCATAAGCAATATTTTCATCATCATTGTGAACTATTAGCTTCTACTCACTTGTTTTCAAATGAAATGGAGAGAGAGTCGTCGTGAACATCTTTGACAAAGCCCTGGAATGATGAGATTAATATCAACAAATGATAAATACACTAATGCTACAAGCCATGAAAGTTTGTGCTGTAAAATAGGGTTATTATCGTCAACTACAACTAGAATTAAAAACATTTTCTTAAGTGAAATAAAGCTGTTAAAATAAAACCATTATATATATGTGTGTGTGTGTGTGTGTGTGTGTGTGTGTGTGTGTGTGTGTGTGTGTGTGTGTGTATAATTAATAAGCAAATAAAAAAAATAAAAAAACTTAAGACCTTTAACTGTCAAGCCAACATAATTAAAAATATATTAAACCTAAAGAGAAAATAAAAAACTGAAGCACCGAAATGTTTGCTGTTTGAATATCCTGTTGCACTCACAATTGTTATGGATAACTAAAAATATTAAAATAGATTAAAATAATTAAAATAAAATGAATAAATATAAGATAATAAACAATTGAAAATTAAAAATTGGCAACTGACGGAAATAAGCTTAAGTTGAAGTGTGAAAAATACTAAAACTAAAATAACTACATTAAAGCTAAATAGAAATATATATTTAAAAATAATCATAAAAACATCAATAAATTAGTAAATAAATAATACTAAAATAGCAGTTATGACATAAAAAGAATAAGCGCCATAGAATAAATGTAAGAAATGAACTGATATATAAATACAAAGACTTTAAAAGACTTATATAAAATACTTTCTAGCTGTGTTTTCCAGTTAGATTCACACAAACACACACACACACACACCACACACACAACACACACACACACACACACACACACATACACACATACACACATACAAATAAGTCTCACGGGTATATTCGTGGCAATAACCAACAATACACTACATGGGTCAAAATTATACATTTTTCTTTTATGCCAAAAATCATTAGGATATTAAGATCATGTTCCATTAAGATATTTTGAAAATTTCCTACCGTAAAAATATATAAAAAATGTATTATTATTATTAGTAATATTCATTGCTAAGGACTTCATGTGGACAACTTTAAAGGCACCCTCAGATTCCAAGATTTCCAATCCTAACAAACCATACATCATGTAAAGCTTATTTATTCATGTATAAACCTCAATTAAAAAAAAAAAAAAACAACCCTTATGGTCCAGGGTCACATATAGTAATATATATATTATATTAGTACAACCAGTGTAGTTAGACATACGAATGACACCGTTTTAATGAATCAGTCTGACAAATAACTCACACATTAGAGAGCTTGTTCATATGAAGTGTGGTTACACGTTCTGTTTTAATATAAATAGTATTTTAATTAATAAAACATGTTACAAAAAAAGGAGCATGTTTGTAGGCATTGTAGGTAGGACCAATTATAAGGTGTGTGATCAACCAAATTAAAAGTTAAATATTAATATTACATAAAAAACCAACGGATACTTCAAGGATCAACTAACTGGTCAGCACTGCCTCTCAACGGCAACCGACTCCAAAATGGAAGTTGGTATCTCTTAAACCTCATCTCAAAATAGACGGGTGTTAAAATATCTGCGGTGCTGGCTGACAGCTGCAGATGGACAGCCAACAGCTGACAGGCACTGGGATAAGCATGAGCAACATGACTGAGGGATGAGATGGAGACGGAATAATAACTTCAACTGGGGCTTATTAATGTGTGCTTTAGGTAGAAAGCTATGACATAGCTCACACGGTCATTTTTAATAGGACTGTAACTTACAGTGGACAGATGTCTTGACACAATTAACCATCTGAAGAACACAAGCTGCTTTTATGAGCTGACCACACCTTAAATTATGAATATGAGCTTTCTGGAATCTTTTTAGCTTGACTAAACACTCATATGAGAAACATAATCACACATGTTCAAATAAACAGTTTTACTTGCATTATTAATAAACGGATCTGGAAGGCTAATAGGTTGTGGGAATCAACACAATATCAGTAAAACTAACGAACGTGACCGATAGAAGGTTTGATGTCCTATTACTGACTTTGAGATAGTATTATTTTTTATCGAAGCATTTGTTATGATTATATTAATATAAATCGCTCATAATCAAACGCCTGACTGAATAAATGTTCAAAAACTGTTAGCAGATAAACAAAGTGAAACTAAAAGCCAGACCCTTAAAACTCATTTTCTTCTCATGTAAACTTCTTTTGTATATGTAGTTGAGGTAGAAATTAAACTTCGCATTATATGGTGCAATGTTTTTATTATTATTTAAACATCCTCGCGCTGCTGCTAAGCGGCTAACGGCTAACAGACACTTTATACGCGTTAAAAGTACATGATGCAGATCGTTTTCCGATCATTTCTTGAAGGTTTCTGCATAAACGCTGTATTAAAAGACTAATACGTGCGTGAGGAAAAAGATAATGAAGTTAAATGGTGTAGTTACCTTATAGTAAGCTCCATTGGAGCCACGGACCTCCACCGTCAATTCCTCCATGTTGAGCGCGAAGAGGATGCTGGGTAAAGTTGCCGAACTCTACAGGGCTCAGCAGTGAACCCTGAGGAACTCCTCCACACTACACACAGAGGCGGAGGTATTAAAAACTGATGTATTTAAACTGTACTTAACTTTTTTGTAACGTTTAACCCTTTAACTGTCACCCCCCTTTTTGAGAATGGACGTGAAAATGCGCTATCCGATCCAAAATGGCTGTAATTCAAAAATGCTTCAGACCTGTAGACTGTAGACCTATTCTCCTGTACTGTAATTAATTATTAATTATACAATATTATAAGCTATTGTGATTTTTTGTTTTATTGACATCTTATTATTTATTTATTTATTTTAACGGTAAAACCACATGTATAATTTACATTTATATTACATTTATATTGAATAATTTATTTTTCTGACAATATAAAAATATTTTAATGAAAAATTGCATTTAAGTATCTTGAATTATGTAGCTATCTGAAATTAATTTGCAGAAGAAAAACGCTGTGTGACTAATTTAATAGTTTTAACGTAGTAAAGTTTTTAAAACGTTCCACTGACAATGTAAGGATAATGTTTTAAAGCTAACGTTTTTAGAACGTTTATCAATAGTATATAACGTTGACACAACGTTTTAATAACGTTACTGCAAGAACTTTTTTGATAACTTTGAGAGAACTTTCAGAGAACGTTAGCCAATGTTCTGAGAACGTTCCCTGTTATCTGGGTAATAAGTTTGGTCTTCTTTTAAAGACAACACACTGCAGTGCAGATTCAAATTCAAAAAATTAAAGTATGAAAATGTTATGGAAGTTTAAATCGACTGTAAATCAAATGTACCATACTAAATATTGTTTATTTTATACAATATATATTTTATAACATATTTCTTACTAAGAAATGTGTTTCCTACTAAGCCAAAAGTTGATATAACAAAAATGGAAGTTCCCATGAGATTTTGTTTAGGCGTAATACCAAAAATGTGACCCTGGACCACAAAAGCAGTCATAAGTGTCAATTTTCTGAAACTGAATATTGAAATTGAAGCTTATTTCTGAATAAATAAGCTTTCCAGTGATTTGTGGTTTGTTAGAATAGGACAATATTTGGACAAGATACAACTACATTTATTTGCTGTTTATGTACATTATTTGGGATCACTATGAGGCATATCAGAGACAGAAAATGTAATTTAAAGGTTTATGACAATACATATAAAAATCTGGAATCATCTGAGGGAGAAAACAAAATCGAAATATTGAGAAAATCACATTTAAAGTTGTCCAAATGAAGTCCTTACACTGCAAAAAATGCTCTTCTTACTTAGTATTTTTTTTGTTTCCAGTCCAAATATCTAAACATTCTTAGATCAAGATTAATTTACTAGATAAGTAAAATGACATAAGATATTTTTTCTTGTTTTCTTGAAAATAAAATCAAAATGAAGTGAGTTTTTGCTTAAAACAAGCAAAATTATCTGCCAATGAGGTGAGAAAAATAATCTTGTTTCTGATTGAAATCTTGTTTCTTGCTCCTGTCCCAAACAGAAATAAGATTATTTTTCTCACCCCATTGGCAGATCATTTTGCTTGTTTTAAGCAAAACTCACAGAAAACAAGAAAAAATATCTCATGTCATTTTACTTATCTTGTAAATGCATCTTGATTTAAGAATTTATAGAAATTTGGACTGGAAACAAGAAATAATATAAGTAAGAAGAGCATTTTTTGCAGTGTAGCAACGCATATTACTACTAATAATAATGTTTTGATATATTTAAAGCAAGAAATTTACAAAATATCTTAAAGGAACATGATCTTTACTTAATTTCCTTAACCCCTTACCTGTCCCTGTCCCGCTAGCTTTTTTTTTTTTGTATCATATATTTTAGTAATTATCATAAATGAGGTATCATTCGAATGCTTACAAACTCAAAAATTCATCCTGTGAAAACCGTTTTGAACTTGGATGCTGTGTTACCATGGAAACGGTACTCTAAATTCTTCTAGCAGGCTCCTCCCCTAGTAGGCGTTGTCATGTTTCATATTACAAAATTTATTTTAACTACTTTGTAATCAAAACCTTTTCTAATCTTGACAAAACATATCGTCGGAAAGGTCTGAGTCTCAAGGTTCCATATTTGGTTACTGTTTTGTGATGGAAGTGATATTTGGACAGAAATTTAGTAATTTGTTACAGGACAATGCATACATTTTTTTTATGTAATGTGGTTGACAACCGGTGGATATTTTTTGGTACAGTGCCTCAACAAAATCTTTTTAATTTTTTGTGATATCAACTTCAAATTTGGAACACAACTTGATTATACATATGGCTTTGTTTTTATAGTAATTTTAGAGTAAAAAAATTTTTTTTGTATGTTTATATTAAACAAAAATTTTTTTACAGTATTTTTAATTTACATTAAATTTAAACTTCCATAACATTTTCATACTTTCATCTTTTTTGCTTTCACTTCAGCAATAATCTGCTGAGTGTCTCCTTCAAACAAGACTAAACGTAGGTCTATATTCCAAAGCATTCTTGAATTACAGCCATTTAAGTTTGGATTACTCACTACTTAATTTTCTATAATTTGACCCATACAATGCATTGTTGGCTATTGCCACATATATAACCGTGAGACTTATTAATGGTTTTGTGCTCCAGGGTTACAAATAGCCACCGAGTGCTATACATTCAATGGATTTTTTTTAATACATTCTGCTGTAACAAATTAAGACATTTCTGTCCAAATATCACTTCTATCACAAAATATGGAACCTTGAGGCTCTCTTTTGTCAAGATTAGAAAAGGTTTTGATTATAAATTATGAAACATGTCGACGCCCAATAGGGGAGGAGCCCGCTTAAAGAATTTAGAGTACCGTTTCTATGGTAACGCAACATCCACTTTCAAAAAGTTTTTCACAAGATGAATTTTGAGATTGTAAGCTTTTGAATGATACCTGATTTATGCTAGTTATATATATATACATATACCTTTATATATTAACCCTTTAGCATGAAAACCAAAGTTTCAATAATTAAAAGTGTGTGCACCGAACATTTGTGACACAGCTCAGAAATCCTGTTATGATGTAGATTTTTTTTTGGTGCACTTTTGTCATAAAAGTATCTATTACTCTTCCTACATAATTTGTAAAAAAAAAAAAAAAAACATCTTTTTAAATATCTATTTAGGAGTCTTAGACCTTTCCAACAATAGTTTGTCATGATTAGATTAGGATTTAATTGTAATATAGGGAAGTAAATGTAGGCGTCCCGCTGGCAGGTTATGTTTGATTTTATTTATACTTTCACTACAAATTGAAAAGAAAACACACATCCAAGACCAAAATTGACGATTCATATATTTTAATGGAATATGGTAGTATTTATTATAAATGATTTATACATGCACTTCATATGTTTATTTTTATTATTATTCATGTACTCTCATAATATTTAATCAAAATAACTTCCCCTCCTTCTCTTCTTATTTCTTATTTCTAAAATCACTTTTTTCTCTGGATTTAAACATTTTTGGAAACATTTGGAATAATGCAAATACACAAGTCAACAAAATATAACACTGTTCTAGAATTTTTTTATATTTTAATACCAAAATCTTCCATATTATGCCTTTAATTACTTAATATGACATTGATCATCTTGCAAAAAAAGAAAGAAAGCACAAGTGTTTATGTTGGGTTGTTATGTTGTAACTTGTGTTGTAGTATTCGAGACCGGTCTTAAAGGGATAGTGCACATTCAAGACTGTTGGATTTAGTTTTGTATTTGAGGTAAAAAAAATTACATCAGTACAGTTCAGTTTCTCACACAAACTGATCATTTAGTGTCTTAAGATATCAATGTGTCGTTACGAGCCGCAGGGTTTTTATGCATTGTTGTCTAAGCATGTTTCTTTTTACTCTCATAGATTGTTACCCACTGACATGCATTATATTACTGGCACACTGCAACGGTTGGAGATAAAAATCTTCATTTGTGTTCTACTGAAGAAACAAAAACAACTACATCTGGGATGCCCTGGGGGTAAGCAGATAAACATCACTTTTTCATTTTTGGGAGAACTATCCCTTTAAGACCAAGGTCTTGGTCTTGTCTTAATCAATGCATACGACAATCAGCCGTAAGTTAGTTAGTTTAATCTATAAAGTTTTAAATATGGATATTTTTCTTACACTAACGTGTCACTCCCAAGCGGCAACCTCCCGCAGTCTCTCTTGAAGCCAAAACAGAAGTTAATTAAAATGCAGTTCATCGACTGGCCACCGGCTCCAAAAGGGAGCAGAATCTCCATGTTAAAATGCCCAACTTTACATCAGAATAAAACATGTTTACAGCCTGGGACAAATTGTGTTTTTGGTCTAAATGGCTCATTTTGCCCTTCATGACAACTGTGAAGGTGAATTTTTTATAACTCATTCATTTGCATTATATAAAGCCTTAAAGTTCCGCATAATTAAGGGTGTGGCCACTTTGAGTGGCAGGTGGATAGCCGTTTGTCTGCTGTCTGTTAGTCATTGCGTCACCTCAGCTCCGCCCACATCCCACCTCTTTGCCCATTTTCTGTTATCTGGGAGTGATGCACAATGACGCGCTGCTAAGATGGCAAAGGTCAGCTTGTCCCTACTTTACTCTTCAAAATTGCTCTTTAGAATCCTATGGGTAACGTCACGGACACTACGTCCATATTTTTATACAGTCTGTGGTCACTTCAGAAGGCCTTTATTAACCCCCCGGGGCTGTGTGGAGAAGTTATATGATGGATAGATGCACTTTCATGCCGCTTGAGAAAATAAATATTTGCATTTTGTTTTAGCAGTTATAGCGTGATCTGTTTATCTTTGTAACTATAGCGACGTATTGCATGAATCAGGAAGTCGATCGCTGTGCGGTAGTCAGTTGCAGCAGTGTGCGAGCTCTACCAGTCATCCGTTTCTCAGGCGATCGCTTTTTCCTCTTCCCTTTTGCTAAAGCAACGTCTGTGAGTATGTCTTTTCGTGTAATATTAGGATAGTGCCTATTTTCATCTTTTGTAAGATTACTAAGAGAGCTAAGTTAGCTTCTCGGTTACGTATGTAACCCTCGTTCCCTGAAGGAGGGAACGGAGGCGTACGTCGGAACTGACCGACGAAATGGGATCTGCTTTCAGATACCAATCTGCTTCAAGTGTTTATAAACGAGCCAATTGGCATTGGCATGCGCTCCACGCTCCGCCCGCAGCGTGGGTATAAATACGGAAGTGAAACACAGCATACTCGTTTTCTGCTGAGGAGCCAAACTAGTGGCGGGTCCTTCAGCAGAAGCACAGCACCTGGCGACGGGATGTACGTCTCCGTTCCCTCCTTCAGGGAACGAGGGTTACATACTTAACCGAGACGTTCCCTTTCAGTCGGTCACGTTCGGCGTACGTCGGAACTGACCGACGAATTGGGATCCCTACCAACTCGCCAGGGATGCTGGCACTTCCAGCTCCCTGCCTGAGCTCGCTGGACCACTCCTAAGTTGGAGTCAGGGCTCCCGGCAAGGAAGGACAGTCACTGCTGTTCCTGCAAGACCCACTCAGCGTGACTATTGGATAACGCTGGGAAAGCATGCCCGTCTCGAGGAGATGGCACGCTGCTGAGCCACGTCCTTCAATGGAAGGAGAGGTGGTGAATACACATGGTTCCAGGGGGGAAGAGCACCTCCATGAACGACAGAGGGAGCTCTGTCGAGGGAAAGACACGGGGCTAGCCAATTAGGGTAGCTGGTACCGTGGAGAATACACATATGGGGTTGCCGTTAGGAAACCGCTACATATGGATACCCAGCCTACACACACGTTCCACAAGCATATGGGTGCAGGCCTGGTGTCAGACGGCCGCTACGTCTGACCCCGAGGGGTAGCGGAGGAGCTCACAGGGTTAGCCATTTCTGGGGAACACAACTGGAGAGTATAGACGCACGGATCCGGCCCCTAGGGCGGGAGTAACGTTGCAAGCAGACACTAGAACAGGCACTTTGCGCTACTGGCCACTGGGGGCGAGTACACGGGAAGATACCGGCTCCACACGGAGGCTATAGAATCTAGCGAACGTGTTAGGTGTCGCCCAGCCCGCAGCTCTACATATATCTGTCAGCGAGGTGCCTTGAGCCAGTGCCCAGGAGGAGAGTGTCCTCGCAACCCAAACGGGCAAGGCACGTCTTGGGACTGGTAAGCCAAGACGATAGCATCCAATATCCAGTGGGCTAACCTCTGCTTGGAGACAGCCTTTCCCTTCTGCTGGCCTCCGTAACAGACAAAGAGCTGTTCTGAGGTCCTGAAGCTTTGAGTCCGGTCAATGTAGGCCCGAAGGGCGTGGACGGGACATAACAAAGCCAGGGCTGGGTCTGCCTCCTCCGAAGGCAGCGCTTGCAGGTTCACCACCTGGACCCAAAAGGGAGTAGTGGGAACCTTGGGCACATATCCGGGCTGGGGTCTCAGGATTACGTGAGAATTACCCACTCCGAACTCTAGGCACGACTCGCTGACCGAAAGTGCGTGCAGGTCCCCTACCCTCTTGATAGAGGCCAAAGCAACCAGGAGTACTGTCTTTATGGACAGGATCTTTATCTCTACAGACTGCAAAGGCTCAAAGGGAGGGCTCTGCAGTGCTCTCAGCACCAGAGCTAAGTCCCAAGAGGGTACCAAGTTTGGGCGAGAAGGATTTAGCCCCCTGAGGAACCAGACTTTTTTTAGGTTGTGCTTCTTAGGATTAGGTTGTGCTTCCCCAAAGACTTATCATCCACTGCGTCGTGATACGCCGCCATTGCTGCAACTTACACTTTCAGGTTGGAGGGAGACAGGCTTCGCTCCAACCCATCTTGCAGAAAGGAGAGCACGACACTAACCGAGCACCTTCGGGGGTCTTCGCGGCGAGAAGAGCACCACTCAACAAACAGGTTCCACTTCAACGCATAGAGGCGCCTCGTTGAGGCCGCCCTTGCGGAAGTGATGGTGTCTGCCACTGCTTGTGGAAGTCCACCTAGAACCTCCCTGTCCCATCCAGGGACCAGACATGGAGTTTCCAGAGGTCTGGACGCGGGTGCCATAGAGTGCCCAGTCCCTGAGAAAGAAGGTCCCTCCTCAGGGGAATCGGCCAAGGAGGGGCTGTCGCGAGGAGTGTTAGTTCGGCGAACCAGGTCCGGTTGGGCCAGTAAGGCGCAACTAACAAGACCTGCTCCTCGTCCTCCCTGACCTTGCACAGTGTCTGTGCGAGAAGGCTCACTGGGGGGAACGCATATTTGCGTAGGTCCCGCGGCCAGCTGTGTGCCAGTGCATCCATGCCGACGGTGCCCCCAGTCAGGGAATAGTACAACTGGCAATGGGTCGACTCTGGAGAGGCAAACAGGTCTACCTGCGCGTCTCCAAAGAGGCCCCATATCAGCTGGACCATCTGGGGATGGAGTCGCCATTCTCCCGGAGGTGTCAGCTGTCGAGAGAGCTCGTCGGCTGTCTGGTTCAGCACACCTGGGATATGGATGGCACGAAGCGACCTCAGATGCTTCTGACTCCAAAGGAGGAGATGGCGGGCGAGTTGGAGCATGCAACTGGAACATAGACCAACCTGATGGTTGATGTACGCAACGGCCACAGTGCTGTCCGTGCGGACCAGTACGTGCTTGCCCTGGAGTGGCTTTCTGAGGCGGCCCAGAGCAAGACGTACTGCCAGTAACTCCAGGCAGTTGATATGCCAACGCAGTTGGAGCCCCGTCCACAGACCCGAAACTGCGTGCCCATTGTACGTGGTCCCCCAACCCGTGGACATGACGTGGAGGCATCCGTGAAGACCACAGCATGCCTGGACACCTGTTCTAAGGGTACTTCCGCCCGTAGAAACGAAGGGTCCAACCACGGGCTGAAGATTTGGCGGCAGTACGGGGTGACTGGGACCCAGTACCTGCCGCTCTGCCACGCCCATCTCGGGACTCGGCCATGAAGCCAATGCTGAAGCTGTCTCATATGCAGCAATCCGAGCGGCTGCAGATGCCATATGCTCCAGGAGCCTCTGAAAAGATTTCAGTGGGACCGCCGTCCTGCCCTTGAACATATTCAAGCAGTTCAGCACAGCCTGGACTCACTCCTCTGTGAGGCGCGCAGTCCGGTTGACCAAATCCAGCTCCATACCGAGATAAGAGATCCTCTGTGTGGAACAGAGTTTTCTCTTCTCTCGGTTGACCCGAAGGCCCAACAGGCTGAGGTGACGGAGCACCAGGTCCCTGTGTTCGCACAACTGCTCCCGAGACTGGACCAATATCAGCCAGTCGTCGAGGTAGTCGAGAATCCAAACGCCGCGTTCTCTGAGGAGACCAATGGCTGCCTCCGCGACCTCCGTGAAGACGCGGGCGACAGGGACAGCCGAAGGGCAGGACTTTGTACTGATATGCCCTCCCCTCGAACGCAAAACGTAGGAACGGTCTGTGTCTCGGGAGAATGGAAACATGAAAGTACGCGTCCTTCAGGTCGATCGCTGCAAACCAATTTTGGGGACGGATGCACTCGAAGAAGCGTTTCTGCGTCAACATCCTGAACGAGATCCTGTGTAGGGCCCGATTCAGAACACGCAGGTCCAAGATTAGTCTTAACCCACCGCCTTTCTTGGGCACAATGAAGTAAGGGCTGTAAAACCCTGACTTCATATCGGCTGGAGGAACTGCTCGCCCGCGCCCTTCGCCAGTAGGACTTCGATCTCTGACTGCAAGACATGGGCATCGCTGCTCCGCACGGAGGTAAAGAGGATGCCCCTGAACTTGGGAGGCCGGCGAGCAAACTGAATCACGTAGCCGAGTCTGATATGTACTGATGAGCCAGCGAGACGGCCTGGGGAGACCTAGCCAGGCCCCCAGGGACTGTACAAGCGGGACCAACGGCACCACAGACGTACCCGGGGTGGGGCAGCGAGGCGGAGTGCTCCGGCCCGACTCGGGAGGCCCGAGGGCGGCCAGGAGTGTTGCCTGAGCACTCCTGGTTTGGACAGAGGGTGGGTGGGAAGGCCTGGTGGGGTCCAGAGTGCCCACTCTGCTGCCCACTGCCCGGAAGCAGAGAGATGGAATATTCAGCCCCGACTCGGGAGGCCCGGGGGCGGCCCGGAGTGTTGACCGAATATTCCAGGGTGGGGCAGACCATGGGTGAGAAGGCCTGTTGGTGTCCTCGGTGCCCACGGTGCTAACCCCTGGTGAAAAGAGGGGAGGAAAGGAATGGCAAGGCCCGGGGGCGTTGCACACTGCCAACCTGGCCTCTTGGAGCCCAGGAGGAGGAAACTGCTCTTTATTGAGAATGTGGGTACCGCGGCAGGGTGGTCTTGATGTATGGGGGTGTTGAGGGGTGTGGACACCATCTCCCCCAGAGCAGCTTCTCTTCTCCCTCAGGCCGCTGCTTGCCGCGCTGCCAGCGGCGGGAGGACCCTGACCCTGAGCGGTTGGTTCCACAGGTGGGTGGCTCCTGGACCACCCATAGTGACATCCCGTCTTGGAGCCACACCTGTCGCCCGACTGCCGCCCCAGCCAGTACCAGTATCCAGCCGTGAGGGCTCGGGACAGCATAGCCGTGAGTTCCGGATCAGGCTCGGGCAACGCTACCACACCCGAAGGGGGCAATGCAGCCGAGTCCTCATCTCCAGAGTCCATTAGCTCGTCCCCCGATCCAGCAACCGATACCATATCCTCAACCGGAGCCCTGAAAGTAACGACCGGCCCCCCATGGGAAGGACCGAGACGCTCTCTCGGCAGCTCAACCGGCGCAGTGGAGGGGGGAGGATCCCGAGGGGCTTGGGGTCCCGTCGGGGTTGTCCTCAGTGTAACCCTCAGGTCTCCACCAAAGGCATCAGCCAAAGCAGCAGCCCTCTGCTTTGCAGCGGGAGGACCGCTAGATCGGGGGATGCGCAATGGGGCCGCTCCCCTTTTGAGGAAGTCGAGCCTAGACCGCAGTACTGCGATGGTCATGTTCCCGCAGTGGGAACATGAGTCATTCACGAACGCCGCCTCAGCGTGCTGAACGCTCAAACAAGTGAGACAGCGATCGTGCCCGTCAGCTGGGGACAGAAACCGGCTGCATCCAGAAATACACGGTTTGAATGACATCTTGATAAAGACGCAGGGTCAAACGGTGTAGCTCTTTTAAGAGAAAGGAAACGCTCTTTTCATGCCGAGGCACACAGGGGAGATGGCCGCTGCCCACAGTGGTTTAAAGGGTGCAAGCCTACTGCGAGCACACAGCGCCCAGCGAGCTGTCAGAACAGCTGTCTCGTCTTCTTCAACAGACTTGCGACCGCCGCTGTGATGTGACTAGTTTAGACTAGTTGTTTACGATAATCACTCTTCGCAGGAACACTGGAAACTCAATGTTTGGCTCTGAAGTAGAAAGCGAGTATGCAGTGTTTCACTTCCATATTTATACCCGCGCTGCGGGCGGAGCGTGGACCGCATGCCAATGCCAATTGGCTCGTTTAGAAACACTCGAAGCAGATTGGTCTCTGAAAGCAGATCCCAATTCGTCGGTCAGTTCCGACGTACGTCGAACGTGACCGACTGAAAGGGAACATTATGTTTACTACTGCAGATTGTTTACTAGCTCGATTGCGTTTATCATATAGATCACTGCTGTGTAGGTAATCGGTGCTGTTCTCTCTGTTACCTTGTATTTGGATTTAATATTAATATATATTTCATTTGTATTGTATTACAGTTTCACAATATTCCCAGTAAACTTTATGGAAATTAATCATCTGTGTCCTGGAGTTTTTTGGGAGTGTTTAAGCTGAAAGGAGCATAGTCCATGACCGTGAAAAGACAGCGACCCAGCTAACGAGGGGTACAAGGATCGCAGTCTTACGGAGCAACTCAATACCAAGAGATAAGTGGCTAACGCTACAGTGCCCTGCCAGCTACGCCTATAGCTTTCTTCTCCTGTTATTGACAACACAGTGAGACACAATGTCACAACGCAGCAACAGTAGGAAATGGAACGAAGATATCCAATCTGAGACTGTGCGTTCAAGAAGCAGTCATTCATCTGGCACATCGTCAAGCTTGAAGATTAGTATGGCTGTCGCCATGGCAAAGGCGAAGGCCAAAGCAGCGCATGCTAGAGCAGCACATGGGCAGAAGGAAACAGTCTAACTTAAAGTAGAGCAGGCTCGTGTTTAAGCTTATATTGATACATTAAATAATGAGAAAGAAAAGGATGCCGCCATAGCAGAGGCGAATGCCCTTTCTAGAAGATAAGGGCTTTGAAGTATGCAGTAAGGCTGGCAGCCAGGTTCCTCAATCAGTCAAAGACCAGCGAGTCGCCGCTAATGTCTGGTACAAACCAGATGCAGCAGAGGTTTATCAGTCAGAAGAGGTATTGATTATGCTCCGCCAGCGCTGCATGCTCCGCATTCTCAACCTAATGACGCTATCTTCTCAACGCCTCACCCACTCAGCACGAGTCAAAATTAAGCTGATGCTTCCACAGACATTATGCCACAACAAGTTCATCAAGCTCCTCCGACGAGGGGAGCACCACTACGACAAAGTTACGATCAAGCGCTTAACTCTGTTCTTCAGCATGGTGGGAATCGTTTGCAACAGAACGTGAAAGCGGATCCTCACCTCCAGCGTGCATGCATGCTCACAAGACACCTGTGGAGCTAGCTATGACCATTCTACGTCCACTGGAGATCTCATCAAATACCTAGCACGTAGCAGCCTGGTGACTTCAGGTCTAACAACAAATGATAACCAGCCAATGAACTATTGGGCCTGGAAAACATCGTTCCTGAATGTTATCGCCGATCTAGTCCTGTCTGCTGCAGGAGAACTCAACCTCCTCACCAAGTATCTAGGAAAAGAGTCGACAGAACAAGTAAGAAGAATTAAAAAAACATTAAGGATCCAGCAATTGGATTGTGCATGGCATGGGAATGCCTTGATGAAATATATGGCTCACCAGAGGCCATCAAACAGGCTTTGTTCAACAAGCTAGAAAACTTTCCGAAGGTTACAACTAAGGATCCACAAAGACTCAGGGGTCTAGCCAACCTGTTGTTGGAGCTACAAGCAGCCAAAGACCGATTGGCCTGATCGATTGCTCCTGTGTGCCTCCTGCTCAGCTAGTGTTTGTAGCTCTGTACAGTCTTGCTTTTGAATCTCTATTTGATATATTTTCTTTGTTCTACTGCTAAATATAACTTACTCATCACCATATATTGTTTAAATATTGCCCACCACATTAAATTTGACATCGCTAGCTTTTAATCTAAATCACCATCACACGTTAGCATTTCGCTAGCCTTTTAGCTTGTCATCTCTGCACCCGGGTCTCCTGTTTTCTGAGTTCATTAAACAACCGTGGTGAGTTGAAATAGTAAATAGTGTCCAGCAAACCACTGTGGTAAGTTGGATTAATCAACAAACACGGTAAGCTATGTCATCTTCTCCTGTCATTGTCACTTGCACTGCTTGCTGCATGTTTAGTATAGGCTTCTCCATTGACGAACAGGGCTTCACATGTGATAAATGTAAGGAGATAATTAGGCTGACAGAGATTTCAGAATTAGAGACACGCATCCAGACTTTATGTGAGAGTAGTGAGGATGTAACAACTTTAGACCCTGATTTGGATGTGAATAGCTTAGTGAACTCTTTACATTCTCCAGTTCCGGCTGCAGGGCCCCTGCAGCAGGTAAAGGTGAGGCGGCATAGTTGTGGATTATTAGTTCCGATTAGAACATCAAACAGATTCTTCCCACTCAGTGACGCACCCACTGAGAATCCTGTTGAAAGCGCCCTAGTTATTGGCGATTCTATTACACGGAATGTGAAAATAGAGACACCAGCCACCATAGTCACATGTTTACCGGGAGCCAGAGCGCCTGACATCAAAGCAAATTTAAAAGTGCTGGCTAATACTAATTGTAAATTCTCTAAGATTATTATTCATGTCTAATGATGTTCGACTTCGCCAGTCGGAGATCACCAAAATTAACATTAAAGAGGTGTGTGAACTCGCTAGTATGATGCCAAATGCAGTTTTTTGTTCTGTCTGCTCCCCGTTAAAAGGAGTGATGAGATAGTTAGCAGACTATCATCACTCAATGGCTGGTTGTCTAAGTGGTGTCCGCAAAATAACATAGGGTTCATAGACAATTGGAAAAGCTTTTGGGGCAGACCTGGCCTGTTAAAGAATGACGAAATCCATCCTTCTTGTAGTGGTGCCGCTCTTCTCTCTAGTAATTTGGCATATAGTCTTAGAGCTAAACCTTGACTCACTGGGGCCCAGGTCAGGAAGCAGACGGACTGGCTTAGCCGACCGCCTGCTAGCTGCCTCCGTTACAGAAGTCAGGTAAACCCCAACACATAGAGACTCCTTGACCTAGATATTATCACATAGAGACTGTGTCTGTTCCCTGAATTAGTATTTTCAAAAAAACATCAAAACCATTCAACAGTAATAATTTAATTGATGTCCAACAAATAAACAACAGATATAATACAGATGATCAAGTGATACAGCTTGGGTTGCTGAATATTAAATCCCTTTCCCCAAAAGCACTTATTGTTAATGATATCATTACAGATAATAATCTATATGTGCTGTGTTTGACAGAAACCTGGCTAAAACCTGATGACTACATTACTTTAAATGAGTCCACCCCAAAAGATTATTGTTATAAACACGAGCCGCATCTGAAAGTTAAAGGGGGAGGGGTTGCAGTAATTTATAATAATATCTTCAGTATTACTCAGAAGTCTAGTTTCAAATATAATTCCTTCGAAGTTTTGGTGCTTTATGTAACGTTATGTAGTGTAAATGATAAATCTCGTTTAACATTTGTGTTAGCTACTGTATACAGGCCACCAGGGCACAATACAGACTTAATAATTTGCTGATTTTCTATCAGAGTTAGTTCTGGCTGTAGATAAAGTACTAATTGTTGGTGATTTTAATATCCAGAGACAAACGCAAAAGACGCATTAGATTAGCTTTTTTTTTTTTTTTTTTTTTTTAGAGACATTCTAAACTCTATTGGAGTTAGGCAACATGTGTCAGGATCCACTCATCGCCATAATCATACTCTAGACCTAATATTGTCACATGGAATAAATGTTGATACCGTTAAAATTCAGCAGCAGAGCGATGACATCTCAGATCATTACCTAGTATCATGTATACTTAATGTAGCTAAAGCTACAAAGCCGTCCACCCGTTTAAAAAATGGCAGGACTATCACTGCCGCCACTAAAGATTGCTTTTTAAATAATCTTCCTCAGCAGTTTCATCTCCTCAGCATCCCAGATAGCTTAGAAGAACTCGATGTTGCAACAGAAACTATTGACTCTCTCTTTTCCAGTACTTTAGACACAGTCGCTCCCTGCGCTTAAAGAAGATTTAAGAAAATAGTCAAAAGCTGTGGTACAATGAGCACACCCAGGCCCTTAAAACACCATCCATAAAAATGGAGCATAGCTGGAAGAAAACAAAACTATAGGTATTTCATAATTTGTGGAAAGAGCACATGATTGCATACAGAAAGGCCATAAAAACTGCTAGATCTGCTTATTTCTCAACTCTCTTAGAAGAAAACAAACAACCCTAGGTATTTATTCGATACAGTGGCTAAATTAACCAAAAATAAAGCTCCAACTTCTGATGTTTGTAAACAGCACAGCTGTAATGACTTTATGAACTTCTTTACGTGTAATATTGATAATATTAGGAAGAAAATTGTAACCATGCATCCGTCTACTAAAGTATCACATCACACAGAGCATTGTAGTGTCACTGAGGAAACATTACACTCGTTCACTGCTTTAGGAGAGGAAGAATTGGCTAAACCATTAAATCATCAAAATCAACAACATGTATGCTCGACCTTATACCAACTAGGATATTAAAATAGATGCTACCAGAGGTCATAGACCGTATCATAGTACTGAGACTGCTCTCATCAGAGTTACAAATGATTTACTCTTATCATCCGATCGTGGTTGTATCTCTCTGTTAGTGTTACTCAATCTTAGCGCTGCATTCGATACTATCGAGCACAACATTCTTTTGAATTGACTCAAAATTATGTTGCCATTAGTGGAATTGAATTGGCATGGTTTAAATCATACCTATCTGACCGTTATCAGTTTGTAGCAGTAAACAAAGAGATGTCAGTATGGAGTACTGCAGGGATCAGTGCTAGGACCATTGCTTTTCACCCTGTACATGCTACCACTGGGAGATATCATTAGGAAGCATGATGATACTCAGCTCTATATTTCTTCATGCCCTAAAAAAACTTACCAATTCACAAGATTAACGGAATGCATAGCTGAAATAAAAAAATTGGATGACCAGTAATTTCCTGCAACTCAATTCAGAAAAAAATGCATTTTTAATCATTGGACAAAAAAGCTCCACAAGTAGTAACCTAGAATACTGTCTAACACTTGATGGCTGCTCTGTCAAGCCCTCATTGTCAGTGAGGAACCTGGGTGTGCTCTTTGAAACCAATCTTTTGTTTGAAAGCCACGTTTCTAGCATCTGTAAAACTGCATTCTACCATCTTAAAAATATATCTATATTACTGCACATGCTCTCAATGCAAAATGCTGAACAGTTAGTACATGTGTTCATGACCTCAAGGCTAGATTATTGTAATGCTCTACTGGATGTTTGCCTGCTCGCTTAATAAACAAACTCCTGCTGGTCCAAAACGCAGAAGTTTGAGTTCTTACTAGAACCAGAAAGTATGATCACATTAGCCCAGTTCTGTCAGCACTGACTTATTAAACATCACATACATTTTAAAATCTTGCTAATTACTTACAAAGCACTAAATGGTTTAGCTCCCCAGTACTTGAACGAGTTCTTAACACATTATACTCCATCACGTCTACTGCGGTTTCAAAATTCTGGACAGATAATAATACCTAGAATATCAAAATCAACTGCAGGTGGTCGATCCTTTTCCTATTTAGCACCTAAACTCTGGAACAGTATTCCTAGCAGACACACTCTGTCATTTTAAATCTAGACTAAAAACACATCTCTTTTCTATGGCATACACATAAAACACTTTTTTATTAAATTATTGTTAGGCTGCATTAACTAGGTCAGCTGGAACCGGGAACACTTCCCATAACACCTGATGTACTCGTTACATCATCAGAAGAATGGCATCTACGCTAATGATAGTCTCTCTGTTTTATCCCGAGGTCTGTATCCAGATCAGATGGTGGACCTGCACCCAGACATGGCCAACGCATGACCCTGAAGTATCTGCAGAGACGTGTCAATTAGACTCCCCCTTAAGCTGCCTCATCGACACAGCATCCTCAATAAACCCGTCTCCAGCATGATGACTCAGATCTTTCGTATATAGTAATTTAATACTTGTTTAATCAATATGGCATATGGCGTGTTTCCTCTGCTCTTTCGAATATTCCACTCTATTATGATCTCTAACCTGTTAAGTTGCCAGAATAATAATCACACGCAGTTTGTTAATTGGCCAGAGGAGAACTGGCACTCCGACTGGTTTCTCCTGAGGTTTATTTTTCTCCATTAGGTCTCCTGATGGGGTTTTGGTTTCCTTGCCACTGTCGCCTCTGGTTTGGCTTGCTCAGTTGGGAATACTCCATTTTTCAACTAAATATCCAAATAAATCAAATTATTAAACTAAATTAACCATATAAACTAAATTACTGATCTAATTACTGATCTAAAGCTTACATTGTCTCTGTATGATAATTTAATATATTCTGTTGCATTATTTTCCTGTTTAACACAGTGAAGCTGCTTTGAAACAATCTGCATTGTTAAAAGCGCTATATAAATAAAAGCTGAAGGTGAAAGAAGACGGCTACCTTGTAGGCTTACCGTACTTGGATACCTCCACAGGTATTAAGCCTATTATCGAGAAACTTCCATACAGTATGCAAGACAAGAAGCTTTACCTTGGAACAAGATACAAACAAGAACATTTCGTTAGCTTTCCACCTTACTCCGTGTTGGTAGACTTCATCGCCACGGAGGCAAGGGCTCGCACTGACCCAAGTTTTAACTTCTTCATGCAAGCTCCAGAAGAGAGAAAGAGTAAGTGGGAGAAACCTACTAAGACATCTGTATACGTTCACAAGGCGCAGGTCTCAGGAACTACTAAGCCCGAGTGTGGAGAAAGTATGGAACGTTTTGATCCTAACAAACACTGCCCTCTGCCTAGAAAATCCCACCCTCTGAAGAAATGCAGAGGCTTCCAAGTGAAGAGCATAAATTATCGCAAACAGCTTTTGAAAGAGCATTACATCTGCTTTCGCTTTTGAACAAACAGAGCAATCGCTCCCTGGCCAAGATTCCGCCTTTAGATCCGGACACCAAAATTCTCCTCTTACTGGGCAGAGACATCTTGCAAGCACACAAGGTGCGAGAACAGATAAGTGGCCCAGGAGATGCACAGTTTGCGCAAAGGCTTGATCTAGGATAGGTCGCTGTCTGTGATGTGTGCCTTGGAGGTGCTCACAGAACACGTGGTGAGAAGCTACAAAACAGCCATCTTAGAAAACGGTCGTACGAGTTATCATCAACCATGCAACAACCATATCAGAGTGAAAGAGGTATTTGGTCAAGCGTCTAGACCTCAGCATCATCCGGCACCAACCTCCATCCGTGGCTCAATGATGCTCAGTGGAGACTGCTTGGGGCAGACTGTCTTCGCTCGTTTTCCCGATGACCATAAACTCGCTCCATCCATGGAGGATCTAGAGTTTCTGAAGATAATGGAAGCTGGGTGTTATCAGGACAGCTCCAAAAGTTAGGCTGCACCTTTACCCTTTCGGTCGGCGAAGCAGTGGCTGCCTGAAAACAGGAAACCGGTTTTCGACTGTCTTCAATCAATCAATCAACTTTATTTATATAGTGCTTTTACAATGACAATTGTTTCAAAGCAGCTTCACAGTGTTAAACAGGACAACATTGCAACAAAATTTGATTTGGCTAGTTTAATTTGGATAGTTTATAGAATTATATATGACCAAATTAATAAATTCTATTTGTATATTTAGTTGAGTAACTTGGATCATAATTTGAGTGTCCCCAACTGAGCAAGCCAAGCCAAAGGCGACAGTGGCAAGGAACCAAAACTCCATCAGGGCATGATGGAGAAAAATAAACCTTGGGAGAAACCAGACTCAGTCGGGTGCCAGTTCTCCTCTGGCCTATTATTAACAGTGTATAATTATTACTCTGGCAACCTTGCAGGTCATAAATCATATTAGATAGGAATATTCGAAATTTTGGGTATGACGACGAGACGGGTTCATTTAGGATGGCGCGTCGATTAAACAAGAATATGAATACTTGAAAGATCGGAGTTATTGCGCCGAGACGGTTAATTGAGGATGACGCCGGTGAGGCAAATTCAGAGGAGACACTAATGGACACGGTCTCAGCAGACACTCCAGGATGAGCTGGTCATGTCCAGATGCAGGTCCACCATCCGATCCGACACGGCCTGATCCGCCGACTGCAGTAAACCTCGGGATAAACAGAGAGACTAACATTAGTGTGGATGCCACTTCTTTTATGATGTAACGAGTACATCAGGTGTTATGGGAAGTGTTCCCGGTTCCGCTGACCTAGTTAATGCAGCCTAACAATCAGTCATTTGATTTGAATAAAGAAAGTTAAAAATGTTCTATGTATGCCATAGTAAAGAGATGTGTTTTTAGTCTAGATTTAAACTGACAGAGTGTGTCTGCTTCCTAACAATGCTAGGAAGACTGTTCCAGAGTTTAGGTGCTAAATAGAAAAGGATCGCCTGCAGTTGATTTAGATATTCTAGGTATTTTCAACTGGCCAGAGTTTAGAGACCGCAATAGACGTGATGGAGTATAATGTGTCAAGAGCTCGCTTAAGTACTGGGAGCTAAACCATTTATTGCTTTATAAGTAATAAGCAAGATTTTAAAATGTATGCGATGTTTAATAGGAGCCAGTGCAGTGTTGACAGAACTGGACTAATATGATCGCATTTCCTGGTTCTAGTAAGAACTCGAGCTGCTGCGTTTTGACCAGCTGGAGTTTATTTATTAGGCGAGCAGGGCAACCACCCAGTAGAGCATTACAATAATCTAGCCTTGAGCTCATGAACGCATGTACTAATTGTTCAGCATTTTGCATTGAAAGCATGTGACGTAATTTAGATATATTTTTAAGATGGTAGAATGCAGTTTTACAGATAATAGAAACGTGGCTTTCAAACGAAAGATTGGTTTCAAAGAGCACACCCAGGTTCCTCACTGACGACGAGGACTTGACAGAGCAGCCATCGAGGGTTAGACAGTATTCTAGGGCACTACTTGTGGAGCTTTTCTGTCCAATAATTAAAAATTCAGTTTTATCTGAATTAAGTTGCAGGAAATTACTATTCATCCAATTTTAATATCAGCTATGCATTCCGTTAATCTTGTGAATTGGTAAGTTTCATTAGGGTGTGAAGAAATATAGAGCTGAGTATCATCAGCATAACAATGAAAACTAACGCCATGCTTCCTAATGATATCTCCCAGTGGTAGCATATACAGGGTGAAAAGCAACGGTCCTAACACTGAGCCTTGCGGTACTCCATACTGAGCTTGTGATCGGTGTGACATCTCTTCATTTACTGCTACAAACTGATAACGGTCAGATAAGTAAGATTTAAACCATCCCAATGCAGTTCCACTAATGCCAACATAATTTTCGAGTCTATTCAAAAGAATATTGAGTATCGAATGCAGCGCTAAGATCGAGTAACACTAATAGAGAGATACAACCACGATTAGATGATAAGAGTAAATCATTTGTAACTCTAATTAGAGCAGTCTCAGTACTATGATACGGTCTAAATCCTGACTGGAAATCCTCACATATACCATTTCTTTCTAAAAAGGAACATAATTGTGAAGACACGGCCTTTTCTAATATTTTTGATAGAAACGGTAGATTCGAGATTGGTCTGTAATTGACTAATTCTTTAGGATCAAGTTGCGTTTTTTTAATAAGTTGTTTAATTACAGCCAACTTAAAAGTTTTTGGTACATATCCTAATGTCAAGGATGAATTAATAATATTAAGCAGAGGATCCTCTGGAAGCATCTCTTTTAATAGCCTAGTCAGTATAGGGTCAAGCATACATGTTGTTGATTTTGATGATTTAACAAGTTTAGCCAATTCTTCTCCTCCTATAGCAGTGAATGAGTGTAATTTTTCCTCAGTGAGACTACAATGTTCTGTCTGAAGTGATACTGTAGTAGACGGCTGCATGGTTATAATTTTATTCCTAATGTTATTAATCTTACTAGTAAAGAAGTTCATAAAGTCATTACTGCTGTGTTGTTTACAAACGTCAGAAGTTGAAGCATTATCCTTTGTTAATTTAGCCACTGTATCGAATAAATACCTAGGGTTGTGTTTGTTTTCTTCTAAAAGAGATGAGAAATAAGCAGATCTAGCAGTTTTTATGGCCTTTCTGTATGCAATCATGCTCTCTTTCCACAAATTGCGAAAAACCTCCAGTTTTGTTTTCTTCCAGCTGCGCTCCATTTTTCTGGCTGCTGTTTTAAGGTCCCGAGTGTGCTCGTTGTACCACAGCGTTGGATTATTTGTCTTGTCTCACTCCGGCGCTCATTGGAAAAACGACCACAGATAAAAGCCCAGATAGAGTTTATGGAGAAAATGTTCAAGAAGGCACACGCAAAAGTCGCAATGCCAGTGCAGCCTAGACAAGAGTGTTGTTACCTGCTCCTGTTTGGTGTGTATCATCCAAGGAAACCAGATAGGATTTGTGTGGTCTTCAACAGCAGCGCATCATATGAAGGAGTGTCACTCAACGATATCTTGCTCAGAGTTCTCAACCTTAATAATAGCCTGCTAGGTGTTCTTATGAGGTTTAGGAAGGAACAGGTGGCGATCACTGCCAACATTGAGCACATGTTCCACTGATTTCTCGTCAAGGAGGTATAGTGGTATAGGAACAACGACCCTACCTCTGACATCGTGGACTACAGAATGTGGGTTCACCTTTTTGGGAATAGTCCCTCGCCTGCCGTTGCAGTGTACGGTCTGTGACGGGCAGCTAAGGAAGCAGAAGCCAACTATGGTACCGATTCATGAAGATTCATCGACCGTGAGTTCTATGTTGATGACGCTTTAAAATCCTTCAGCACAGAGGAAGAGGCTATCAGCGTCCTCGGGTGAGCACAGAAGATGCTTGCAGCTTCTAACCTCAGGCTACACAGAATTGCTTCAAATCGACTGGTAGTCATCGAAGCATTTCCATTTGAAGATCGCACTAAGGACGTCAACAGCCTAGATCTCTTTGTTGATGATCTGCCCATACAACTTAGCCTTGGATTGTTCTGGAACATGCGCACAGACACTTTCATGTTTCAAATCGAAGATGACCAGAAGCCATTCACTCACAGAGGAGTACTTTCGACCGTGAACAGCTGTGCACCCATCACAGTTCATGGAAGACTGATACTCAGAGAACTGACTAAGCAAGCAGAGGATTGGGACACACCTCTTCCCAAAGACATGGAGACGGAATGGACTAGATGGAAACGGTCACTTCGAGACCTGGAGTGACTCCAGATACCACGCCCTTATGCTAATGTTAGACTGATATATCGAGCCGCGCGGAAAACGCATGCATGCTAAAAATAGAACCGACGCCTATTTTTCACGCGACACGCGAGTGTGTTGGAAGCGTTTCCAGGCAAAATTGAATAGGAAAAGATGTTTGTATGTCATTTTGACACAAATACATATGAAAAAATTAATTTTTATGTTTGAAAGTCTCTAGGTTTTGCAGATGTGCAGATATAACTGTGCAGATATAACTGTAATTTAAATAAATAATAATAATTATCGATTTTCAATACATGTCAATGAAGAACGAAAATTCTGTAGCCTATTTTGCCGTCAATACCATAGATATGTATGGTCAATACTGCTGACGTTGTCTTTGCTGTATCAGTAGGCTATATATGAAGAGCTCTTTTCCAAAACGCAATAAAAGTCAAATTAAAAGAAAATGAGTTTGTCATGTCAATGAGCTGTGTACTGAACCTATTCTCTGCTCCGTCAGTCTTAAGTGCCAAAGCGTTATATTTCCTTGTTTAAATGTACTGCAAGATGCAGTTTCTTTCCAAACCGCTATAAGCGCCAAGTCTGTTTTTAGCCTAAATGCGATAAATCCTTCGTCTCGTCTTAAGCCCCTGCCCCTTTGAAAGTGAAAGTGCCTTTTCGATCGCGCTGCGGTGTCCCCGCGAATGCGTTCCCGGCCGGAACTAAATCCCATCTGGATCGCAATTCTTACCGGCAATCTACGACACTCCTCCTTTCCACCAGAAGGCGATTCTTACCGGCAATCTACGACACCCCTCCCCACCGGAACGTGATTCTTACCAGCAATATATGACACCCAAACCCCCCGATTACGGATGTAATCGCAATCGTTTTGACTCCTGATGTCATATGCTGCATGTGACATGAGTTGCTTTGTTGTTTTACTTTGAATTTATAATCAACAATATTGTTGTTTCATTTAACAATCATTGTTTAACATGTTCAGACTGAGCCAATAGACCATTTTAACAGGATAAATCGAATATTAACTAAATATATGGCCGACAAAGGACAAAGATGTCGTCTAAAACAGCAGAGAGTAGCTAGCGCTCTGTAGAGTAGTGTCAGGAAACCAGGAAAACACAGACGGCAGGCAGAGGATCCAAATGCAGGGGATTTCAATCAAAAACAAAAATCTAATCAAAAACAAGACTCTGGAACAAAACAAACCAGAAA
Organism: Gobiocypris rarus; assembly: GCA_023029165.1. Taxonomy (NCBI): domain Eukaryota; kingdom Metazoa; phylum Chordata; class Actinopteri; order Cypriniformes; family Gobionidae; genus Gobiocypris; species Gobiocypris rarus. The sequence goes on from CM040929.1 coordinate 31,895,483, forward strand.
AACCACAGAGAACTAAGAACAGGAAACAGGATAAACCTGCATGACATGAAACAATGATTGAAAGAGAACCAGAGAAAACAAGGTCTAAATATACACACAAGGAAGACAAGCTTAAAAATATAACATGGGGTGTGGTTAATGGGAAACACCTGGGGAGACTAATCGACATGAAAAACTACAAAGAACTACAAAATACCACAGAAAACAGGACACAGAAAATAACACAGAAACTAGGCACAGATGATACAACATAAAGTCCCACTGAACGCCAGACACAGAAACAAATGTGACATTACAGCCCCCTCAAAGGAACGGCTTCCAGACGCTCCAAAACCAGTCACAGAGGGAGCTGAAGTGGCGACGGAACAGGGGGAGGGATGGCGGGTCCGGAGCAGGATTAGACCTGGGGCAGATCGGGTGGCCTGGGTGGAACAGGCTGGTCAGGAGTCAAAGTTCTGCCGGGGACTCTGTGCACGGGACGGAGTCCTTTCTGGGCCCTTTCAGGGGACGGAGTCCTCTTTGGGCTCTATGCACGGGCTGGAGTCCTCTCTTGGCTCTGTGTAGGGTACAGATTCCCATCTTGGTTCTATGCTCGGGCTAGAGTCCTCTCTGGGCAATGTGCAGGGGACAGAGTTCTGTCTGGACTCTGTGCACGGGCCGGAGTCCTCTCTGGGCAACATGCAGGGGATGGAGTTCTCTCTGGGTTCTGTGCAGCGGACAGAGTCCTCTCTGGACTCTGTGCACGGGCCGGAGTCCTCTCTGGGCTCTGTGCATGGGATGGAGTTCTGTCTGGACTCTGTGCTCAGGCCAGAGTCCTCTCTGGGCAATGTGCAGGGGATATAGTCCTGTCTGAGCTCAGTTCAGGGGACGGATTCCTCTCTGGGCTCTGTGCAGGGGACGGAGTCCCCTCTGGGCTCTATGCACGGGCCAGAGTCCTCTCTGGGCTCTGTGCAGGGGACGGAGTTCCCTCTAGGCTCTGTGCACGGGCTGGAGTCCTCTCTGGGCAATGTGCAGGGGACGGAGTTCTCTCTGGGCTCTGTGCCGGGGCCAGAGTTCTGCCGGGGACTCTGTGCAGGGGACATAGTCCTCTCTGGACTCTGTGCACGGGCCGGAGTCCTCTCTGGGCTCTGTGCATGGGATGGAGTTCTGTCTGGACTCTGTGCTCAGGCCAGAGTCCTCTCTGGGCAATGTGCAGGAGATGTATTCCTGTCTGAGCTCAGTTCAGGGGACGGATTCCTCTCTGGGCTCTGTGCAGGGGACGGAGTCCCCTCTGGGCTCTATGCACGGGCCAGAGTCCTCTCTGGGCTCTGTGCAGGGGACGGAGTCCCCTCTAGGCTCTGTGCACGGGCTGGAGTCCTCTCTGAGCAATGTGCAGGGGACGGAGTTCTCTCTGGGCTCTGTGCCGGGGCCAGAGTTTTGCCGGGGGCTCTGTGCAGGGGACATAGTCCTCTCTGGACTCTGTGCACGGGCCGGAGTCCTCTCTGGGCTCTGTGCATGGGATGGAGTTCTGTCTGGACTCTGTGTTCAGGCCAGAGTCCTCTCTGGGCAATGTGCAGGGGATGTAGTCCTGTATGAGCTCAGTTCAGGAGACGGATTCCTCACTGGGCTCTGTGCAGGGGACATAGTCCTCTCTGGGCGCTGTGCATGCGCCGGAGTCCTCTCTGGGTTCTGTGCAGGGGACGGAGTCCTCTCTTTACTATGTACATAGGCTGGAGTCCTCTCTAGGCTCTGTGCAGGGGAAGGAGCCTCTCTGGACTCTGTGCTCAGGCCGGAGTCCTCTCTGGGCAATGTACAGGGGACGGAGTTCTGTCTGGACTCTGTGCACGGGCCGGAGTCCTCTCGGGGCAATGTGCAGGGGATGTAGTCCTGTCTGAGCTCAGTTCAGGGGACGGATTCCTCTCTGGGCTCTGTGCAGGGGACGGAGTCCTCTCTGGGCTCTGTGCAGGGGACAGAGTCCCCTCTGGGCTCAGTTCAGGGGACGGATTCCTCTCTGGGCTCTGTGCAGGGGACGGAGTCCTCTCTGGGCTCTGTGCAGGGGACGGAGTCCCCTCTAGGCTCTGTGCACGGCCCGGAGTCTTTTCTGGGCAATTTGCAGGGGAAGGAGTTCTCTCTGGGCTCTGTGCCGGGGCCAGAGTTCTGCCGGAGACTATGTGCTCGGGCCGGAGTCCTCTCTGGGCTCTGTGCATGGGCTGGAGTCCGCTCTGGGTTCTGTGCTCGGGCCAGAGTCCTCTCTGGGCTCTGTGCAGGGGACAGAGTCCCCTCTGGGTTCTGTGCTCGGGCTGGAGTCCTCCCTGGGCAATGTGCAGGGGATGGAGTTCTCTCTGGGCTCTGTGCACGGGCTGGAGTCCTCTCTGGGCTCTGTACAGGGGACGGATTCCTCTCTGGGCTCTGTGCAGGGGACGGAGTCCACCCTGGGCAATGTGTAGGGGACATAGTCTTTTCTTGGCTATGTGCACGGGTTGGAGTCCTCTCTGGGCTCTGTACAGGGGACGGATTCCTCTCTGGGCTCTGTGCAGGGGACGGAGTCCCCTCTGGGCTCTATGCACGGGCCAGAGTCCTCTCTGGGCTCTGTGCAGGGGACGGAGTCCCCTCTAGGCTCTGTGCACGGGCTGGAGTCCTCTCTGGGCAATGTGCAGGGGACGGAGTTCTCTCTGGACTCTGTGCAAGGGCCGGAGTCCTCTCTGGGCTCCGTGCATGGGATGGAGTTCTGTCTGGACTCTGTGTTCAGGCCAGAGTCCTCTCTGGGCAATGTGCAGGGGATGTAGGCCTGTCTGAGCTCAGTTCAGGGGACGGATTCCTCTCTGGGCTCTGTGCATGGGACATAGTCCTCTCTGGGCGCTGTGCATGCGCCGGAGTCCTCTCTGGGTTCTGTGCAGGGGACGGAGTCCTCTCTGGACTATGTACATAGGCTGGAGTCCTCTCTAGGCTCTGTGCAGGGGAAGGAGCATCTCTGGACTCTGTCCTCAGGCCGGAGTCCTCTCTGGGCAATGTGCAGGGGACGGAGTTCTGTCTGGACTCTGTGCACGGGCCGGAGTCCTCTCGGGGCAATGTGCAGGGGATGTAGTCCTGTCTGAGCTCAGTTCAGGGGACAGATTCCTCTCTGGGCTCTGTGCAGGGGACGGAGTCCTCTCTGGGCTCTGTGCAGGGGACAGAGTCCCCTCTGGGCTCAGTTCAGGGGACGGATTCCTCTCTGGGCTCTGTGCAGGGGACGGAGTCCTCTCTGGGCTCTGTGCACGGCCCGGAGTCTTTTCTAGGCAATTTGCAGGGGAAGGAGTTCTCTCTGGGCTCTGTGCCGGGGCCAGAGTTCTGCTGGGGACTATGTGCTCGGGCCGGAGTCCTCTCTGGGCTCTGTGCATGGGCTGGAGTCCTCTCTGGGTTCTGTGCTCGGGCCAGAGTCCTCTCTGGGCTCTGTGCAGGGGACAGAGTCCCCTCTGGGTTCTGTGCTCGGGCTGGAGTCCTCCCTGGGCAATGTGCAGGGGATGGAGTTCTCTCTGGGCTCTGTGCACGGGCTGGAGTCCTCTCTGGGCTCTGTACAGGGGACGGATCCCTCTCTGGGCTCTGTGCAGGGGACGGAGACCACCCTGGGCAATGTGTAGGGGACATAGTCTTTTCTTGGCTATGTGCACGGGTTGGAGTCCTCTCTGGGCTCTGTACAGGGGACGGATTCCTCTCTGGGCTCTGTGCAGGGGACGGAGTCCTCTCTGGGCTCTATGCACGGGCCAGAGTCCTCTCTGGGCTCTGTGCAGGGGACGGAGTCCCCTCTAGGCTCTGTGCACGGGCTGGAGTCCTCTCTGGGCAATGTGCAGGGGACGGAGTTCTCTCTGGACTCTGTGCACGGGCCGGAGTCCTCTCTGGGCTCTGTGCATGGGATGGAGTTCTGTCTGGACTCTGTGTTCAGGCCAGAGTCCTCTCTGGGCAATGTGCAGGGGATGTAGTCCTGTCTGAGCTCAGTTCAGGGGACGGATTCCTCTCTGGGCTCTGTGCATGGGACATAGTCCTCTCTGGGCGCTGTGCATGCACCGGAGTCCTCTCTGGGTTCTGTGCAGGGGACGGAGTCCTCTCTGGACTATGTACATAGGCTGGAGTCCTCTCTAGGCTCTGTGCAGGGGAAGGAGCATCTCTGGACTCTGTCCTCAGGCCGGAGTCCTCTCTGGGCAATGTGCAGGGGACGGAGTTCTGTCTGGACTCTGTGCACGGGCCGGAGTCCTCTCGGGGCAATGTGCAGGGGATGTAGTCCTGTCTGAGCTCAGTTCAGGGGACGGATTCCTCTCTGAGCTCTGTGCAGGGGACGGAGTTCTCTCTGGGCTCTGTGCAGGGGACGGAGTCCCCTCTAGGCTCTGTGCATGGCCCGGAGTCTTTTCTGGGCAATGTGCAGGGGAAGGAGTTCTCTCTGGGCTCTGTGCCGAGGCCAGAGTTCTGCCGGAGACTCTGTGCTCGGGCCGGAGTCCTCTCTGGGCTCTGTGCATGGGCTGGAGTCCTCTCTGGGTTCTGTGCTCGGGCCAGAGTCCTCTCTGGGCTCTGTGCAGGGGACAGAGTCCCCTCTGGGTTCTGTGCTCGGGCTGGAGTCCTCCCTGGGCAATGTGCAGGGGATGGAGTTCTCTCTGGGCTCTGTGCACGGGCTGGAGTCCTCTCTGGGCTCTGTACAGGGGACGGATTCCTCTCTGGGCTCTGTGCAGGGGACGGAGTCCACCCTGGGCAATGTGTAGGGGACATAGTCTTTTCTTGGCTATGTGCACAGGTTGGAGTCCTCTCTGGGCTCTGTACAGGGGACGGATTCCTCTCTGGGCTCTGTGCAGGGGACGGAGTCCTCTCTGGGCTCTGTGCAGGGGACGGAGTCTTCTCTGGGTTCCGTGCAGCGGACGGAGTCCTCTCTGGGCTCAGTTAAGGGGACGGATTCCTCTCTGGGCTCTGTGCAGGGGACGGATTCCTCTCTGGGCTCTGTGCAGGGGACGGCGTCCTCTCTGGGCTCTGTGCAGGGGACGGAGTCTTCTCTGGGTTCTGTGCAGCGGACAGAGTCCTCTCTGGGCTCAGTTAAGGGGACGGATTCCTCTCTGGGCTCTGTGCAGGGGACGGAGTCCCCTCTGGGCTCTATGCATGGGGCAGGTCCTCTCTGGGCTCTGTGCAGGGGACGGAGTCCCCTCTAGGCTCTGTGCACGGCCCGGAGTATTTTCTGGGAAATGTGCAGGGGAAGGAGTTCTCTCTGGGCTCTGTGCCGGGGCCAGAGTTCTGCCGGGGACTCTGTGCTCGGGCCGGAGTCCTCTCTGGGCTCTGTGCAGGGGACAGAGTCCTCTCTGGGCTCTGTGCATGGGCCGGAGTCCTCTCTGGGTTCTGTGCTCGGACCAGAGTCCTCTCTGGGCTCTGTGCAGGGGACAGAGTCCCCTCTGGGCTCTGTGCACGGGCTGGAGTCCTCTCTGGGCTCTATGCACGGGCTGGAGTCCTCTCTTGGCTCTGTGCAGGGGACATAGTCTTTTCTTGGCTATGTGCACGGGTTGGAGTCCTCTCTGGGCTCTGTACAGGGGACGGATTCCTCTCTGGGCTCTGTGCAGGGGACAGAGTCCTCTCTGGGCTCTGTGCAGGGGACGGAGTCCTCTCTGGGTTCTGTGCAGCGGACGGAGTCCTCTCTGGGCTCTTTGCAGGGGACAGATTCCTCTCTGGGCTCTGTGCAGGGGACAGAGTTCTCTTTAGGCTCTGTGCAGGGGACAGAGTCATCTCTGGGCTCTGAGCAGGACGGAGTCCTCTCTGGACTCTGTGCAGGGGACGGAGTCCTCTCTGGGCTCTGTGCAGGCGGACGGATTCTTCTCTGGACTCGGTGCAGGGGACTGAGTCCTCTCTGGGCTCTGTGCAGCTAGGGGACGGAGTCCTCTCTGGGCTCTACTTCATAGAAATGTTCTAAAAAACACTAAGAACACCTGGTTACACTTTATTTTAAGATGCTAATTTTTTCTCAAAGTTTCTCGAGCAGTGTTATGTAGTTGCTAGGTTGTTATTGGTAGTTGCCAGGGTGTTGCTAAGCAGTTGCTCTGGTGTTTTCAATGTCTCTTTTATCCATCACTGGTTGCTGAAGTGTATTGTAGGTTGTTGGTAGGTTGTATTGTAAGGTGTTGTCAGTGTTTTACTGCCTTGTTATGTGGTTAAGGAGTTAAGGAGTCATGGGTGGTTGCTAGATTAATGCTGTTGCTCAGTTGTTTGTAGAGTTTTCTATGCAGTAGATAGGGTGTTCTGGGTGGTTGCCAGGCATTGCTAAGCAGTTACAAAGCTGTTGTCGTTGTTTTAGTGCATTGTTTTTAGGTTACTCAGGTGTTCTGAGTGGTTGCCAGGGCATTGCTAAGCAGTTATTACAGTGTTTACTAAGGTTACAGTTGCTAAAGTTGTTACATTGTTATGCAGTTAAGGGTGGTTGCTAGAGCATATGCAGATGCTAAATTTTTCTCAGTGTTTTAGAACATTGTTATGCAGTTGCTTGGGTGTTTTTGGTGTCCAATAGTGGTGTCAACAATAATTGATTCTGCGATGCATCGCAATGCAGGGCATGCACGATTCAGAAATAATGTGGCAAAGTGCCATAATCGATTATGTCACTGTTTATTTTCAGGTTTGAAAATGCCATATCCAATACCCTGTACCATTCAATTTTATTTTACAACCCCAAATCAGAAAAAGTTGGGACAGTATGGAAAACGCAAATAAAAGAAAAAAAGAAGTTACTTCTAAATTTACTTAAATATTTCATGTTTTGTCTGGTCAACTTCATGTCATTTGTAAATATGCATCCTTTCCTGTCATTCAGACCTGCAACACATTTAAAAAAAAGTTGGGACAGTAAAGTATTTACCACTTTGTAATGTTGCCATTCCTTTTCACAACACTTAAAATACGTTTAGGGACTGAAGACACCAAGAGATGAAGTGTTTCAGGTGTAATTATGTCCCATTCTTTCTGCAAACAAGTCTTAAGGTGGGTAACAGTACGGGGTCTTCGTTGTCGCATTTTGCACTTCAAAATGCACCACACATTCTCTATTGGAGACAGGTCGGGACTGCAGGCGGGCCAGTAAAGTACCCGTACCCTCTTCTTCCGCAGCCAGGACTTTGTAATGTGTGCAGAATGTGGTTTTGCATTGTCTTGTTGAAATATGCATGGACGTCCCTGGAAAAGATGTCTTCTTGAAGGCAGCATATTATGCTCCAAAATCTCTATGTACTTTTCAGCATTAATGGTGCCTTCACAGAAGTGCAAGTTACTTTTGCCAAGGGCACTGACACAACCCCATACCATGACAGACCCTGGCTTTTGGACTTGTTGCTGGTTACAGTCTGGATGATCCTTTTCTTCTTTGGTCCGGAGCACACAGCGTCTATTCCTCCTAAAAACACCTGAAATACTGATTCATCTGACCACAGTACACGTTTCCACTGTGTGATGGTCCATCCCAGATGCCTCCGAGCCCAGAGAAGTCGATGGCGCTTCTGGACACTGTTAACATAGGGCTTCCTTTTGGCACAGTATAGTTTTAACTGGCATTTGTGGATGTAACTACGTATTGTGGTACTTGACAAAGGTTTCCCAAATTAGTCCTAGGCCAATGTGGTGGTATCGCTTATAGATGAATGACAATTCTTGATGCAGTGCCGCCTGAGGGATCGGAGATCATGGTTGTTCAGCTTAGGCTTGCGCCCTTGTCCTTTACGCACTGAAATTCCTCCAGATTCCTTGAATCTTTTGATTATGTTATGCACTGTTGAATGTGAAATATCCAAATCTCTTCCTATCTTTCTTTGAGGAACATTGTTTTTAAACATTTCAATAATTTTCTCACGTATTTGTTGGCAAACTGGCGATCCTCGGCCCATCTTTGCTCCTAAAGGATTAGACCTTTCTTGGATGCTGCTTTTGTACCAAATCATAATTACAATCACCTGTTGACATCACCTGTTTCAAATCACATCATTATTTAACCATTTTACCTCATTACTAGCCCGGAATTGCTCCTGTCCCAACTTTTTTTTAAATGTGTTGCAGGTCTGAATGACAGGAAAGGATGCATATTTAAAAATGACATGAAGTTGACCAGACAAAACATGAAATATTTTGTGTTCATATTGTCTGCAATGAAATACAAGTCAAAGTAAATGTTTTCTTTTTTTTTCGTTTTCCATACTGTCCCAGTTTTTTCTGATTTGGGGTTGTATTTAATGACATTTATGGCAAAGATACAGGAGAGTGATAATACACACATAGCAGCCAATACAATCTGTTGTTCATCTGACTGCTTGTATTGCCTCATGACTAGGTTTGGGTACCGAAACCCGGTGCCAATATGGCCTTTATAACCGGTATGTACCGGACCGAATCAGAATGCAGATTTCGGTGCCTCATTTCGGTGCCACTTAAATTCAAACATGCTTTCGCTTTGGCTGGCACCGAGCCAGAGACAGACACGCTCAGTGCTCGTCACATATCACAACTATTCAGTGTTTTCAACCACATCATGTTTATTTTAGGTTTCAGACATGTAAATGCTGTAAAGAGCACTAGCAAAAAATACACACTGATGTCTATGGAAGGGGCAAAAACAATGCTTTCAGACAGTTAAGATAACTTGACTACGTGTTTTCTTCACATCAGATACACATTATACAGGTCATTCTCAAAAAATTACTATATTGTGATAAAAGTTCATTATTTTCCATAATGTAATGATTTTAGATTCATTGCACACCAACTGAAATATTTCAGGTCTTTTATTGTTTTAATACTGATGATTTTGGCATACAGCTCATGAATCGAGCTATTAACCTAATCATCTGAATCAACTAATTAACTCTAAACACCTGCAAAAGATTCCTGAGGCTTTTAAAAACTCCCAGCCTGGTTCATTACTCAAAACCGCAATCATGGGTAAGACTGCCGACCTGACTGCTGTCCAGAAGGCCATCATTGACACCCTCAAGCGAGAGGGTAAGACACAGAAAGACATTTCTGAACCAATAGGCTGTTCCCAGAGTGCTGTCTCAAGGCACCTCAGTGGGAAGTCTGTGGGAAGGAAAAAGTGTGGCAAAAAACGCTGCACAACGAGAAGAGGTGACCGGACCCTGAGGAAGATTGTGGAGAAGGACCGATTCCAGACCTTGGGGGACCAGTGGACTGAATCTGGAGTAGAAACATCTAGAGCCACCGTGCACAGGCGTGTGCAGGAAATGGGCTACAGGTGCCGCATTTCCCAGGTCAAGCCACTTTTGAACCAGAAACAGCGGCAGAAGCACCTGACCTGGGTACAGAGAAGCAGCACTGGACTGTCGCTCAAATTTTGCATGTCATTCGGAAATCAAGGTGCCAGAGTCTGGAGGAAGACTGGGGAGAAGGAAATGCCAAAATGCCTGAAGTCCAGTGTCAAGTACCCACAGTCAGTGATGGTCTGGGGTGCCATGTCAGCTGCTGGTGTTGGTCCACTGTGTTTTATCAAGGGCAGGGTCAATGCAGCTAGCTATCAGGAGATTTTGGAGCACTTCATGCTTCCATCTGCTGAAAAGCTTTATGGAGATGAAGATTTTGTTTTTCAGCACGACCTGGCACCTGCTCACAGTGCCAAAACCACTGGTAAATGGTTTACTGACCATGGTATTACTGTGCTCAATTGGCCTGTCAACTCTCCTGACCTGAACCCCATAGAGAATCTGTGGGATATTGTGAAGAGAAAGTTGAAAGACGCGAGACCCAACACTCTGGATGAGCTTAAGGCCGCTATCGAAGCATCCTGGGCCTCCATAACACCTCAGCAGTGCCACAGGCTGATCGCCTCCATGCCACGCCGCATTGAAGCAGTCATTTCTGCAAAAGGATTCCCCACCAAGTATTGAGTGCATTACTGAACATAATTATTTGAAGGTTGACTTTTTTGTATTAAAAACACTTTTCTTTTATTGGTCGGATGATATGTTGATATTTTGGGTTTTCATGAGCTGTATGCCAAAATCATCAGTATTAAAACAATAAAAGACCTGAAATATATTTTAGTTGGTGTGCAATGAATCTAAAATATATGAAAGTTTAATTTTTATCATTACATTATGGAAAATTAAGAACTTTTATCCCAATATGCAAATTTGGAGAAGGACTTGTATAGTGACTATATAGTTTACTCTATCCTTCTCCCAGTTCAGCAGCGGTCACTTACTTTCATGTATTTCGTGAGACGAAGATACATTTTTGTGATGTAAATCTGAGATCCGATTCTCTGAGGCGCAAACTAACATGGCGCCACCCATCGCGCAGTATAGATCAACTAACACACATTTACTCACACATATTTGAACATCAGAATATCAGATAGTTCATGACATAGTTAATTAGCAAGTTTGTGAATAGTTTGAGAATTACATTATTGCTCAACAGTTACTAAGTTGTTCTTAGTGTTTTTTAGTTCATTGGTATGAGGTTGCTAGGGTGTTCTGAGTGGTTGCCATGGCATTGCTAAGCAGGTGCTAAGGTGTTCTCTGTGTTGTTTAGTTCATTGTTATGAGTTTGCATTCATGTCTAATGGAACCTGGGAAACCCCGGACATCACATATAAATATTGTATTATTATTGAGGCATGATTTCATTCACTCACAGAATCGGTTGTAAAGATACTCTGGATATCCTAACATAGACTCCAGCACCCTGCTATCAGCCCCCGCCAGTCACCAATGTTGCTAATGCTACTGTGTAATCAGTTGTGCTATTCAATTGTACCCATGATATTTAAGTGCATTTAATATCAGTTATTGTAAAACTTTTACTGGGTATTAAAATAACTGATATTAAACATTATACAAGTATTCTCATTGACTCTTTCATGAATTATGACAACCCTAGTCAGGATTTTTAGTAATGTTTGTTAGGGCATGAAAAACAAGATTTGAACTTTTCTTTTTGTTTTGTTGTTTTGTTTTGTCTTTACACATTTTACACACAAAGTGATTTTCAGATGTCCACTTGAGTGGACATTATGCATTTTTGTTTTAAACTGTGGAGGTACAGGATTAAACATAATACAGTAATAGCACAGTAATAACACAGCAATACTGTTTGTAGTTAACAAACCAATTAATTGCATTCAATAAAATATTTACAAAAAATATAATACAGCTTCAATTATTGCAAACACAATTGTGTTCACTTTTGAACTTCATATAAGTTGAACTTCGCATGTCTTTGATATCAGAACACGAGGATGTGATCTCTACAACTACTGAAGGCACAACTCTGTGGAAACACAACTCATATGCAGAAAACACTCAAACTCCCTCCAGTCTACCAGAGTATGTCGATTTACCCTTATTAACCGATAATTCCGATTATGCTCAAAATGGTCAAATTAGCTCTCCTCTCCGAAAAAAAACCTCAGATTGAAATCTGCATTCATACTGTGGAAAAACTAGTGATCAGGTGTTTTCAAATGTCATCTGAGCTGAGCAGTGTTGGAGTAACATATTACAAGTAACTTACAGTACATAATCAGATTACTTTTCTGATGTAACAAGTAAACCATTACATGCATTATGTAATCAGATTACTTTTCTGATGTAACAAGTAAACCATTACATGCATTATGTAATCAGATTACTTTTCTGATGTAACAAGTAAACCATTACATGCATTATGTAATCAGATTACTTTTCTGATGTAACAAGTAAACCATTACATGCATGATGTAATCAGATTACTTTTCTGATGTAACAAGTAAACCATTACATGCATTATGTAATCAGATTACTTTTCTGATGTAACGAGTAAAGTATTATAAGTAACATGCATTATGTAATCAGATTATTTTTCTGATGTAACAAGTAAACCATTACACACAATATGTAATCAGATTACTTTTCTGATGTAACGAGTAAAGTATTATAAGTAACATGCATTATGTAATCAGATTACTTTTCTGATGTAACAAGTAAACCATTACACACAATATGTAATCAGATTACTTTTCTGATGTAACGAGTAAAGTATTATAAGTAACATGCATTATGTAATCAGATTACTTTTCTGATGTAACAAGTAAACCATTACACACATTATGTAATCAGATTACTTTTCTGATGTAACAGGTAAAGCATTACAAGTAACATGCATAATTTAATCAGATTACTTTTCTGATGTAACAAGTAAAGTATTATAAGTTACATGCATTATGTAATCAGATTACTTTTCTGATGTAACAAGTAAACCATTACACACAATATGTAATCAGATTACTTTTCTGATGTAACAAGTAAAGTATTATACTGTAAGTAACATGCATTATGTAATCAGATTACTTTTCTGATGTAACAAGTCAACCATTACATGCATGATGTAATCAGATTACTTTTCTGATGTAACAGGTAAACCATTACACGCATTATGTTAATCAGATTACTTTTCTGATGTAACAAGTAAAGCTTTACAAGTAACATGCATAATTTAATCAGATTACTTTTCTGATGTAACAGGTAAACCATTACACACATTATGTAATCAGATTACTTTCATGATGTAACAAGTAAAGCCTTACAAGTAACATTCATTACATACATTCATTACATATCAGATTACTTTTCTGATGTAACGAGTAAAGTAACACATTACAAGTAACATATATTACATAATCAATTTTTTAATTAATGCAACTGCAAATTACAGTCTAATAACAAAAATACATTTATTTACAGCCAAAATTACTGCAGCTGAAATGTTTTCAAGAACAACAGTGATAGAATTGTAGCTAAAACATGGTTAGTGATGCTTGATGTCCAATTTAGTGGACACATGCTTAAACAGAATTTCCTCACAATCTAAAATCAATAAAACTTTAACAATGATATGACTCTTTAGATGTTACTAATATTTTTTATTTTTTTTTTTATTTGCAGGAGTCTCCTAGGATAGAAGGAATGAATTGATATTCTGGATCAACTTGGCATTTCTGACTGGTTTGGAGAAAAACAAATCCACATACAATGGCTTGCCACTTGGTGGCAATGTATAGGATGATGCACTAGTGTCCACTAGTGGTTAATGTGCAACTATGCCATCAAAACCCATGCATACGCAAGAAAATGCTTTTTGCATAGCTGTCCACTGTAGTGATCTCTATGCATGAAAGGGTTAAACAGATTTCCATAACCAGATCTTTACTTTTACTTAAGTATGATGCACTTCCAAATTATTCTGATCCTCTATTATACACACTTTTACATCACACAGAACATGTTTCTATTATTATTTTATGTACAAAAAATAAAAAAATCTTTAATACAAAAAAAAATATCTTAATTTTGGCTGTCATTTTAATTATGAAATAACATAATAATGAGTATAAAACCAACCAAATATTCCATGTTCTGGATATGACACATTTATGCATGCATTAAGATGACTTGGAATGGCATCTTATGCCAAAATGTTATCTGATGCACTGCAATTTATTTCAAGTTGACTTTGTTGATAAACTGATCATAAGCAGAATGAGATCACCAATCAAGTGCAAGAGGCTGGAAAAATAGGGCAAATCTTATGCTGACATCTAGTGGTGAAATACCAATCATTGTATTTGGATATTCTCATACACTGACTCCAGCCACTAATATTTGATTTTAAAAGAGAACGAAAAATAATAATAAACAATAGATTGTCAAGCAAAACAATGACCTCTTAATTTTAGTATAAGTTGTATGCCTATATTCAGATGAATGCGTATTTGATATACCAAATAATCTTTTAGAAATTATATTTACTTATATTACTTATACCAATGCTAAAATGTGAACATTGATTATTAATTAAAAAAATATATAAAAAATTGTAGTCCACATTATTCATTGTTGGAATAGGCAAGGTCACATGCCTACATATTTTATTTACAGAAGACTCATTCACTATAGATTTATTCATATTTGATATGCATTAAGCATTTACATGCATTATCATGTTTGGGTGGCCAAAGCTCAGGCAAATGTTATTCATCATGAGAGCCTCATGTTTCTGGGAATAAATATTTGGGGCAAGGTCCCCGCAATCACTCGCACCCCAGATGTGTAAAATCTCCAGGCAAATAACCTACAGCGTGTGCCGGTGCAGATGTTTGACTGGGTTCACCAGCGCTCCGCCATATAAGCATTTATGGTTTGACTGATAGTATAGCCCCATATTCAGACTTAAACCAGTTTACGAATTCCATTATGCTAAGCCCGAGCACTCTCACCGCTGATGAATGATTATAAAAATACATAATCTCCCGTGGTACCACCATTGCACTATGACAGGGAAATTTCATTCATTCTATCCAATTTTTCCCTTATTTAAAAAGGAAATTACTGGCCGCTAGTAATCAGATATACAGGCAGGCTGTTTCTGGAGTTAAGCCCAACTTCTATTAGGATTTCGTCTTCTCTCATTTTTAGGAAACACGCGTACACACTGAGATACTCCAGGGCTCATTTGGCCAAGCCCCGTCCTTAGTTTCAATGGTTTTAATGCGTTTATATGCTTAAAATCCATCTTCAATATTTCAGTGCTGACAGTCTTAGATGTTAACAAAAATCATTATTAGTATACTCAATCTACACTGTAAAATCTGCCTTTAAAAAAAAGAAGTGAAATAGTATGTTGTGCTAACAAATGCTTAGTTAGTATAGTTCACTTACACAAGATTACTTGATAATTTGCTTAACATTTACTCTTGACTTAGTATAGCTACCATGTTGTATTACATTGGTTGCTTTTAAAAGGTGACCTAATTTCTGACTAAATCATTAACTATATTTAAGTATTCAGTCAGAATCAAGGTCATCTTTTAAAAGCAACCAATTTATTACTTATCTTACTTTGAAACAAAATAACTGTAATTTATTAATGCATCGCTGCATAAATAGGAAGAAAGTTACAATAAGCAAGTGCCCAACCAAAAGAAACACTGATCTCCATAATGGTGATTTTTTTTTTTTTTGCTTGACAAAATGGCACTCAAACCAATCCATGCATCATAACTTGGGTTTTCTGAGTAAACAATGTGTAGTATGTGATTTACTAGAGTAATCTAGTTAAGTACATTACATTTACATTAAGTTGTGTTAGAAGTAAACTTAAGCTTACTTTTACTTTACCTATACTTGAGGAAATAATACTTAAAAATATATACTAATTCCAATTAAATAAAAATGTAACTTTATATTAAATGTAATTAGCTGAACTTTAAAGTGATCCACTTAAGTACATCTTTATATACAATTGCATAATTTTTCATAATTATTTATTTTGTTATAAAGTGTTAATAAATATATTAACCTTAAATGTAAGTTCAGATTACACTGGTGTTGGAGAAAGTTACTTTCAAAAGTAATGCAATATTGTGTTACTTCCTAAAAAGTAACTATTTATAGTTACTTTTTATGGAAATTATTTACATTACTTTTGTGTTACTTTTTCCTCGCCTGGGCTGTGCTTGCTTATTTTGTTTTACAATTCTGAAAAACTAAAATTATCAGATATTTGTTCGTACATTTAAAAGTAATCCTTTACTTTCCCATTGCTTGAAAAAGTAATCTGATTACGTAACTCATGTTACATTGGATAACACACTACAGTTCAAATTCTAATTACGCACTTTTAGTATACTTAAGTTTAAATTTTAATGCACAACAAAAGTTTTTATTAAAACATTATTTGAAATTTACTTTACAGAAAATCTTTGCATTTGAGTGCACTTTTTTAAATGCGTATTTATGTGTGAAACAAGTACACCTAAGTGACCTTGTATTTCATTATTATATTATTAATATACTTTGAAGATTTGAAGTACACTACAAGTGCACATTCCATACAATTAAGTGCACTTCGTATCACAAGGGTGCCTCAAACACACCTCGGTTCCCGGTATTTCTGTCAGACATTTTCAGCTTTTCATTTGAAACGAAAATCCTTTGATATGCAAAAAACGAATGTGCTATTATTGCTAAATGAACTCCATTTACATTTTCTCAAATTTCATCCCATTACACATTGGTATTGTGACACGTAAGTTTGTAAACATTAATATTTTGAGCTGTACCCGTATAGTGCACATAACTTGGGGTCTTCCTCAGTGAAAAATGATAATTATTTTCTCATAATCAGACAAAACTGAAGAGGGTGACACTGGAGCGAGCGTATCTATTAGTTTGTGCCCCGCGCATGTCCAATTTCTCTTCTATCTGCAATGCATTTTTAGCTATAATTGAAAATTAGCCGTACATCTTTTTTTTGGGGAAGGGTAATTTATCACGGCCCATTGTTCCTCCGTGACACTTTAGCCCTGCCGCTAACAAGGCTTCGGGAGCTGAGGGGTTGAGCCACGACGAGCAATTCTGGTGTACGGATGCATTTTCGCTGCTTTGTTGCTAATTGTGGCCTCCTTTCTATTGAATAGTGAGTCGAGTAAAAGAGCTTGTTGGCTCGATGCAGTGGAGCTCTCCGGCCCTCTCCGGCTATTATCAAAGATACTCTTGATCTTTTCAAAAGCAGGAAATAGATTTTTTTCCCTCCTGTACAGGAAAAAAAAGTAATTTGCAATGCATCCATTAGTTCTTCATTAAAGCAAGATTAAATTGCACTGCAAATCACATCTGCCTTTGGATGATTAAAGGGTGGCATTTTATAGGCCAAAACTAATTACTAGTCCAAATGAATGAGAGTAAAAAAACAGGCATGTTTTTACATTAGATAGTGTGGCTTGTAATTAGATTGAAGCTAATTCCACTATTTCATCTCTTTTAATGAGATGAGACTGTCCTCATCTTTCCCCTCGTTTTGGTCGAGCCACACTATAACGGCTCCAAATGTATAATTTCGATAATACTGAGAGTTTATAATAATGAAATTTCCAAGTAACCTGCTACAAGGTTCCATCTGGCATTGAATTATTACACACGGGAAATGAGGGGAAGGGGTTTTAAGGTTGTGAAATGATGTTTCCAGCCGGAATATGACCACATGAGGCTGTCAGAGAACGTCTCTTGTTATGCAGCTGGAATGTGTGATAGGCGGTTGCTAAGGTGTTCTGGGTGGTTGCTAGGGCACTGCTAAAGTGTTCTGCATTACGTGGTTGCTTAGGTGTCCTGGTTGTTTTGGGTGATTACTTGCTAAGTGATTGTTAGGGTGTTCAGTGTTGCTACGGTGGTCTGGGCTGTTGCTGAGGTGAGTGATTAGTAGGGTGTTACGATGTGAATGATACAATATTCTGGGTTGTTAAGATATTGGATTTCTAAGGAGACTTCTCTTCACCCTCATCAGTCTGCAAGTTTGAGTTTAGTTATGCTAAGTAGTTGCTAGGGTGTTGATATGTGGTTGTTATGGTGTTCTTGGTAGTTGCTAGGGCACTGATATAAGTTGATAAGGTGTTCTGTGGGGTTGCTAGGGTGTTGCTAAGTAGTTGTTATGATGTTCTTGGTGGTTGCTAGGGCACTGATATAAGTTGATAAGGTGTTCTGGGTGGTTTGCATGACCTTTGATTTCCAGGTAGAAGGTATAACGGGTGGTCTCTGCAACACTATATCCACCACCTCAAACACCATAATAACCACTTAGCTACACCCTAGCAACCACACATAACTCCATAACAAAGTGAGAAAACTAGTTGCCTTAAAATTATTAAGTAGACTTCATGCGTAATTAAAAAAAATAAATTACGTGGAATTGTCAAGTTCACATAACTTTTTTTTCAATTAAACATGAAGTTTATTACTTAATAATTTTAAGGCAACTAGTTTTCTCACTTTGTTATGGAGTTATGTGTGGTTGCTAGGGTGTAGCTAAGTGGTTATTATGGTGTTTGAGGTGGTGGTTCTAGTGTTGCTGAGTGGTTACTAAAGGTATTCTGAGTGGTTGCTAGGGTGTTGTTAAGTGGTTGTTTTAGTGTTTGGAGTGGTTGCTAAGGTGTTCGAGGTGGATGCTTTAGTGTTATTGAGTGGTTACTAAGGTGTTCTGTGTACTTGCTAGGGTGCTGCTAAGTGGTTGTTATGCATTTCTGAGTGGTTACTAAGGTGATACTAAGTGTTTGTTATGGTGTTTTAGGTTGTTGCTAGGGTGTAGCTAAGTGGTTGTTATGGTGTTCCAGGTGGATGCTCTAGCGTTGCTGAGTGGTTACTAAAGTTATTCTGCATGATTTCTAGGTTGTTGCTAAGTGGTTGTTTTGGTGTTCGTGTGGTTGCTAAGGTTTTCAAGGTAGTTGCTCTAATGTTGTGTGGTTGCTAAGGAGTTTTGCATGGCTGCTAGTATGTTGCTAAGTGGTTGTTATGGTGTTCGAGGTGGTTGCTCTTGTATTGTTGGTTACTAAGGTGTTCTATGTGGTTGCTAAGGTGTTGCTAAGTGGTTGTTGTGGTGTTCAAGGTGGTTTCTCTAGCATTGTTGGTTACTAAGGTGTTCTGTGGGGTTGCTAGGGTGTTGCTAAGTAGTTGTTATCATGTTCTTAGTGGTTGCTAGGGCATTAGTAGATTATTGCTAAGGCTTTGCTATGCTGTTGAAGATATGATGAGTGGTTGATAGGCAAGTAGTTCCCTTAGCATTGCAAATTGGTTACCAAGCTATATGATTACTAGGGTATTCTGCTAATGAAGCATTACTAAGTGGTCCTTATGGTGCTCATGGTCATTGGTAGTGTTTTGCTATGAGGTTGCTAAGGTGTGATGGTTGATTGCTCCAGTGTTGTTAAGTGGTTGCTTGCGTGTAGAAAAGAAGTTGTTCTTGGTGGGTGCTAGGGCTTGATATAAGCTGTTCTAGATGGTTGCTAAGACATTTGCTAGGCAGTTGGAAGGTGTGATGGGTGGTTGCTAGGGCATAAGAAGATGGCTACTAGGGCACTGCTAAAGTTTCTTGTGTGTTCTGGGTGACTGCTAGGGTTTCTTTGTGGTCGAAATGGCATTGATTTTAATAAGATGTTCTAGGTTGATGGTAGGGCATTAGTAGACTGCTGCTAAAGTGGTACTGAAGTGTTGTGGGCTATTTCTAATGTGTTGCTAAGTGGTTGTTTTGGTGTTATGGGTGGCTGCTATGGCATTGCTTTTTTAAAATAAGATGTTCTAGGTTGATGGTAGGGCATTATTAGACTGCTGCTAAAGTGTTAATAAAGTATTCTGGGCTGTTGCTAGGACATTTCTACGGTGATCTGGGTTGTTGCTGAGGTGAGTGATTACTAGGGTGTTACCAGTGTTTGATCCAACATTCAAGATATGCTTGATGTTAGGGCATTGTTACACGGTTGCTAAGGTCTGCTAGGTGTTTTTTTTTTTAAAGCTGTGGGTGGATAGGGTTTTCTGAATGAATGCTAGGTGGTTGCTTACTAGTCAAGGTCAAAAGAGTCTATGCATATGCTATTCTGGTCTTTAGATATGGTTCAAGTTGCTCCTTCAGTGTAAATATGTTATTTTGTTGTTTTTGTTTTATAATCCACCAGTTAAAAGTCTGATTTCTTAATAGAATAATAATGCCTCGTTATTTGAGGTTCAAGTCTTTGTTCAGATAACACACCCAAAATACTGTATGAGCAGTCTTACTAATTGATTTTAATAAACTCCCTTAAATATGAATAATCACACAATCTACATTGATTTAATTGGTCAATCTGCTATTTTTTTCTGATACACCAACTCATGCAAAATTCAGCTCAGTAATGATAAGAGTGGAAAAGAGTTGACTTTCCCTAAATGCACGAACATGGCATTTTTCCAGCAAGGCCCAGACTACCTTTCCTTGCAAAAAATATATGCAGTAGCACTAATTTTTACAGCCGGAATTGCCCCATTTCTGCTGAAGTGAGATTTTGCGCCACAGTCCGCAGTCGTTCCAGGAATTCAAACCTCATAAGGTTTCAGCAGAAGCTTATGCTAAGCTTGTTAGTGTTTCTGATGCCACGTGTGATAGCGCCACAGAATTACCATAAATCAGCAGAATTAACTATGATCTTCAACGGCATGTTTAAAACTGGCCAACACAAGTTTGCAATATGCTGCACAGAATATTATGATAACAAACCATTCTAAATGCCCATAATCTGCTTATGTCCGGGGTTCATATATATTCCGAATTAGCACTTTTCCCCATCCCACACATGTTCCCGCACAACCACAAGAGACGGGAACATGCACATTTGATATAAAAACAAGTTTTTAGATGGCACAGTTTTAATGTCGACACAGATGCGATAACACATAATGTAATATGTTTCTGCAGGCTGTTAGCAAGGTTTGAATTCGGAGGCGGTAAAGGGGGTGCGCGACTAATGATACAAAGGCCGGCCAGCATTTCATCAGATCTGAATCCTAATGTCACTTTAACTCAGAGCAAATGAATCTGTGCTGTAATAAGAAGCTTCCAGAATTAGGTTGGGGTGGCAGAAAATTGCAAGCGGCTGGCACTTTTATCTTTGAATTTCACTTGTGCGCAATCCCCCAAAAAACCTTCATACATCATTTGGTTACATTCCATCAGTATGAGGAATAACATTGTGAAAATTGTATGCATGCTAATGATAAATAGAAATCCACCTGCTTTACGATAAAATGAGTTTAATTTTCCCATGCCCAGTGCCGACTGGCCTTTCATAAATTACTTATGCACAGCTATTATTAAAATAGGGGGGAAGCAAATTAGAAAGTGTTCCTATCTCTGCACTGGATTTAGCCCAGCAACCGGAGTCAGCACTTTCTTCTCCTTCCTGTCTCGGAAATTCTGCTCTCTTGAATTTTCCATCCTCGTTTCTGCGTTTTTCTATAGCGTCGTCGAGTCTGTGTTTGCCAAATTAACCCAAATCTTTTCTAGGGTACACGTGTAATGCAATTCACTGACTTTTCTAAACCTGTACATTCAAAAAGCTTGAATACGCTGGAGGGCGTTGTACAAAAAGTCAGCGCTCAGAAAAGCCTGTTTGGCGCCAATCGTGTTGCATCATCGGTTATTGCCACAACAACAAGCCTGGGGACGGCACAATATCTGCTGGTTTGCATAGAGATTTGTTGCAAGTGGATTTGCTTAGTGTCATTCTTCTTGAGTTTGATGGGACGCTTTTTTGGAAGGTAGTTTAAACTAAAACTTCTGAATGCACTTTTGAAACGTGTTGGGTAAAATAATGCTTTGCTGATAAGAAAAACATTTCAGCAAGGAAGTGTGTGTCCCTTCAATGCGATTTCACACATTTTTTCCTGATTTGATTTAAAAAAGACTAACGTGAATGTACCAACTCTTTTTTGTTATATTTTATGAAATAAATGTTTTTCACATTGGCCACATTTGCAACCTCCTTTTTTTCCAAGATAACCGCTCTGAGTCTTCTTCTCCTGTAATGCCTGATGAGTTGGAGAAGATAGTTTGGAGATCAGAGATCATTCCTTCACACAGAATCTCTCCCGATCCTTCCGATTCCCAACTCTTCTCTTCAGCTCATCACTCATTCTCCATAGGGTTCAGGTCAGGGACTGGGACGGCAGAAGCTTCATTCTGTGTTCAGACACATTTGTGTGTTGATTGTGATGTTTGTTGTCCTGAAGGAAGATCCAGCCACGGCCCATTATAAGATTTCTAGCAGAGGCCGTCAGGTTTTGATGTTTTATCTGTTGGTATTTGCTAGTTATAGAGGTGTAACGTATTTGAGTAAATGTAATTAGTTACTGTACTTAAAGGGCTAGTTCACCCAAAAATGAAAATATTATAATGTTTAACTCACCCTCATGTCATTTGACACCCGTCAGACCTCCAGATGAAGACGTGTGTTGAAATCCGATGGCTCGGAAAGGCCTCCATTGACAGTGATGTCATTTCCTCTCTCAAGACCCATAAAAGGCACTAAAGACGTCGTTACAAAGTCCATTTCACTGCTGATTCCATACACTGATTCATAAGTGTTTTGAAATTGGCCATCCCTATATAAATCGTATAAAAGATGTAAATATGAATGGGAATATACTTCAGGGATACTTGCGACCAATGTGTATTTCCCAATGAAAGGTTAGATTTTTGTGATTTTGTGACAAATTATTTGATCATATTTTTACATGGTGCAATTAATTGTATATAAATGTGTTAAATATTATGCAATATTAACAGTAGCATTATCAAGACAAAATAGGCAGCCATTTTATTTTAAAATGCTGTCAAAATATACTTTCCAGTATCATTTTCACTATTAAAAAACAATAATTTGAGCCTAATGTTTACACCTTGTGGCTAAACTCTTAAAATGTGTCTTGATGTTAATCTGCATGTCTTGCCCCATTGACGTCCTGTCAGTACACATCATCGAAATGATTTACTTGATTGTTCAATCTGATGGATAAGATGAAATTGGGGTAGAACAAGCAGTTATGGAAGACATAACTAAACAAAAACATATGAAAAAGAACGGATGAGATTTGGTTCTCTAAAGTTGGCAAAGCAAAATTATTCCTTCTTGCTATTTATATCTAATGTATTCCTTTGTCCGGCCTTTACGTTCTAATCATCCGAACTTAAGGCACAGGATTTTACTCTCATTTTCCCTTCGAACATGAAGTCATGCTCCAGGAACTCGGCGGGAACTTCCTTTAGTCTAACCAGAAGACGTCTTTTCCCTGTTTCAGCTTGAATTGAAAGGCTCTTCATAGTCAGCATGTTCCTCAGTCCGATTATTCCTTCAGAGAATAGATTCATACAAACCAAATTTCTCCTTTGAAAGGAGCCGTCCAGTTCTCCATCACTGAGTGGCAGACGGGGATGATGGGTAATTCCCGGACGGAAAATCTGCCATTTCATCAAACGCAGTCATGTCTGTCCAAGGCCCACTGCCATTATTACCACTCAAGGACTGGTGGACCTTTAGTGCCACACATATTCTGCTGTACATGTGCTTTAATTATTATACATCTTACATCAATAAATATACACCGGCCCCAAAAAGCATTAAGTCAAGTTTACAATGACATGACAAAAGATTTAATTTCAAGAAAGATACTGCAAAGCCCTTGTGAAAAAGAAGTGCATTCATGAACTACACTCTCAAGAACACACTCAAGTGCACTTTTAAAAAATAGTTTAATTTAAATTTGAAGCACATTTTAATATTTCGTCTTGATTTAAAGTGCACTTATTTTGATGTGTTGACTAACATACTAAAGCACATGTAAAGTACTTCATTATATTTGTAACTATGCTATTCAATATAACATATACAAAGTTACACCATTTTTACATTTAAAGTTAATTAATATATTTTACATGTATTGGACTGCAACTTCATCCATTTGTAATTCAAATGTAATTGTGTAAATATGTTACATGCGAGTATCAGTTACACTTTAATTTAAGGTGTCATTGTTACAGTGTAATTATATTTAAATGCCGCGTAATATCAAGTAACAGCAAGCCCTTAGGGTTATGGTTAGTTGCATGTAATTATGCATTCTTTACTCTTATTACTATGGTAATGTAACGTGTGTAACAAACACACTGTAAAATAAAGTGTTACCCAAGTTTCAATAGAAAATGACATTTTAGTTTACTATAAATGCCTGTACATACAAACTTAAATCCTGCTTAATTGAGCCACAAAGCACTCAGAAGTTCAGCTAATTGCATTTAATATACATTTATTATTAGAATACATTTTCACATAATTGTAATTTACATGCAATCATTACATTAAGTTTGTACTTCTTAAAGTATATAAGTACTTTTTTTTAAGGTTAACGTGCACTGACTTTCTTAATGCACATCACTAGTATTAACTCGTTCAATTTCTCACTTAATCTAACATGAACTGTATGTATTGCATCTTGAACTTAATAGATTGTGCTAAGTTTAATGTAAGACTGAGTTATTACAATATTATAAGAGGGCAAAGGCCCATTATAGAGGAAGCCCAGTGTTACACTGCCCTCTGATGGACTGCACACTGCATTTGCATTAATATTTCATGTGTACAGTGGCATTGAACTATAACAGTAATCCAATAAATCTCAAATATTAATATTCATAGCACTTTCTTTAAATTACATCTTTAATAGTTTTTGCCCAGGTCATGCAGTACATGTCCCCATCATGTCTTAAAAACTTAATGTTTTTATTTACAATATGAGTGAACATTAATTAATTTAAAATCATTATTGGATGTATTTCCAATATCAGAAACAGAGATTAAATAGTCCAACTGTTTCTGTATCTATCTCTCTCTCTCTCTCTCTCTCTCTCTCTCTCTCTCTCTCTCTCTCTCTCTCTCTCTCTCTCTCTCTCTCTCTCTCTCTCTCTCTCTCTCTCTCTCTCTCTCTCTCTCTCTCTCTCTCTCTCTCTCTCTCTCTCTCTCTCTCTCTCATATATATATATATATATATATATATATATATATATATATATATATATATATATATATATATATATATATTTTTTTAATTGGTGACATTTTAATGATTTTCAAAACCTGACTGATGTTTGTGCTGGTTTCCTCCAAAATGATGCCAGTTCCTTCCTCCAGGAAATGCTTTAAACAGCAGCACAAACCTCAGTAATCATAAGTGTGCATTTGAATAATTCTGGGGTTTTATTTGTTTTATTTAATACATTTCATTGCATTAAAAAATGCATATAAATCAGTAATAGCAAAAAGAGCAACCAAGTTGACACAAGTGAGTTCAGTGTCGAATGCCAGTAATCACGATATAAAGTTGAAACATGGTCCTAAAGCAAAGTCCTAAAACATGAATATGGCTCGGCTTTCCAAACCCCATTCCTCAGCTCCAATGGGCGGTTAATACCTTTAGAGTGCCCCTATTATGGCATTTTAATGGTTCCGATTTTTCTTTTGGGAGTCCCCAACAAGAGGTTTACATGCATGCAATAATATGCATTTATTTTCACCTTATTTGCTCAACGACTCCCAAAGGATTCACTCAAGGATTCATTTTTCCAAACCCCTCCTTGGCGTGACGCTAATCTGTGGTGATTGGTCAGATGACCCAGTCAGTTGTGACTGGAAACGGGACGCCTATCATCATTACTGGATTACGTAAGTGTTGAACGTTTTATACAGTGTATGAACAGACATGGCACGGCATCAATCAGAGTCTGACGAGGAAACGTCCAGAGTTGCTAATGAAAAAGACAGTCAATGGCAAACATGAGCTTTCTCAATGCTAAAGGTCAAATCAGAATCGGAGTAAGTGTGTCTGAGAAGTGGCGTGCTGTAATCTGAATAATCTTGCTTGTTAGTTCAGTGTAACGCGTCACAGATTGAATTGCTGAATTTATTTAGGTGCTTGTGTAGGGACTGTATCAAAATGCAAAGGAGGCTGAAAATGCAGGTAATATGCTAATGTTTTGTCTTGACGTCACAACGGAACGGCTTGGGATTCGTTTAAAAAACGATTTGTTTAATTGACTCAGAGTCGACTCTTACTTTTAAGAGACAATAACTTACATACGGGCAGTGTTTCCCCTACCACTGTTTTTTTTTTTTGCATTAAGCATTAAAGCCTTGCCTGTTTAAATATTCAAGCGCACAGACGAGAAGTGTCTCAGTTTATTACTCATGAAGCGCAGCAACACATACGCGCGCCCACGCGTTTCACAGCGTGCAAATATTCACACAAAATGATGTCAACGATTACTTGAATGTTGCACGTTTCATGATAAAGCAAAATCACATTGTAACAGACTAGCGTTACGTCCGGATGTGATTCAGATCAAAACACAGATCGAGTCAACAGCCCAAAGCTTCAGTCCTACAGCTCGTCCTGGGTCATTTCATTCAGGAACATGAGGCGGTTTTGATTTATATTTAATGTTGATGATGGTGTGACATTTGACATATGAATCTGCTTAAATGAGATCGCTCGTTTCTGCTTCTTCTTCGCCTGTGTTTTGATCATGAGATTCTGCACTCGATCAGGAGGCATAATAGCGCCCCCTACCGTATAACAGAGAAAACGCGGAAAGCAGAAAATATTGTCAATGGCTATATAAATATCGAGATAAAAAAAGACTCACTGCTCTTGACTGAATAACTTTTAATACGGGTTCATCTGTATTTCTATGCAGCGATATATTACTGTATACAGACTATGCAGTGATATTTTACATTTGATTACTTTTATTTTGATTAATTTTTGTACCTGACAATCTAGTTTACACTTACATGAAAAACATGAAAAGAACTGTTTATTTCACTTGAATGTTTGTTCTGCTGTGTTTATTTGTGCTGTTGCTCGTCATTTGATTATTCATTTTGTTACTGTCTTCAACAATATTTGAAATGTATATGAGTTAGGCTAATTGTTTTTAGAGTCATAACCTCATTTATTAAGGTTATATGGATCAAAAACAATAACTAGGCCTATTTTATTTTATTTATTACTTTATGGTAGTTTTATGGTACTTTATGGGCCAGTGAAAATTTTGGCAGGGCAAGTAAAACATTTAACCACTGGCCAAACTGACATTGAGGCCTGAAATATATTCAAACAAAAAAAAACACAAGACGCACGAGATCCATGTAGTGACTTTAGCGGTAAAAATGATGAAGAGGAACGTAGGTGACAATCCTAAACAGGCAAAAAAAAAAATTTACCTTAAAAGCAACAAAATCCGGAGAAACACCTCAAGCAAAGCCAGCCTCTGTTGTGTGATGTGTAAATGTTTTTTATATTTTTTTAGCAAATGAATGTGCACTGACAAGCCAGACCCATATCAGGATGTTGGGTCTGGGAACTCACCATTGACAGGGCTCAATCCGAGGGGCGGGATAAACGCTTGTCTTTCAAATTCCTCTGCATGCAATTGGATAGCGCCATGAGCGCCACAACCAACCAGAGCGAAGAAGAAGGTGAAGCTAACGTTAGTTGATAGACTTTCGCCATATCCGG
Organism: Gobiocypris rarus; assembly: GCA_023029165.1. Lineage (NCBI taxonomy): Eukaryota > Metazoa > Chordata > Actinopteri > Cypriniformes > Gobionidae > Gobiocypris > Gobiocypris rarus. The sequence goes on from CM040929.1 coordinate 31,922,362, forward strand.
TCGGCAAAACTCTGAACACATCTTCCCTTCTTAAGAAAGACTTCAGTGCCGTTCTTTGTTCTATTCTCAAAGAAAGGGCTAACAAGTCTTCCAGAGTCGCCCAAAGCCGGTTCGAAAGAGTGCTGTTCGTCAGCTTCTTTGTTTATGAATAGCACGAGGAACCCTAACGTCATTATGTTAAGCCCGCCCACCGACTCTACACACGATGTGATTGGCCTGAGCAGAGGTTGGTTTTTCCAGCTCTCAGGTCTACCGAGAGTTGCTTTACTACACTCGTGGCAAAATACATTTTCTGCCGCTAGGTTGCGTCTAGATTTCTAGGCTATGACGGTGCAGTTTCAGATCTAAAACTTTGCAGGATGTTTTAAAATACGACACAACAGCACTTTGGCCATACATGTGTTTATTTGAACATTGACATTACACTGAAGGCAATTAATAATACTGAGGCATCATTCGCACCGCACATTTTGGCCATTGCTCTTAATTTTTACAGGCTGCTTCCCCAAAAGCAAATATATCTAATGTGAAATTATGAAAATAAACAGATTTGATCAACTTCTCAATCTATCATATGGTTAAATCACTATAATTAAAGCTCCATCCTGCTAGTACTACTCGTACCACATCTGAGAGATGGGTAAGTAAAAGGGACTTGAACCCTGAAGATTGACTACTTCTGCTTTTTCTCCTTCTCGAATTTGTCGATTTGACTAAAAATGTCCAGCAAATTGGAAGGAAGCTCTTTTTTTAGGGTTCCGATGGAAGACTTGCGTCCATCTTGATCGCGACTATTTCTCTCCGCTCGATCCATCTTATCATTCCAGCCTCGTTCAGATTCGCTGCGTTTTCTGCCTTGCGATGAACATTCCTTAGAGTAGCGATCGGATTTGTGTGAATATTCGGATTGGGCCGAGGAGGAAGAATCCCTCCTGTTCCTGGCACGCTCGGAGGTGTTATGAGTCGCGTAAACCTCACCGTTTCCATCAGGACCTCCGGGTCTAGACCCGCATTTGAGGTTCTCCGGACTTCTGTCGATGGCGTCTTCTAACCTACCTCTGCCGTCCTCATGTTGGCTTTTGCCCCAGGACTGTTCTCCTTCGCCGAGGAGTTTGGTTATGGATAGTTTCTGGTTGATGTACGAGGCGGAGGTGTTCGCAGGAGCGGGAAACCAGTCGTCCTCCGCCGTTCTATCGCTACAAGACGACACTCGCCTCTTGTGTTTCTTACTGCCGTGAGACGAGCGCCTGCGTTTGTGTTTCCGCTTCTTGGATTTTTTCCGACTCGTCGAAGGGGAGTCGTCGCCTGTGGTTGAAGACGTATCTGAGGACGTAGAGGAAGAGGTCGACCGCTTCCTTTTCTTCTTCATTCTATATGGAAGCAAACATCACACTGAAACTTGCATGGGACATCGACAGCGATTAAAAGAGTAAAGCACAAAAGAGTTCTTACCTTGTTTTGATGGAGGGATAGAGCTGAATGGTCACGTACACAATGGGAAGTTTCGAGAGTGACGAACCATTTTTAAATCAGGGCTCGTGATAGTTTAATTATGTTCATGTTTTGAGCTTCTGATGATTTTCAATACATAATGCAGCAAAATAATTTTTTGGGCATGGAAAACATTAGGGGTGTAACGGTGCGTGTATTCATACTGAACCATTTGGGGGCTTCCGGTGTGGTGCATGTGTGTACCAAACGGTTTACGAATGCAATCTTTAACAGTCGGCTTGTTTTACACGTGGAACACACTTCCCACACGAACATATTAAGTATTCAGTCAAGTGAACATATGAAGGTGTGTTGAGGATACATTACAACTTACTGAAACGTGTCATGTCTCGTGTAATCGCTCAATCAGTGTTTCAACGGCGGAAAGACGTCAATAAAACAGCTCGAGCACAATGTCCCGCAGCATTACATTTACATCAGGCGGTCACAACAGAAATCAACTCTTTCACTCAATATATGACCTATAAAAGCCCATATATTCATCATATTCACTGAACCTGTTACTGATGTCTGGATTACTAATGTGTGTTTAAATCTGTCATTAAAATGACAGCCACTGTGTATAAATTATTATATTTCAACAACAAATTGAACTAAAAACAATTTTATAAGATTTAGAAGTTAAAGCAAAAACTGCCTTCTGTGAAGTTTACATGTTTGCACACAATGTGTTATTTGAGTGATGATTATTATATCTAAAGATAAATAGCATCTGAATTTGGGCTAATAGTTTGGGCTCTGTCCTTTAATATTATAGTAATGTGTAAGTAACGCTCCCTATAGTTTACAGCATTAGCTTTAAGAAACGTCTAGTGTTAGTTGAATTCATTTAAGAACAGACACACATGTTGAATATAAACAAATAAAAAGCTATTTTGTAAAAATGTTGTATCGAACGGTACCGAACCGTGACTTCAAAGTGACTTCCAGACATTCAGCTGAACAAAATGTTAAAGTGCCCCACTACGGGTTTTTCAATATTCCCTTTCACGCGGGTATGATGTCACTAGCCGCATTTCCATTACAGATTTGCGCAAAACTTTTGCGATATTTTCTAAATGCTGATAAAAAACTATTGTGAATTTAACAGCGTTTCCTTTAACCGATGTTATGCAACTAAAATTTATTTTTTTCCTCTCGTGATAAGTCTTTCCAAAAATTATGAAACAGATGCTGGTAGGTTTACGTATATCCCAGCCACCGCACTAACCATTATTATTATTCGGAGACGTGCATGTTATCCAAGCATTAATGGCAAGGAAAGCCGCTTTTACTTGAGCGTATGAGGTGCGTGTTTAATAAAGAACTCAGCTCGTCTTCTGTCCGCGTCATCTGTAAAGAATTATCCACTTTTACGTACGTCAGGTGACCTGTAAATGCGGAAATTGTGAAAAATTTCCTTTTTCGAATTGGCTAAAAAACCACCTCATACGAGCATAAAAGCGTTTTTGCGATATATGGGAGTTCTTGGGAAACTGATGGGTTTCCATTGGGCGGTGAGTTAGAAATGTCCTTAGTGTGAGTCAACTGCTATATAAACTAATGTATATATGTACAGTAAGATAACCGTACAAAAACAGTAAAGCTACAGGCTTTGTTCATGGTTAGTTCACATTAACTAATGCATTAACTAATGTTAACCAATTGTGCAGTTAATGTGAATAGCTGCAATAATACGTGTGAGATAAGATTAATGCGGAACAGAGGTGTTGTTCATGGTAAGATCATGTTAACTAATACAACCTTATTGTAAAGTGTTACCGATATATATCAAAGATTTTATTTGTTAACATTAGTTAATGCACTGTGAACTAACATGAACAGCTGGATTTTTATTAACTTACATTAACACAGATTAATAAATACTCTACCATGTATGGGTCATTGTTAGTTCATACATTAGTGTTTACCAATGAGACCTGATTTTAAAGTGTTACCCACTATTAATACTAATAAACCTTAATAGTTATGGTTATTGTCCTTGGTGTGAACAGGCCTTTACTTCCTGATTTGGGTAAATAAATGAACTGCTGCATTGTGTACGTGACCAAATATGTGCTTAACAGGAATAAAAGTGTGAATCAGTATGGGGATGTTACCTTTTCTCTTCTTTTAGGATTTTACGCAATTTCTCTGCACTCGTCTCCCCGGTCTTAGTTCTTTCCTGCTCTTTGGCAGCTTCCTGTTCTTTCAATTTAAGCGATTTCTTTAAAGCAGTTCATTGACAGGGTAAAATTGGAATAATTATCAGGAAATTCACCAAGCAAGCATGCGTGCAGCACACAGGACGAGCAATTTCACACAAGTGCCGTTTTCACACCCAAGCGAAGTATTCGGAGTCAGGATGATAAGCAATGACAAAAAACGAGAAAACATTTTATATTTACCCATGATCATAAGATGCATTTACCGTAGTACCAGGAACAGAATACAAACCAAAGGAGGAGGGGGGGGGTTTATGTCCACATGGGGCATTATGTCAACCCAGTGCAATCAGGGTTAAAGGTCCCATCAGTCAGGTTTCACAGGTCCAAGATCAGATAGACACATAAATAACAAAAATACTTCATCAGTACTTCAATACATATCAGTTCACATAGACGTCATGCAAGTTTGCTTTTGATAATGGAAAAAAAGGAAATGCAGTGTCTTAACACATGACACATCTAATGTACCTGAAATACTGAAGCTATTTGACTGATTACATTTGCAGTGGCAGCCAATCACGTATCAGGGTTCCTACACGTCTCCATTTCATAATTCCACACTTTTCCAAACTCTGGAGATTATCAGCTTTACATTTGGTATACAGTACACATCTGTACATATTTTTTTTTGTGATTTTCTCGAAGTGGCAACATAGAAAGCCCCTAAAATAAAAATATACAAACTTTTTCATGCTCTCGAGAGTTTTTTTTTCTATTATATAAAATTATTCACATTTTTTAGTTTTCTAGTTTTATATTATATTTTAATTTCTGTAGCCCATTTCATTTGTGTGTCGCTGCCATCTTACTATGATGAAAACAAGAGCACAATGCACATTAATTGATAGAGATCTATTTGCTCAAAAATTGGCTTTTCTTAGGATAGTACCTCTAATATCAAGGCCTAATGTCCAATTTAACGCATCCTCTGTGTGGGCGGAGAATCCATGACACGAAATGAGTTTCTGGCACAATATGGCTGTGTGCGTTGGCCTATTCGCCAGGTTTGAGGGTCTATAAAAAAGACTGGTACTGTAGTAAAAGTCTTCAAAATTTGCCTTTCATTAGCCAAGTACATTATATTTGAAAGCCTAATGTCCAATTTAACTCATCCTCTTTGGTGGCAGAGAAACCATGACACGAAATGAGCTACTGGCACAATACGGCTGTGTGCGTTGTACTATATGCTAAGTTCAAGGGTCTATAAAAAAGACTGGTACTGTAAAAAATAATACAAAATTTGGCTTTCGTTAGGGCAGTACATCATATTTCAAGAACTCAGGTCTGCTTTAACGCATACTCTGTGGCGGCGGAGAAACCACACCATAAAATGGGCTGATGGGGCAATAGCTGGCTGTGTGCACTGCCTATACGCAAGGTTAAATGTTTTCTCGTGCGCATCCGAAAGTCTGTATATTTTTTATTTTTGCAAAGGTCCTTTTCAATGCTCTGTAATGCGGTACTAAGAATTCATTTCCATACTGCGTAGGAACCCTGATGTATTTTGTGACAGGCAGGTTCACCCAGCTCACCTGGATGCGTATCTGAAGTTTCTCCAGAGCCTCCGCTGCCTCTTGAAACGTGTCATCTAACACCATGGCTCTTTTGTAAAGACCCTCAGCGGTCACCAACTTTTCTTCCTCTTCAAGTCTATGCAGAAAAGATCAGATCACCGTCAAAACCGTCATCTTTGGAAGAGTCAAATGCATTCTAAAATGATTATAAAGCCGATTTTAATCCAGCGAGTCTTCCAAGTTATATTAATATTCAGCAAATTAAACAATTATGGTAAGTATTGTTCAAAAATGATGTAACAAGTGTTTCTGTTTATAAGTGTGTGGTATGGTGTTGTGAAAAAAATGTATAGTGAAAAACACTGGATTATAGCACATCAAGTGTAATTCTAATCGACATGTTTTAAGTGTAATGCTATAAAGCAGCTACATTCCAGGTGTCTGCAATTTCACTCCAAGGTTTAAAATACCGGAGATGCTCACTCATTCCATCTGTTGTATTTCCAGACGGTAATAGTAAGAACAAAAACAAGCACGACACTCGTACGGGAATATTCTGAATGGATGTTCACCTTTAGAGCCTGACTTCTTTTGTTTGCTTTATCGTTTTAATTGTGTTGGGCATGTAAATGCGGTAAAAGTTACGCCTCAGACAGGTCGGATCATGTCCGAGATTAATCACCTGCACCTCAGGGAAGGAATGCATGGGAATTCCTACGGGTGAATCATTGAACAATTCAATGCATTTGTGTGACGTCTCAAGAATATAAAATAAATGCGGGTATATGCCTGACAGCGTAGTCTTCATGTCATAATTAAATGCACACAGTTCTTGATGACATACTGTCCTCCTCGTTCCACCAGCGTCTGGCAGAGGTATTTTTTAGCATTCCTGTGCGAGGGACAGCTCTCCAACGCCAGTTCAAAGTCATCGATGGCTTTCATCAAGCTTCCTTTGGTTGCATATCTACAATAAGATAAAAACAGCTTCAGTAATTATGTCACACAAGCCACAACGGCAAATATTACTCTTTATATGAACGTGATGTGACTTACAGAGCCCCACGCGCCACAAGCGCCTCCACATTGTTGGTGTCGATCTCTAAGGCCTTGTTGTACTCATTCATCGCTTCTACATGGCGACCCGATTTGAAATGGTCAACACCAGTTTTGACACTATAATGGTGTGAAGAAATGATACGGTCAGCACTCGCTCACTCAGGTTTGAACGGAAATCTTTATTAAATGACAAATAAGAGAAAAATCGTTCAAGAATTCTTAAAAATATACTATATGTTTTTAATGTTCGTTTCCCATTTTTATAGCAAAAGTCATAACATACTGAGCACACATCTCAATCTAAATTAAATGATAAAAACACTTTAAAATAGGGTTTCATTAGTTAAACTAACAATGAGCAATAATTACACAACATTTATAAGTCTTATCTATAAGTACACATTAGTCAATACAATTAAAAGTTGTATGGAGTGTGGAGTAACGTGGACAAACTATAATTTTTTTTTAGCTGACACATTAAATTAAATATTGTAACAAATACATTACTCACTGTTAGTTACATACATGAACTAATCTTAACAAACGAGATCTTGTTGTAGAGTGGTACTAAAAATATATATTTTAAAATAAGTGTACTTAAAATGTAGCTAATTGCGTTAGTTTCTTTTAATGGAAAGTAATGCGTTAAGCTACTTTTGCGTTACGCTTTCCCTCATCTGGGCTGGATTTGCTAGTTTGTTTTTTAATAACATAATTAATTTTGGCAGGTGTAAAGGTCCTTTCAAACCACAAGTGAAATGAATAAGCCTCATGGTGCATTCACATAAGACGCGAATGAAGCGTTAAGCGCGAGTGATTTACATGTTAAGTCGATGCAAAGACGCGAATAGACATTCTGTGGCGCGATTTGCTCGAATGAGGCCGCGTTAACCAATCAGGAGCTTGCTCTAGTAGTGACAACAATGAGGACGAAACCATATGTGGATACCGGGAGCTGTACGATACATCTTCATACTTCAGAAACAGGGATAAAAAGGATCTTGCTTGGAAGAAAGTGAGTGAGGAGGTCGGACAGTCTGGTAAGTTGTAAAAAACGCTCTTTACTCAATTTGAGCTGAGACTACGAGCTAGCTAAAGCCAGAAAATTGAGCTTATTCACAGTATTTTAAAACAATCCATGTCAGCCGTTTCACAACAAGACGAGCCGGCTGGCAGAAGCCCCTTCCATGATGCGAATTCGCATCTGCTGTGAATTGAATCTCACACACGAATGAAGCGAGTAAATGTGCAAGCGTGCAACTATGCGCTATTAACATTATATAATATTATATTCGCACAAGTCGCGTCTGGTGTGAACACACAGTCAGGCTGAAGGAAATACAATTTCACGGCCGTACAGTAGAGATCAGCGGGTTGATTTCCACCCTGTACGTCCGATTTCAGCACTCCAACACCACCCAGACATACAAATTAAGTGGAGAATTCATCCACTCAAAGAAGAAAAATCACATTGGACTATTTTTAGGCTACTTTTGTTGCACAGACCTGGCAACCCAACCACTTTCAGCTGTGCTGCCATTCTAGACCGCAGAAGACAGGACACAGAAAAGAAGGAAACGATTGTGATGTTTTTTGCTTATTAGTATGATTGAATTGCATAAATCGAAGGTCAGCAGCGAAGACATTGGTTAATAAACTGAGATTAAATACATAAAGTATATTTGTGTATATATTGCAGGATTTCATAATATTCTGAGTTTGCATTTCACTTTTTAATCATTTTGAGTAATGCTGAATCTGTTTTTTTGTAAGTTAGATGAGTAAATATCTGCTCACATTTAATCTAGAACTACAATAACCATGTTCACACACAACACCTCTGCACTTGCGTTACTTATCTATATTTTGTTGTAAATTTAAAAGTAATGCATTATTTTACTAAGTTCATGAAAAAGCATTAGTTGTGGATTGATCTATTTTTAGAGTTTACACCAAAAAAATTAAAGTGTTTTATAAGAGAAGTCAAGGACGCAACTGGTATGATTCAATTTACAGCACTTCTCATTCATTTCTATGGTATCTGCGAACAGTGATTGAATTTCCTTCAGAGTTGTGTGACAGCCAGTGACCTGAAGGCACATGTGAAGTTAGCCGTTACACTTTCTCCAATGGCAGAGCCACGGACTCCCGTATCTACCAATAATAAGACCTTCTCTAAATACACAGGGCTCCAGACTGCCACCAAATGGTTGCATTTTGCGACTAAAATTTGAGAGTGTGCAACTGAATTTAACATCCAGTCGCACATGTGCAACCGGTAAATTTGCCTTCTGTCGGTACTGGAGAAATTAAGAAAATACAATTACTATTTATAATTGATAGACGTTATATCTGGCAAATTATATCTTTGCCAGCCGTTTCTATATAAGATAATATTAAACCATTTGTCTGTGGTACATTTTTGCTATTCGTAATCCAGAAGAGAGAGAAAGCGAGCGAGCTCTCTCACGTGGAGCTACAGCGAACACAACACGTCAGCTTAATGAGTGACGATGGCCAAGAGAACTAAACTAAAGTTTAGTCTGCTTAAACTTTAGGGATGTGCTGTGATATTAATCAAATTTTATTTTCGATTTCGGCTTCCAAGAATTATAAAAATAAGATATGAGGTAAAACTATTCCTATAGCCGTGTTCCGCCTTCCCTTCACAGCCTTGCGATGTCATTTCTCCCTAAACCTAAACTTAACGTCAGAATCTAGTTCATGATTGTTGTAAACTGCAGTCTCTACTGTTGCTTAACTGCGGGATGTGTTTGATAATGAATAGAGCTATTAAATGCACAATAATCCGCTCAAGAGACGCTGTTTCCAACTTCAAGGCGGCTTATGTGTGTGTGCTGCGAAATGGACCGACTTGCACTTTATATTTTAAACTTTTCGATGGTTTAAACTAAACCATCAAATAGGCTAAACAACGAATAGCCTGTGTCAAAACGACCGGATTGGAGAGTAGTTACACTAACAGTTTTTATCTTAAATGGGCATAAATAGTTTGGAGAAATAGGAGAATAGGATATTATAGTTCGGCATTCGGTCTTAAAGGGGCAGTGTCTAATAAACCTGCTGACGATTGAGAATCAAACAGAAGGCAACGAGAAAATATTCACATCTCTTGAATGAATAACTTTAGTTAATAACATTAATCTATCAATTTATACATTGAAAACTATGCAGTTATTTTACATTTCATTACTTTATTAGATTTCTTTGTAGGTTTGTTCTTTCTAAGTAATATTAATGTTAGCAGACCTTCCTAAAATTAAAGCAATGTTTATTTCATTTGTGTCTTTTTCTTATTGTGTATTTATTTAACATTTGTTTGCACTTTGTTCTTATGTTGTATCGTATCTTATGTATATAAAACACCAAAAAATGCCTGCACACTGGTCCATTTACACATGTTTTATATTTGTTTTGTTCAAACATTGCTGTTTCTTTTGCTGTAGATATTTTACTTTTCAGATTATAAAGGCATGTTAATTATGTTCCTAATTATGTTTGTTTTTTTTCATAAAAAAAAAAAATAAGAATAAGAATACCGTTAGAGTACCGGATTGATAAGCAGTATCGGTAAGAATAATACCGTTAACCTTAACAATACCCATCCCTATTAGTAATACAGTGGAAATTAGTAGATTTAATTAGCATGTTGATTTACAGTGAGTGCCCCTAAATGTTCTGCCTGTGCGCCTAAAATGTTCAGGTTGGGGCCACTGTGTCTGGAGCCCTGTATAAAGAGCCATGCTCTCGTCTAACACATTGTGAAGTACTGCCAGTTTTACACTGTAAACCCTAACGCTCAAAATAATGAATCAGTGTGAGTAGAGCCAACTCAAATTAAACAAATTAGTTCAATCAAATGAATTTGTTTGAGTATTTAGAACTTTCCTTTTCTTTTGAGTTCACAAAACGGACACATTTTAAGTAATCTGAACTCTTTCATTGTTTTGTGTTTTATGAACTTTTATATTGGGCAGGGATTCTATTTCCCAGCATGCTTTGCCATGACACTCAAAAGGGACAGTAAATGCCAAAATGAATAGTTAAATTATGTTTTTTTGTACAAGGTTAATGTTAAGGTGGAGATTTAGTGGTGTTTAATGTTGTGTTATGCTAGTTCAGAAGAGTTTCTGTTATGTTGGGTTTTGTGTTGAGTATGAGGACAGATATATGAGAAATGTGTTATATTTATTCAGAAAGTGCTATGCTAATGCTACCAAACCATTGTAGCTAATTAGCAAGGTGGCATTTATTGAATTCTATTTATTCTATTTCTATTTTTAATTTCCTCCTTGTGTTTCTTGTAACTGTTATTTGCACTGTCTATGGAGCGGACCTGTTTACATTTCACTGCCAGTTATATATTCTGTATATAATTGTGTATATGACAAATAAAACTCTTGAATCTCTTGAGCTAGTCAAGTTTCCACAACTAAAAATGTAAGTTAAATATATGAATTAGTTCAAGTATATACAAGTTCAAGCAATTAAAACGTTTGGTTCCTTAAACTTTACATTTCTTAACTTTGCCAACTTTTGAGTTTACAGTATGCATTACTGAGCGTTTTTTCCATTATGCCTGTTTAATGGATATCACATTTACTGGATTACTGTTTTTGGACTGTCTATTTCTTCCATTAACCCTAGCCTGTGTTTTCCGAACATCCCTTTGGATTGATTGTTTCAATAAACTTCTGCAAATGGATTTAAACACAACATCAAGCCTGAGTTTGTTACAAAAAGTAATCTGATTACATAACTCATGTTACTTGTAATGCATGTGCAATAACCCCTGACATTTTTGACTTGATGCAAATTAAAACATCCGAAAATAAAAACATTTTAAATGCATTTTAAATTAATATGAAATATTGTGTTCATTTAATGGAATATATATCTATAGCAGCCTGTAGTGCGATGACGAACAGGATTAAATCCAATACATGTAGTCGGCAGACTCGGCACTTCTCCCCCCAAACCAGTTTAAATGTAAGGCTGTAGGGTAGTTTAGAGGTTAGTATCTGTTGTGATTGACATGAGTAATGAAATCTTTAGAATCGACTGCACTTGAAAATTAAAATCACACAGATTTAATGCAGCATGTTATGACAGTGAGGACAGCCTCAAAAATGTGGTAATAACAAACCATTTCAAGGCCCAGGATACAGACTGCTTCTTCCGAATAGTCATGGCAAAATCATCTTCTTTGAAGCGCTTACTGTATACATAAAAATCAGTTTAACTGAGAAAACACCAACAAAACTGGGAATGATGAGGGTGTATAAGATAGATAATATACCTCTGTAATCCCCTCATTAGAGAAGGAGTTTGTGCACCACTTATTCCCAGCTTTTCCAAGAGGTGGTCCACATTTAAGGGGTTGGACAAACCAAGAGCGCCGTCCAAAAGCTTCTCATAAGTCTCGCTACTGTCTGTGGCCACCCTTTCACCCCGGCTGCAACAGTGGAAGTGGCAATAAACATCAGGAAGTCTGATATAAATGGGTAAATGTCTGATTTCTTAATTCAGCATACATGTAATGAAGAGGAAGATCTTCTTTGCTTATGACACCCAGCTTGACTTTACTCAAGTAAGGAGCCAGAGAAGATGAATACAGTGATAGGGTCAGCTTCTCATGGTAGCGGTCAATGTCCTTCACCCCAGCTGTGGCATAAAACATCACTATCACATCTAATGTTCATTTCATATAGTAATTCACTGGCTTTCCTTTAAAAAAAAAAAACATACCTCTGATTAAATCCCCGATTTGGTAATAAGACAGAGGATCGTCATGATTTCCAGTCGATGGTACATTTCTTATTGGACAGAGGGCCTTTTGGATATATAACATTTACTTTTAGAATCACATTTGACTGACAAGCTGCAATTAGATAAGAAATATATGTTGAGCTAATTTCTTAGAAATGTACTCTAAGCGTTCGTGTTGGTTTCAAATGGGTTTGAAAAACTTTAACACCATTTTCAGCAAAAGTTTCCATTTAAAGACTCAAGTTAAAAGTATTAACGGTTTCTTTACATCTTGACCTTAATCATATGGAAGTGTTTCTGCCACTAAATGAAAATGAAGCAACTGAGACTTTATCCTGCGATTCTGATGTTATAACCCACAATTATGAGTTTATATCTCACATTTCTGAGGAAAAGGGTCTGAATTGCAAGCTTGTATCTCACATTTTTGAGAGAAAAGTCGATATCAACTCATAACGGAGTTATAAAGTCAGCTCACAATTCTAACTTTTCTTCTCACAACTGAGAGTAGGGTTTTCAAATGTACTAGTTGGTACTCAAAAGAAAAGTTGATGGTACAAGCATTCTGCAGTACCAGTAGTACCAGGTGTAGTCTGTACCTGCTGATAGACGCTGCTTTCATTCGTCTGTGCTCTCGGAGCAAAAAAGGTTTCTATTTACAGCGTGAGCTTTGTAGCCAATCACAATCCTATCTGTTGAGCGCTTGAACGCAATGGCCAATCAGAGGAGCTTGCGAGTCAGCTAGTCAGAATCCGCTTAAAAGTATAAGTTCACTTAAAAATGAAAATTACCCATGATTTACTATCATCCTTTGTGTATATGACATTCTTCTTTCTGATGAACATAATCAGAGTTATATTTAAAAATATCCTGATGTTTCCAAGATTTATAATGGCAGTGAATGGGGCTCACGAGTTTGAAGCTTAAAAAAAGCACATCCATCCATTATAAAAGAGCTCCACACAGGGGGTTAATAAGATGAATATGGAAGGCAGCATATGTAAGCTAGATATTTTTATAATGTGTTAAAAGATGTATATACACAAACCTTAGAATTAAACTTCAATAGGCGCTATTAATTTAATGATAGAACTTTAGTAATATGAACTAAAACTTGGTAATCGTGCAAATGAAAATGTATGAATACATGCGTGTCATTTTAACTGAACTTAAGTGCTGGTTATGAATATTGAATCGCACGTCATCTGGCGCTTCGCTGAACTGATGCCTTTGAATCAAAACAGGGACGGTAATAGGTGAGCGCCAGCCAATGAGATTGCCGTTTGTGCATTAGTTTCTTCTTGCTCATAAAGGCTAAAAAATTCCAAATGAACAGCGTTATTTTACAGGAAACACAATAAAGAATGTGGTTTACCGGTAGCACATCAATTCTACGTGATAAGACTCTCTCTGAGTTCGTGAGAAACACAGTCGGGCACCTCACTAGTTTACTGCGTGTCAAATGCGTGATTCTTCCCAGTTCAGCGGAAATCCCACCCTGCAACCTGTTTCATCAGCTGGGTTACGGCGTTGACGGGTGAGTTTAGGCATCGGGGTTGGGTGTAGGCGGTGCTGTGATCTGTACTTTGCCAATAAAATCTTTAGAATCGGCTCTAGGGCGGGATGTCCGCTGAACTGGTTTGGGAAAATTCTGATCGTTGGGAGAATTTTAACCAGTAGAGATATCGCCCATCCCTGTTTGAGATACAAACTCCCAATAGTAAAAAGTCAGTTGTGAGAAAAGTCACAGACTCATTTTAAGATTCCATAATCATTATTTGTATTAAAAATTTTAATTAAATGAATTATTTTAAAAGCTATTATAATTATGAATGAGTGCGTGTACATGCACGTGCTTAAGGTGTTTATGCTTAATAAGCCGACAACGCAAGTGGTCATTTAAACGCGGTATCCCGTTTACTTTTAAAGTCATAAACGGCCTAAGCATAAACCGGTCGGCACAGGTAGTTTTTTGCCTCTTATCCCGAATTTGCGCAGCATTAAACGCATGCTTTCTGTCGCCTAATGAGTACTTATTCAAACGCATCCAGATAGAGCGAGCGTTTTGCATGGAAGAAAAAGGACATATATCACAAACGCAGACTCTTAAGACACAGAGAATAACACAAATGTGTTCTCATCTCTTGCAGCAAGAGTAGAAGAGGTTCAGTCAAAACGCTGCATCCGTAACTGCATGAGAGATTAATATGAGCCATGCATTTCCTGATCACACGTCGCAAGCTTTATTTAACATCACAACTGACATAACATTTAGAATAGTATTATGAATTTTTATTAGAAATTATTGACGTCACTACAAGGAAATAACCCGATTTATTACTAAAGCCATGTAAACACGGTTTAATTGCTTTGTCAGTTTACTGGTTTGCATGTAAACGTGGAAAACTGGTTATTTCAATAAGCTGATATTTGTGAGTTATCAGCTTACCGGTGTGCATATAAACATGCTCAATGATATATTTATATTTGCAATTCTGTTGCTGATTCCAGCCATTAGTGGCTCAGAATTACACACTTCAGAGAAAAATAAATAAATAAATTCAACCCAACCTTTATCTCAAGATCCTCGATATCCCTCTCCAGTCCACCAGCAGTGCAGAGAAGAGTTACAAATAAACCAAAGTCTCGTACTGAATTGATCCTTCCGATAACCATGTCTCCACGCTCCACGTCCCGGTAGAAGAGCTCGCGCCTCTCTTCAAACGACACCTCCATGAACTGCTCCAACGGGGGCATGATGGCGTACGCCTCTGAAACAACACAGGTGTGTGCATTAGCAGAAGTGTACCGTGTGAATGACAAAAGTAAAATTTAAGAAGAATAGCCTGGTAGCTCATTTCCATACAATTAAAGTGAATGGGGACTGGGGTTGTCAAGTCATATGACTTATTCAACTTTTGGTGCCCATTCACTTTCAAAAACTTTGGAACTACATAAGGGTGGATAAATCTTTTTGTAGAAATATTCCTTTAACAGTCATAAGATTGTGAATTTCATTTGAAGGTAATGATCACCTCCGGATTCCTCCTGCCATTTTTCCGCTGGTGTAGATGATTTCCATGATGGTGCAAACAGAAGATCAGCTTTCCTGGCTATGAACTGCTCCAGAACAGGACTTATCTCTTCTTCATCCCTGTTTTAAACCAAGAACCACAAACAACAATCAGAGATGTCTTTTACACGTGTATTTGTGCATATATAATTTATATAGCGATATATAGACAGATCAGGCATATCATTATGACAGGTGAAGTGAATAACACTGATGATCTCTTCATCACGGCTCCTGTTAGTGGGTGGGATATATTGAACAGTGAGCAATTGAACATTTTGTCCTCAAAGTTGATGTGTTAGAAGCAGGAAAAATGGGCAAGCGTAAGGATTTGAGTGAGTTTGACAAGGGCCAGATTGTGATGGCTAGACGACTGGGTCAGAGCATCTCCAAAACTGCAGCTCTTGTGGGGTGTTCCTGGTCTGCAGTGGTCAGGATCTATCAAAAGTGCTCCAAGGAAGGAACAGTGGAGAACCGGCCACAGGGTCATGGGCGGCCCAGGCTCATTGATGCACGTATGGAGCGAAGGCTGGCCCGTGTGGTCCGATCAAACAGACGAGCTACTGGAGCTCAAACTGCTCAAGAAGTTAATGCTGGTTCTGATAGAAAGGGGTCAGAATACACAGAGCATCACAGTTTGTTATGCGTATGGGGCGGCATAACCGCTGACCAGTCAGGTGCCCATGCTGACCCCTGACCCGCCGAAAGCACCAGCAGTGGCACGTGAGCATCAGAACTGGACCACGGAGCAATGGAAGAAGGTGGCCTGGTCTGATGAATCACGTTTTCTTTTACATCACGTGGATGGCCGGGTGTGTGTGCGTGGCTTACCTGGGGAACACATGGCCCCAAGATGCACTATGGGAAGAAGGCGAGCCGGTGGAGGTGATGCTTTGGGCAATGTTCTGCTGGGAAACCTTGGGTCCTGCCATCCATGTGGATGTTACTTTGACACGTCCCACCTACCTAAGCATTGTTGCAGACCATGTACACCCTTTCATGGAAACGGTATTCCCTGGTGGCTGTGGCTCTTCCAGCAGGATAACGCTCCTGACACAAAGCACAAATGCTTCAGGAATGGTTTGAGGAGCACAATAACGAGTTTGAGGTGTTGACTTGGCCTCCAAACTCCCCAGATCTCAATCCAATCGAGCATCTGTGGGATGTGCTGAACAAACAAGTCCGATCCATGGAGACCCCACAATTGCAACTTACAGGACTCAAAGGATCTGCTGCTAACATCTTGGTGTCATACCACAGCACACCTTCAGGGGTCTAGAGGAGTCCATGCCTTAACGGGTCAGGGCTGAGCAGGGCAGCAAAAGGGGGACTAACACAATATTAAGAAGGCGGTCATAATGTTATCCCTGATCGGTGTATATACTGTTATTATAGTATTTGAGTCAGATCCCTATTAATATACAAATAACAGGCATTTCAAAGTTAAAATGATATTTCCCATCAAATTATTTTAATATTTTTTCACTAAAATAATACAAATAAATAACTTACTGAATTTGCATGACTTCAGAGGTGTATGGAAGCCCATTTCTGCCACATTAGAAAAAAATCATGCTTTGGTAAATCATAATACTAAGTCAAACTTATGAGACAAAAAGTGGAAATTCTGACATACTACGTCATAACACTGACATAAAAAAATTTTTAAATTATCAAAGGGTTAGTTAACCCAAAAATGAAAATTCTATCATTATTTACTCAGAAGCTTATTCAACTTCTTTCCTACATTTAGATATGTGGCGAAATGCATTTTTCTCAGTGCATGCATTGTTTTAGTTTGGCAGGGTCGCCGTTAGCTTAGCTTAGCATAATGAATGGAATCCTATGTTGCCAGCTAGCATGTCCCGAGTAAAAGAGATCAACAAAAAAAAAAAGCACCGCTACTTGGGCGCAGATAAATCACGCAACACATGAAATCGCCAAACTTCTGCCAACATACCGGCGTGAATAGTAGCTGGCTATTTTTCATACAGTTTGGGGATTTCATGTATTGTGTGATATCTCTGTAGTAGCAGTGCTTCGCCTGTGCTTCCCCATAATATAGTCCCAAATTAATATCTGCCTAGGAAATCACCTAGTCTTAATCTGCATCGCTATTTGTACTCGTCGTGAATAACTAGGTGGGGGTTTTTGTGATCCCTTTTACTCTGGACATGCTAGCTGGCAACATAGGATTCCATTCATTATGCTAAGCTAAGTTAGCAGAGACCCTGCCAAACTAAAACAATGCATGCACTGAGACAAAAATGCATTTGCCCACATATCTAAATGTAGGAAAGAAGTTGAATAAGCTCTATTTCTAAAAACGGTGGAATGATCCTTTAAGATATTTTTATTGAAATCTAAGATTTCAGTCCCTACATTGTTCATAATGCGATCGTAAAACGAATCCATTTGAATTGAGTGGTTCAATCTAAATTTTCTGAAGAGACTATATCTCTTTATATGATGAACAGATAGAATTTTTTTTTATTCACATAAACATTCATCAACAATCACATTAGTTGTGGTAAACAGAAGCTCAAGAAAATTCACTTGATGTGCAAAAACCAATGAGGTTCATTCTCGTGTAACGCAGCACGTTTGAGCTTCAGCGAGAACCAATGAGGTTCATTCTCGTGTAACGCAGCACGTTTGAGCTTCTCAAGAACCAATGAAGTTCATTCTCGTGTGTCATGCATCATCGCTTTATGTCTTTATTAACTTTTTGAAGCGTCGAAGTGGTAGTTTTGTGGATTGTCAATGGAGGGAGAGAAATCAGATTTCTATTAAAAGAGCTTCATTTTTTTGTGCCAAAGATAAACGAAAGTCTCACAAGTTTGAAACGACATGAGGGTATGATGAAAGTTTTCATTTTTGGGTTAACTAAATCAAGTCATAATTATAAGATTAAAAAGTCTAAATTATTATTTTCTATATCATAATTATGATTTATCAAAACGCTTTTTTCTTAAGTGGCATAAAACATTTGTATAATGGAGTACTTTTAAGCTGCTTTTAAACTGAATAGAGCTCTAGTCTCGTTCACGTTAAAAGAATAGTGCGGACGCTCTGTTGAACACTTAATGTGCGCTAAACAAAACACATCATACATGTTTAAAACGACATGCAGTCCAGTAAGTGCTTATAGTGCATTATCTGTATTATTAATTTATTTGGGACAGAATGACTGTATATTAAAGTGATAGTTCACCCAAAAAATTAAATTAGCCCATTATTTACTCGCCCTCAAGAAGGATGATGATGGATTATGATGGATGGATGCATTTTTATGATGGACAGATGCACTTTTATGATGTACAGATGCACTTTTATGATGTACAGATGCACTTTTATGATGGATAGACGCACTTTTATGATGGACAGTTGCACTTTTATGATGTACAGATGCACTTTTATGATGGATAGACGCACTTTTATGATGGATAGATGCACTTTTAAGGACTTCAAAACAGAAACAGCCACTATAAAGCTTTTTTATTGTTATAACTCTGATTGAATTCGTCTGAAAGAAGAAATATAAGAAGATATACACCTAGGATGACTTGAGGGTGAGTAAATAATGGAATAATTTTCATTTTTGGGTGAACTATCCCTTTAAGTATGTTTAACAGGCTATTTAAAGAGTCTTGGGGTCTCAACTCAAACATGATATAAGGGATCAAATGCTCCATGCACAACTTACCTTTGGTCAAGAGTCTTGGCGAGATCAGCAACCACATGTTTAAAGTCTGGGTTTTCATTCTGTTCACATTTTAACAGTGACAGCAGGTTTTCGCCATGATACGACACAGATTGTCTGAGTAAATCTCTGTCCATTCTCAGTGTCTCCAACACCACATATTTACACTAAATGTGTGCAAAAATATCACCCCAGTATTAACAATGATATTAACTGATTGAGTATGTCACTAGATCATCTGTTAACCTGTCCGACATGTGCTGGAAACCGGACAGAGACTGTAGAAGGTAAAAGTGTCTGAATTTGAGCAGAAATAACTGCAGATGTAAACGTGCCTGTGCCAAACGCGAGACGTGGAGACCGGAAACAAACCGGAAAAAGACTTTAACCACTTTTGAATATCCTTGAAGATTCGATTAAAAAACAAATAGTCAAAATAAAGCTATTTAGAATGTAGTTTCGCTTAACCACAGCAGTGACCAAACAAGAAACACACGAGAGGCAATGTGGAAATGTTTTGTTGTTGTCTTGTTTTCAAAATTAAAGTCGGTGATAAAAAAAATAATAAAAAAACCCCACCGTTTTCAAAATAAAAGTCCCGACGGCAGGCCTTTTTTTTTTCAAAATAAAAGTTCCATTAACACACCAAAACTACAATAACATTTCAGACGGGTCCAGGAAACCAAAAACAAACAGGAAAAAACTATTAGCCAAATTTAACCCAAAGTGCTTCGAATTCTAAAGATTACTGTAGAATATGAACGAATATGAACTAAACGAACAAACAAATGATACAGGTATTTTAGGGTTAGAAGAATGTTTGGGTGTCCCACTCATACCAAAGATGATAAGATAAAGATTTATTTATTTTTAAACTAGCCAATCAGAATCCTTCCTGGTTTGAGCTCGAGCATTATCATGTGTTGGTTTGTTTGCTAATATGGTTATTCTTATAGCTATCTTTATTATTATTGTAACTTTTTAAATGCTTCCAGTTGAACTCATGGAATGGAAATGCCTGTGTCCCAGAAACATTTTGGCTTCATAAGTGTTGGGAAAAAAGTACATAATTTTTTTATGTTTTTAGCATTCTACCAAAATAGTGACATGTTTAACTATAAGCAATGGTGGTGGAGCTCAGGGACTAAAGAAATATGAAGGTAATCCACCCTGTTAGGGACATATACACTACGTAGTTATCACAACATGGTAATGATGTAAATGTTAAACATTAACAAGCTTTTCTTGGATAGTATATGTCCCTTATGCCATCATGGTGGTGTTTTTTTTTTTTTCTTGAAACAATAACAAAACTATTATTGATGAATATAATGCCTTGATTATTAAGAACAGGTCCTTGTTGTAACAATTTTTTTTCAACAGGATGGTAAATAATAATAAAAAGTGTTCAAAAACATATACTGTAAAGGCTGTTAATGCTCCTCACCTCCCAAAATAAGACATAAGTATGCAAAACGTTTAACTTTGCTGTCAAATTATTATTTAAAAATGACACTAACAGGGTGGAACACAATGACAGTGGATGAGATTCCTGTCATTGTCCTGCATAGTTTGGCATCAGTAATGTGTGTGTCACATGCCTGTCCTGTCTCGTGTTGCACATGTGGTGTTTTGTCATGTTAGGCCATGTGCTCTGTCATTGTTGATCCCACCCCCTTGTTATCTCATTATTGGTTTAATTTGCCCCACCTGTGTTCCCTCATTCCCAGCTTGATTTCTCCCCTTTATATACTCCTTGTGTTTGTCAGTCCTGGTCGGATCGTTGTATTGTCTACGTCTCCCGGTTCCCCGTGATCGATGTTGGTTTGTTTAAGTTTATATTTGTTATTCTGATTATGTGTTTTTCCACCTCGTGGGTTTTTGTTTTGAGTTTATGTTTTATTTTGTAATTAAATCCTTTTCCTTGCACTTGAGTCCTCGCACTAGTTTTCCTTTGTGTTGAACGTGACAGTGTGGAACTGCACCTATTATACAGGTCCTTCTCAAAGAATTAGCATATTGTGATAAAAGTTCCTTATTTTCCATAATGTAATGATAAAAATTAAACTTTCATATATTTTAGATTCATTGCACACCAACTGAAATATTTCAGGTCTTTTATTGTTTTAATACTGATGATTTTGGCATACAGCTCATGAAAACCCCAAAAATTAGCATATTTCATCTGACCAATAAAAGAAAAGTGTTTTTAATACAAAAAAAGTCAACCTTCAAATAATTATGTTCAGTTATGCACTCAATACTTGGTGGGGAATCCTTTTGCAGAAATGACTGCTTCAATGCGGCGTGGCATGGAGGCGATCAGCCTGTGGCACTGCTGAGGTGTTATGGAGGCCCAGGATGCTTCGATAGTGGCCTTAAGCTCATCCAGAGTGTTGGGTCTTGTGTCTCTCAACTTTCTCTTCACAATATCCCACAGATTCTCTATGGGGTTCAGGTCAGGAGAGTTGGCAGGCCAATTGAGCACAGTAATACCATGGTCAGTAAACCATTTACCAGTGGTTTTGGCACTGTGAGCAGGTGCCAGGTCGTGCTGAAAAACTAAACCTTCATCTCCATAAAGCTTTTCAGCAGATGGAAGCATGAAGTGCTCCAAAATCTCCTGATAGCTGGCTGCATTGACCCTGCCCTTGATAAAACACAGTGGACCAACACCAGCAGCTGACATGGCACCCCAGACCATCACTGACTGTGGGTTCTTGACACTGGACTTCAGGCATTTTGGCATTTCCTTCTCCCCAGTCTTCCTCCAGACTCTGGCACCTGATTTCCCAATGACATGCCAAATTTGAGACAGTCCAGTGCTGCTTCTCTGTAGCCCAGGTCAGGCGCTTCTGCTGCTGTTTCTGGTTCAAAAGTGGCTTGACCTGGGGAATGCGGCACCTGTAGCCCATTTCCTGCACACGCCTGTGCACGGTGGCTCTGGATGTTTCTACTCCAGACTCAGTCCACTGCTTCCGCAGGTCCCCCAAGGTCTGGAATCGGTCCTTCTCCACAATCTTCCTCAGGGTCCGGTCACCTCTTCTCGTTGTGCAGCGTTTTTTGCCACACTTTTTTCTTCCCACAGACTTCCCACTGAGGTGCCTTGATACAGCACTCTGGGAACAGCCTATTGGTTCAGAAATGTCTTTCTGTGTCTTACCCTCTCGCTTGAGGGTGTCAATGATGGCCTTCTAATGATATGCTAATTTTTTTGAGAAATTAATTTTGGGTTTTCATGAGCTGTATGCCAAAATCATCAGTATTAAAACAATAAAAGACCTGAAATATTCAGTTGGTTTGCAATGAATCTAAAATATATGAAAGTTTCATTTTTATCATTACATTATGGAAAATAATAAACTTTTATCACAATATGCTAATTTTTTGAGAAGGACCTGTATTTGCAATATACACTAAATGATATATTTATTGAATTAATATATTTATTTATTTACTAACTAATATTCTATTCGAAGTTCCACCCTGTTAGGTTTATACAAGTGCTGGTCATATAATTAGAATATCATCAAAAAGATTTATTTCACTAATCCCATTCAAAAAGTGAAACTTGTATATTATATTCATTCATTACACACAGACTGATAGATTTCAAATGTTTTATTTATTTTAATTGTGATGCTTATAACTGACAACTAAGGAAAATGCCAAATTTAGTGTCTCAGAGATTTAGAATATTACTTAAGACCGATACAAAGAAAGGATTTTTAGAAATCTTGACCAACTGAAAAGTGTGAACATGAAGTGTATGAGCATGCACAGCACTCAATACTTAGTTGGGGCTCCTTTTGCCTGAATTACGGCAGCAATGCGGCGTGGCATGGAGTCGATCAGTCTGTGGCACTGCTCAGGTGTTATGAGAGCCCAGGTTGCTCTGATAGTGGCCTTCAGCTCTTCTGCATTGTTGGGTCTGGCGTATCGCATCTTCCTCTTCACAATTCCCCATATAATTTCTATGGAGTTAAGGTCAGGCGAGTTTGCTGGCCAATTAAGAACAGCGATACCATGGTCCTTAAACCAGGGACTGGTTGCTTTGGCACTGTGTGCAGGTGCCAAGTCCTGTTGGAAAATTAAATCTGCATCTCCATTAAGTTGGTCAGCAGCAGGAAGCATGAAGAGATCTTAGACTTCCTGGTATACGGCTGCGTTGACCTTGGACCTCAGAAAACACATTGAACCAACACCAGCAGATGACATGGCACCCCAAACCATCACTGACTGTGGAAACTTTACACTGGACCTCAAGCAACGTGGATTGTGTGCCTCTCCTCTCTTCCTCCAGACTCTGGGACCCTGATTTCCAAAGGAAATGCAAAATTTACTTTCATCAGAGAACATAACTTTGGACCCTCAGCAGCAGTCCAGTCCTTTTAGTCTTTAGCCCAGGCGAGACGCTTCTGACGCTGTCTGTTGTTCAAGAGTGACACAAGGAATGTGACAGATGAAACCCTTGTCTTGCATACGTCTGTGTGTGTGTGTGCGTTGCATACACTTTTTTTCTACCACATCTTTTCCTCTCTATTAATGTGCTTGGACACAGAGCTCTGTGAACAGCCAGCCTCTTTTGCAATGACCTTTTATGTCTTCTCCTCCTTGTGCAAGGTGTCAATGGTCGTCTTCTGGAAGTCAGCAGTCTTCCCCATGATTGTGTAGCCTACAGCACTCGACTGAGAGACCATTTAAAGGCCTTTGCAGGTGTTTTGAGTTGATTAGCTGATTAGAGTGTGGCACCAGGTGTCTTTAATATTCAACCTTTTCACAATATTCTAATTTTCTGAGATACTGAATTTGGGATTTTCCTTAGCTGTCAGTTAAAATCATCAAAATTAACAGAAATAAACATTTGAAATACATCCTTCTGTGTGTAATGAATGAATATGATTTCCATGTTTCATTTTTTTTAATGGAATTAGTGAAATAAATCAACTTTTTGATGATATTCTAATTATATGACCAGCAACTGTAGACCTGGAACCTAACAGGGTGGAAAATGTTAAGCTAAGTTAGCCATAGCTCTTTGAGTGTTCAACATTTAGCTAGCTAACCTTCTACATATGAACAGAACTTTTATAAAAATGTCAGATATGTTTTAATTTTTTTTTGACTGGACAAACATTCTTCATAACATAACCAGAGTTTATTAGCTTAGTTCAGTTTGTACAGTTGAATTCCAGCTGGAAAGATAAAGGATGTCATTTCCTGAAAATGCTCTCAATGGAATTGTGGTCTTTTTTCACTGTAAAAAAATTTCAGTGAAAAAAGTTTTTAAAATTTTCTGAATCTAAATTTTTCAGTAGGCCAAATTGAATTTCTGTGAATTGGTTCAATTTAATTCACAGAAATTCAGTTGGCCAACTAAAAAAATAAAAATATGTGACCAGTCACTAGAAAAATTTGAATTGGAAGTCGAGAAATACATAGTAACAGGGTGGAAGATGACTTCAGGGACACTGTAAATTAAGACAACTGTAAAAGAAAATAACTATAGTTTCACATGATTTATATGTATGATTAGAGGTAGTTTAGCCTATTAACACAATCTGAAAATATTTTGAAATTTTTATCATTTCATGGTTTACACTCACCTAAAGGATTATTAGGAGCACATACTAATACTGTGTTTGACCCCCTTTCGCCTTCAGAACTGCCTTAATTCTACGTGGCATTGATTCAACAAGGTGCTGAAAGCATTCTTTAGAAATGTTGGCCCATATTGATAGGATAGCATCTTACAGTTGATGGAGATTTGTGGGATGCACATCCAGGGCACAAAGCTCCTGTTCCACCACATCCCAAAGATGCTCTATTGGGTTGAGATCTGGTGACTGTGGGGGCCATTTTAGTTCAGTGAACTCATTGTCATGTTCAAGAAACCAGTTTGAAATGATTCAAGCTTTGTGACATGGTGCATTATCCTGCTGGAAGTAGCCATCAGAGGATTGGTACATGGTGGTCATAAAGGGATGGACATGGTCAGAAACAATGCTCAGGTAGGCCGTGGCATTTAAACGATGCCCAATTGGCACTAAAGGGCCTAAAGTGTGCCAAGAAAACATCCCCCACACCATTACACCACCACCAGCCTGCACAGTGAAAACATCCCCCACACCATTACACCACCACCACCAGCCTGCACAGTGAAACATCCCCACACCATTACACCACCACCACCAGCCTGCACAGTGAAAACATCCCCCACACCATTACACCACCACCACCAGCCTGCACAGTGAAAACATCCCCCACACCATTACACCACCACCACCAGCCTGCACAGTGGTAACAAGGCATGATGGATCCATGTTCTCATTCTGTTTACGCCAAACTCTGACTCTACCATCTGAATGTCTCAACAGAAATCAAGACTCATCAGACCAGGCAACATTTTTCCAGTCTTCAACTGTCCAATTTTGATGAGCTTGTGCAAATTGTAGCCTCTTTTTCCTATTTGTAGTGGAGATGAGTGGTACCCGGTGGGATCTTCTGCTGTTGTAGCCTATCCGCCTCAAGGTTGTGTGTGTTGTGGCTTCACAAATGCTTTGCTGCATACCTCGGTTGTAACGAGTGGTTATTTCAGTCAAAGTTGCTCTTCTATCAGCTTGAATCAGTCGGCCCATTCTCCTCTGACCTCGAGCATCAACAAGGCATTTTCGCCCACAGGACTGCCGCATACTGGATGTTTTTTCCTTTTCACACCATTCTTTGTAAACCCTAGAAATGGTTGTGCGTGAAAATCCCAGTAACTGAGCAGATTGTGAAATACTCAGATCGGCCCCTCCAGCACCAACAACCATGCCACGCTCAAAATTGCTTAAATCCCCTTTCTTTCCATTCTGACATTCAGTTTGGAGTTCAGGAGATTGTCTTGACCAGGACCACACCCCTAAATGCATTGAAGCAACTGCCATGTGATTGGTTGATTAAATAATTGTATTAATGAGAAATTGAACAGGTGTTCCTAATAATCCTTTAGGTGAGTGTATATTTCTTGGGGAAGTTGATTACTTTGCACTGAGGACATCAATAAAAAGGTGTGCAAAATACAAATTAGTATTTTTAAGTGAAGGTTAAGACCTTAATATATAATTTAAGTCATTTCTTATAGATATGTGACATAAATATGACAGATTTTTTTAGAACATAGGTAAATCCTAGAGACAGAAGAGTCACTGTATAACAGGAACGACCCACCTATCTAAAGAATTAATATGTTATTCACACAAAACCAGGAAATAAATAGGAGAAATACAAGTTTCTCCACCCCACTTCAACTAGACAACCAGACAATCAGATGGAAATCAGTTTATTAACAATTTACAGTAGGGCTTAATTTGTTAACAAACATAAGATTTTCTTTATTAGTATTTTCTTCTTCTTCCTCTTTCTTTTTTTTGCCTTATCAAATATCACACAAGACAAGAAATATAAGTATTTATGTTTTATGCTGTTCATCTCCAAACATGTAACATCATGTCTCGGTTACGAGGGCACGGAGCAGTGATTAATGTTACTGTAACTAATGGGAAGGGTGGTATATACATTCACACAACAATGGAGTCCTAAAGTGAAAGTGTTCAGTTGTATCAGTTTAATTATAACCGTTGAAGTAGTTATTTGCTATCTTTATCAGTATATTTGAGAACCTGTTATATTAGTATAAAATAATGGGTGGGTGGAGCTTAAGGACAATATGAGTCTGATGTCAAAACATATCATTCCTCAGTCAGTTTCCATATAAATCAATCATTATTCATGTTAGGTTGTTTCTCAGAGGTTATTTTTCTTGCATTAGGTTCGGTGGCAAACTCTTGAACGATGTATCGATTTATTTTATACGCTGGATTGGCTTTACTGATTGATGGATCAATACCAACAGGTGAGAGGGCTATTTAAATATAAATATGTGAGTATATGTGATGTATATTATCATGACCAAATATATATGAGTATACATTACTCATGTATTTATAAATGTGTTTACATACAGATATAATGTGATGTGAATTATCAAGGTCACAATATATATATGTTTACATATCTTATTATTAAATATTATGATTATTATATTACTACATATTTTACTATATTATACACTATAATATTTACCATTGGCACATAATAAAGCCAAAATAAATGCAAAAACACATTTTAGAGTAGAATTTGACTTCATGGTAGAAACTGTATAATTATGAATAATGTGTCACCGCAATCCTGGCTCAACCAATCACAATCTGTTTGCCTGAACAGAGCAAGACAGGGGCTAGTTTTCTGGTAACTTGGCCTTTTGTTTTTTTGCTTGATGCCACAGAAATGACAGACATCTCCTTTAATATTTGTAATAATAAGATAGCGTAAGTCACACAACTTTGCGGAGTGAATTAAACACATGGATACTGTCCTGAAACTGCTCTTTGTAAAAGTAGGTGAACTTTCACTCTGTTATGTAAGCTTATCTGTAACTTATAAGGTAAATGCCTTAAAGGCACAGTTTGTAAGTTCACTTATTCAAAACAATAACAAAGGCGTAGCTTGATGACACCGTGAATGAGTATGGAATGAGTCCATAACCGATGGAAAGCAGGCAGAAATCAAGTTCATGGATGAGCTAATGTATTAAAATTGTATTAACATTACTGTGGTATGAAGCAGGGCAGGGCCGAGAGCCTGGGGTATTTTACGTTGCTGTTTTTATTATTATTATATGCCACAGTCGTCCGCTGCCACTCCTTTCGTTCTGATGTTTAGGCATATTTTAATTTACATAT
Organism: Gobiocypris rarus; assembly: GCA_023029165.1. NCBI lineage: Eukaryota > Metazoa > Chordata > Actinopteri > Cypriniformes > Gobionidae > Gobiocypris > Gobiocypris rarus. Next base: position 31,950,006 of record CM040929.1, read on the forward strand.
TTAATTTAAATTTACATCCTCCTCCTTCTTCCCAGAACTTGAACTTTCTTACGGTCATGTTTGATTACTTAAATTCACATGATTTTATGTGATTCTAATGAAACCTCCGCATGCGCTGAACTACTGCTTATCCAGACACTTTATTTGACTAATTAAAATCTCTGTTTTACTTGGTCAAGACAATCATCCTAAAATACATTTGAGTGTGTTAAAAGTTATGCTATTATGTTAATCTGTGTGTTTGCCCAGTGGCTGGAATGAGCTAGATCGATATTACAATATCATAAGCTGGATGACTTGCAAAATGCCATACAATTAATTTTAAAACGTATGATGGAGAAAATGCTGAATTACTGTCCCTACAAATAAAGCTCTTTCTGATTGTGCTATGTTAGCCACTTGAATAATTAACTCCAGGCCGCTGAATTATTAGAAATATAATATGCCTATTCAGCGCTCAAGTGCACACATAAAGCTTGCCGCAAAGCACTGACAAAAGATGATTATTATATATGTGTCAGAAAAGATAGCAAGACATTTTTAATTGTTTATTATTAAAATAGTGTTTTCTGAGTCAGTGCCGGCTGCAAAGATGAAGTTTGCGATGCTGACTCTCATCTCCGCAGTATATTGGACGAGCCTCCAGAGAGAAATGCTCCTACGGATTACATAATCACAGAGTATTTGTAACCATGATAACACAAGAGAAACCGGAAAAGAACAAAGGAACTAATAAATACAAACTAAAAGCCCATTAAAAAACGAAACTAACAAACACAACTGAATATTTTTAACATTATGACCTCGACTAACCTCGCGAAGTGAAGATGAGAAGGAGGCGAATTAGGAGGAGGGCAAGGAGATGCCGAAGGGATGTTGACAGGAAACAGCGGAGGAATGGTGACAGGAAGAAGACGAAACCCTGGCAGCGATGATGGAATATGTGCGCTGATGCAAAAACATGCATGGCAGTGATGAGGGAGGGAGGAGCCAAGGTGTAGGCGGGGCCGATGACATCCCTGCAACAGCGGACAGAGAAGGAGCCCATGGGTCACAGGGCACAGACCGAGAGCTGATGGTCCGGAGTGCCACCGCTGGCACTGGAGACCTAGGCGGAGTTGCAGCGTCGAGCGTCTGAGGCGGAGCCAGAGTGCACAGGGACTGAAGCGGAGCTGGTGTGATGGAGGCGGAGGGCAGGATAAACCCGCTAAAGCCGTAGGGGTGGAGAGACTGAGCGCAGGAAGGTCAGTAGTATAAGTCGAGTGACGATTAACCAGGGCGAAGACGCAAGGCCAAGGGTCTCTGGTGGAGCCAAGGGTGGGAGGAGCCAAGACAAAGCCGAGGTGGAGTGAATGGATCAGAGGCCGGAGGAAGTGCCTAAGGATCCTCTCTCTCAGGCAAGGCTGGTGGTACCATGGCTTCACATCAGAAAGCCATCCTCGGTGGAGATAAAGGGCTGCAGGCATCCAGCAGAGGCAGGGCTGGAGGGCTAGTTGAGCTTTGCTGCATGACGGGATCAGTAACAGTAATTCACAGTAGTAATTCAGGTCAGTGATTTACATTTACTCATTTAGCAGACGCTTTTATCCAAAGCGACTTACAGTGCACTAATTACAGGGACAATCAACCTGAAGCAACGTGGAGTAAAGTGGACACACTGGTGGTGATCTGGGATCGAACCAGCAACCTTCTGCATGTCAGTTAGGTGGTTTAACCCACTGGACCACAATCTCCAATGCTGTCTTCAATGCAGTTCCTCCGTATCCAGATCTATCAGCCAGTCCCCAGTGTCCAAAACCACCAGTATACCCTTTGTTACTGCTGTCGCTGGCTCACACCCCTTGTCAGACTCACTGTGGGGCTCCGGCTCCAGGGCGATGGTCGGCGCTGTCCCTTCCTCTTCAGGCTCTGGCTCACTCATCGTCATGGGCAGTCACTCTCCGTCTGGGGGGGCTCTAGAGAATTCTCCGCAGTCGAGGGTGGTGGTGGGTTGGGCTCTGGGTCTGGCTGTGTCCTAGATCGGGGACAGGCGCTCTCCAGACACCTGAATAAAAATGCAAGTGATCCACGATCTATAGAGTGATAGTGTGACTTTGCCACTTCCTGTGGAGGTTTTTGTTTTTCCTGTGACTAAACCAACAAATAAAATCTTGGTCAACTAAGCCTCTTCCCGTCGAACAACATTTAGTCGACTATTAGGAGCCAATAGTGTTGTCAACAAAACAAGAGATTTGAACAATATGACTAACCGTGTTTAGCTATATAACAATGAACCTATTCAAACAGTGCCAGACATGGTGGTTAGCTTTAGCTCCAGGACAGACAATTAAACCCGCAAACAATTAAAACAATGCAGTTTATACGTGAGGAAGCCAAGGAATAATTCTGAGTGTAATTAAAATACACATTTATTATTCTCAATGTGGAAAGAGGAAATAAAAGCTCTTTAAGAGCATGACTCAAGCATGCCATTAATGGGCTTATTCAATTAAGTCCAGTTATTTTTATCCATTCCACCTCTCCCCATATGTTTGTGTTTTTGCAAGGCGGTCTGTGTTGCAAGTTGGTGAATGAAGATACTTGCCAGGTTACGTGTCACTACACTCTAAAATAAGCTGGGTTGTTTTAACCCAATGTTGGGTCAAATATGGACTAACCCAGCATTTGTTAAAACAACCCAATCGCTGGGTTAGTCCATAAATGACCCAACATTTAGTTGTTTTATACCCAGAATTTTTAGAGTGTACTGCTTTTTTCATTTATCCAATTTTTAACAGAGTATAACAGCTCACTACCAGTTACAAAAGACACTAACAGTCTGTCACAGGCAATTCTAGATGCATTTTTCATATATTCATTTCTTAAATCATTCCTTGACTATGTTCTGGCCCGTCATCTAGTAGCGATCTTTTTGTTGGCCCGTTGCCAAACTTACTTGCCGACCCCTGGTTTAGACCTACACTACCGTTCAAAAGTAATACAGAATACAGAAATAAACAGTAATATTGTGATATATTTGTATAATTTAAAATAAAAGCCCACTCGTCCACCTGTGTGTATAGCCTACTCACTCACATATTGCTCAAAAGCATTGTAAACTTTGAAACAGTTCCCAGCACACATATTTGAGAATATCATGTCTTTGTTCCATTTTTGAAAACAGTTCCTGTTCAACTGAAGATACATCACATGCTTGGCATTTCCAAGGTGTGTCCTGCCTTTTACCGAGCTGTACTTTGCAAACCACACAACTCCTGTTAACAACAGTGGAAATATTCTTTGCTCAGCTCCTGAATCGGCACATGGTCACTTCTGGTTTGTTTTGGTGCTGTTTTCTGTGACACAGAACTCCGCAATAAGCTGTTCAATGAACTCTTTATGGATCATGTTACAAAGCTCTTTGTGGATAATGAAAGCATTGGTTGCTGCAGTGTCCAATAAGTTTTGAAAGATCTTTCTGTGCCACTTCATGGTTTTGTGTTGTGCAGTGTTGTACTGTAACAGCTGATCAGACAGGTCAATGCCTCCCATGTGTTTGTTGAAGGCAGGGGCAAAATTATATATATATATATATATATATATATATATATATATATATATATATATATATATATATATATATATATATATATATAATATTTACTTTTATCTTGATTTACCCCGAAAGAATGGAAGTGAAATGTGACAACATGCCCCGTAGGTGGGGTACACTGTAACATGAGCAAATGACAGCTTAAAATTATATCTAATATAATTAAAAAAAAATATTCAAGACAAACTAAATACAGCTATACATCAAAGTTAAACACATAATAATAATGAATCATTGACTCTCAGTTTTAATTTACTCTGTTCTCATGGTTTCTCAAAAGAATTGATAAAAGTATAGAATATAATAGCGTATTTCTAATAGGGGCTCATTGTAACGCAGTGTTACGACACACCCCATCTGCACAATTGGGATTTAAACCTGGCTCGTCTCTTCTGCTGTTAGATCAGCATTAAAGAACATCTCACCTGTTAAAGGTACACTATGCAACTTTTGCGTCCGCTAGAGGGCGCCTGTTCAAAACAAAGGCGTAGTTTGATGATGTCAAGTTTGAGAGCGGGATCTTGGGACATGTGGTCTTCACCTCACAGCCGGTGGGGAAGAATCGGGACAGGACTCGGGCAGAAGTCGTGTTCATGGATGTGGTTATTAACATTACTGTAGTGTGAAGCAGAGCAGGGGCGAGTGCTGTGGAGCTGAGCAAGGCCGCGGGAGCGATTGTTACGCAACACACGCCTCGCGAGCAGCGGGACTTTTATTATGACAGGACACAGTCGCCGGCGCAATCTCCGCTTTTCCGGTCATGAGTATGAGGTAACACAGATATGATGCCATTGACAGGCGACTCCCTCACACGCTATGCTCACACGTCCCGGTTCACTGCTAAAAATAGAGATTTTCTCACAATTTACAAATAGTTGGAAACATTTTGGATAATGTAAGAACTCAACAGAACAAAATATATAACACTGGCCTGGTGGTTTTTGGATATTTTACTGCAAAAAATCCTTCATAGTGTACCTTTAAATAACAGATATAAGATTACAATAATATCAGATTTGTCTGATTTTAAATGAACACAAAAAAACAGATGAAGAATAAAATTACGTAAGAAATGTACTTTTGCTATGGTTAAATAAATGTTCAGTGATATCTTCCAAAGATTTGTTAATTCTGGCGCAAAAATTATATATATAATGTTGATATGGCAACTAGTAAATACACAAAGTTTCATCATCCTGTCATGTGTGGACCGTGTTAAATGCGTGTTACAACTAACCCCAAGGCTGCGTCCGAAACCTGGAAAATGCTGCCTTCAGCGGACACATTTCAAGGCAGGAAGGCATCAAGGCACGTCCGAATCTAATGTTAGCTTCACTTCCTGCCTCCTGAGAGAGCTTCATCTGATTGATTTTCGAAGGCAGCATAGATGTATCCTTCGCTGCCTTTGATATCCCACAATCCTGTGCGTTCCATTCGGTGACAGTTGAGCTGGGAAAAAAGATGGCGTCCGAAAGTTGCATTTGCTGGTCAGTTTGTGTGTAAATGTACGTTTTTGACCAACATTTTCCACTTCTGATGTCATTTCTAGCGAGAAATTACTAATGTAGTAATTAAATATGTGTTTAGTTCTCACCAGAGCTCTCTCTATTAACCTGTAGATCATTAAACTGTTATGCTGCCTTAGAAGTCTGTCCGAAATCAGTTTCGTGAGGAGCCTTTCGTACAAACACTGCCTTACAAGCCATTGTGTGATAAGGCAGCGATGCATCGAGTCACCTGCCTAGGTTTTCGGACGCAGCCCAAGTTAGCTTGTGCCCCGCTCTCCCCGACAATAGTGATGTCCGGTTAGCGAACAAATCGTTCTTTTGAACCGGTTCTTTTTTAGTGAACCGGTCGAACCAGTTCACCAAATTGGACTGAATCGTTCTGAATCGTATAAAGTTACTCACTTTTTGACCTGTCTGACTGTACCTCTGAGTTAAAATAAACCAACATCCCGGAGTTATTCAGTTACTCCAACAATACACTGACTTAACCTACTGTAAGAGAGAGAACTGATGATGAGCACGTCAGCGAGCGGAAGCTGATGATACTGAGCATGCGTGCAGCGCACACGAACGAACGCACACGGCCTGTCACAGTTCTCGAGTCAAGAATCGGCTGCAACCGGTTATCGGATCACCAGTACACTGAACCGAGAACTGTTTATTTCGGACATGTCCGATTTGAGAACCGATGAGCTGATACTGACTGAGCATGCGTTGAACGACTGACTGCACATTCTCTCTAAACCGAACGAACAACAACTGATATGAGTGAGGGGAAAATCTGGCGAACTTTATTTATTTAATTACAAAACATAGTAAGTGGATCATGGTTTCTGATCGGATGAAGACTAATTTATTGATTTTATAACTGTAAAACATCCTCATTTGCACATCACTGCCTGTAAGTGTTTGGATGCTTTAGATGTAAAACTTAAATTGTAATAAACTAATCAGATTATGATGATATTTTATCTGGCTGATGTTATGATTTATATATTTTAATGTGTAAAGTGTTTGTTTATCCAGGCCGCGATAGACTTGACGTCATTACGTCATAGCGAAATGACGTCAATACGTTTGAGCATAAAAGAACCGGTGAACCGGTTTTTTGATCACGTTCATTGAAACGAACTGTCCGAAACAACCGGTTCGCGGAAAAGAACCGAACTTCCCATTACTAACCGACAGCTCTTCTTCTGTAAAACAACCGGAATAGCCAAAGTAGGCTTAGAGCTCCACCTAGTGCTCATATAATGAAACTTAAAAGGAGGTATTCACATGCTATGGCTTTATAACTTAAACAGCTTTAACTGAAATGTAGTTCTGTGATCAAAGCTGAACATTTCAGCATCATTACTTCAGTCTTCAACGTCACATGATCCTTCAGAAATCAAAGTATAATAATTTTGTTTTAATTTGTAAATTATAATATTTCACTTTTTTACTGTATTTTTCATCATCATAATATTTTCTACACTCTTGGAGCTCGATTCCATAAAATGACAGGAGATGTCAAGCTCCTGAAAGGACAAAAGAAAAGACAAATTATAATGGAAGAAGTATGCCAGTCATTCAATATTGTTAATGATAAGGATTTCAATTAAACATTTTAAATAGCATGTATATTTCTGTATTGTGTTGTATTTTTATGTCAGTAAGTGATGTTCAAAATTGCTCTGTGCGTATTAAACTGGTGGGTTTATGGAGTGATTTGTTGCGGACAAGTTGTGATGGGCTGCTCTGTGCCCAACAAATCCAGGTTAACTTTTTGCCCTAGTCCGCCATTGGTTGTAGGCAGTCACAGGTGCAGGACATGATCCTGTGATTTCAGCCTCCTCTGCACAGTGTCTCCTGTATAAGCAACATGGATGGCAGAACAGACTGACACCTCTCACGTGTCCATCCACTTCACAAATAAAAGAGGCCCATTGCGAATCTACTTGATGGATCCCCTGGCAGATTTCTTTGAGAGTGAATTAGTGGGCAGTCTTTCCTGTTGTCTCTGTAAATATCACATGCACCTATCTTCATGGCAAACTAGTCTTTTAGGAGCTTTGGACTTGTGTAGAAATAGTCCATGCACACATGGAGCCTAAAAACTATACAGTCAAAAAGAGATGTTACAGCATCATATGATAGTCCGTGGCCTGTGGGGAAGTCATTCTTTCATGTGTACACAGACAAAGTCCACAGTGTATCCATTTGATGAGTCTGCGAGAACAAACAACTTGAAGCCCCACCTGGTTGGCTTGGCTTTCATGTATTGTGTCATACCTGTGTTTGCTTTACATGCCACCATTCTTTCATCTACAGCCATGTTTCTTTTTTTTCTTTACAAGCATGACGAATCGTGTCCATGAGTGGTTTTGACCCTGGAAAGACTGTCATGTTCCTTATCTGCATCTGGGTCTCATGTGCACATGCCAAGAAATGGTGCAGTATCTGTCTCTTGTCATGATTGTGGCAGGAAAAGGCACAGAGAAAAGACTTTCTTTCCACCAGTAGTCTCTGATGGAGCTCACCTTCACCATGGCCATGTAAAACAGCAGCCCAATGTAACATATACAATAGCATGTCAACCAATGTAAATAAAACGTATTCATCCGAAATTGTATTCACAGCTGGATCAAGTCACTCTTTAAAATGCAAACGTTCATCATTGTATTCCCGCTCTTCTTCTGAGTAAAAAGTGAACTCTTTAGGTAACCAATCTCAAGAGCTTCTTTATCTGTGTAACGTGCCATCTTCCAAACGTGCAGGAAAGTGAAGGAATCTGATGATGAAACATTGATGCTTTTTAAGCCATTGTTGGTGGAGTTTACCATTTTGCTTTAGCACATTACCTTATGAATGATTAACGATAATGAGCTGAGCCCGGAGAAACTGTGCATCTCTTTAGTTTCATACAGATTACATTGCAGGAGAATATTTGTTTTACAAGATAATTGTTTTATTTAAAAGTAGACATTTCAAACTTTTTTAAGATGTGTGTTTCTTGTTTGTGTAATAAGTATTCGCAGAGTTTCAGTTCATTATTTCGGACGTCTTTAAGAAAGTTTCTCGTAGAGAGAGAGAGAGAGAGAGAGAGAGAGAGAGAGAGAGAGAGAGAGAGAGAGAGAGAGAGACAGCCGAAAATGCATTGTAATACAGTTTGTAGAATAAGGAAGAAGGAGATGGGAACCGACGAACATTTAAAAGACTTTAATAAACTAAACGAAAGTAACACGGGCAGCCCCTGTTGGACGACTGCCACGCACACACATAATAAAACATAAACAAAACACAACTTAAAGTCCAGGCCTGGTCCTCTCTCGTCCTTCACTGGTGTCGCTCGTCCTTATATGCCTCCGAGCTCCCTCAGGAGAAGACTCCCACGTCTCTCGCTCGTCCACCTCACCACATACCCCCATTGCCCCTCGCAGGCCGGGGGGTACACCCAAGACGATGCCCCCCCCGGGATCAGTGGTCCAACGATACGGCAAGCAGACGGATCTCTCTTTTGATGTGAAATCTTCAGTTCGCGCTTCAGCTTGATGAATTCACTGACGTTAGCAGTGATGCACAGCTAAAATTATGAGGGAAGAGCTACGGGTGAGGACATTTTCAAAATGTTGGACACTTTCATGGTAGAAGAACATCTGAGTTAGAGATGGTGCGGCAGCAATGACTGGAGTGGAGTTGTCACCCGAATTCAAGCCATAAATCCAAAGATCTCAGCCACTCACTGTATGCTTCATCAACTGTATAGGCACCCGACCTGCACAATGTATTGGAAGTAGTAGTAGCGACTGTCAACTTCGTCAAGTCAAGACCGCTGAAGTCTCTTCACAAAACCATGAACGGAGATGGGGGCAGCTCATGATCGCCTACTGTTCCATTCAGAGGTACGGTGGCTCTCGTACGGGAACGCGTGAGCTTCATGAATTTCTGAAAGAACCTGATCTAGGCAAAAAACGGATGGCAAAACTGTCCTACCTTGCAGACATTTTCAGTAGTCTCAATGGACTGAATCTGCCTATATTTAGGGGTCTTATTCCACAATTACTATTAATTTGGTTTTATATCACTTATTACACTTATTCCAGAATAATAAGCACGTGTAATTCAGTAGCCCCGCCAACCGCCTCATCACGTTTATTCCACAATATTGGATGCAAGTGACAAAATAAATGCATTCAGGAGAAAAAAATGATCTTTTTGGATACCTGCATGGGAGTGGACTTCATGCTCAACACCATTACCAGTCACCTCACCTCACTGAATGAACATTTCAGTCACTACTTCACAGACATTGACATGGAGAAATATGACTGGGTTTGAGAGCCCTTTTCTTGTGATTTGATGGCTAGTGGCTTCAGCGGAAAGGCTGAAGATGAACTCTTGGAATGATCCAGTGGTTGCACTCTCAGGATGAGATTTAATCATCAGGGCCCAGCAGAATTGTGCCCCACGGTTGAAAAGGAGTACAAGGAGTTTGCTCTTCAGGCCATGAGAATATTGATGCCTTTCCCAACAACATATCTTTGTGAGACTTCTTTCTCAGCCATGATGGCAATAAAGACAAAATACAGGGCACGGCTTAATGTGGAAGACGACTTGTGAGTTTGCCTGCCCCCAATAACACCCAGAATTGATAAGCTCTGCAAATAAAGACATCTCATCCTTCCCACCAAGGCAGGCTGTGTGTATTTGTACAGTGGTGGTTGTTAAATTTCTGCATTGCATGATTTCTTTTAAATTATATTGTTTAGCTATTTCTTTTTAAATAGAGTAGACATTTTGTCATGCAGAAAAAAATTCAGATTACTGTTCAAATTTCAAACCAAACTGCAGAGCCATTGTTATTTTACATTTTACACGTTTAATGCACTTTTTGACAAAATATATGTAAATTAACTTTTCAGTGTTCATCTACTATAGAAATAGTAAATAGCTGTTCAGTATTTAATACTTTTGTTGCACAAAAAATATTCACCCTACACTGTTCTAGATGACGTCACCTAAGACTTTTCCATTACGGATTCACGCAGAGGTCTTCCATCTGTCAGCTGTGGGTGCCATTATGCACCAGCAGATGGCAGCCTCGTCCCTTACTTTCTCCATGGACTCTTTTATTCCCAGACTCCATTTCCCAGAACTCTCTGCTCATCATTAGTTAATCCGTTACAGCTGTGTGTTGTTTAATAATGTCATTACCTATGTCTATTTATGCAGACTGGGCGTAGCTTGATAATGAAGTCTTGTCTCTAGTTGTTGAAAGTATTTCAACAACATTGGGGAAATCTCTTGGATTTCTCACTCCCATCTCACCACTTGTTTTATGTTTTATCGCACTGATAACTTGCTCTGAATGTCTGCCTGTTTTTGGAGTCTGACTTAGTATTGTGTTTTCTTTGTACTGCACTTGGATCCTCACTTTCAGTGCTGTGTGTTCGTAACCATGAGAGCCATGTCAGTGCTAAAGTCCTCTTTCCCATATTTACTCTTCACATAGAGCAGAACTGAAGGTTTTGAATCAGATAAAAGGTTTGTATACATTACTCAATCAAAGCACCAATGTCATGCAATCACCCATTGGGTCTTCTCAGATGGATGGTGTTTTTTTCAGCATGAAGGTGGAAGGGGCTATGTTGAATAGATCTTTATATAGAGGACCAGTTCACATCTTTTTGCACCACAATCTGACAATCAGGCTCTAATTGTGGGCCAAAAGTGTAATACTCCTTAACTTAAAATCTTCAGAAGCCTCTTGTTTTAAAGGGGTGATGAATTGAGAAATCAACTTTCCCTTGAGCTTTTGATATATAAAAGGTCATGGTAATATAAGAATATCGTTTCAGAGCTGAAAACTTATTTTTTATATGTGATAGTAGTCCCGGGGCTATGTGTTTTCCAGATGGGCTACCAAAACGCAGGCGCGTCGCGACAAGGCAAGCAAACCAAGCAATTGCTTGGGGCTCTGAGCTGGCCTGGGGCCCCAAAACAACGACAGGTTAAGAATAAAATGCACGACAAACTGTGTGAGCGCCCCTCTGATAGTCAATGCAGTAAAGTGCAATTACACTGTTATTGGGATCCCCCTCAAGGGGGCCCCTCTCAGTAATCGCTGACCGCAGCCAGCCAACCACGTGACCTCTGCAGCCGGCAAAATACAAAACCTCCTCGGCAGTCATCATGAAGCGGAATTATGCTTCAGGAAGCCAGAAAAAAAAAAAAGAAAGTAAGAGGAGGATAAGAAAAAACAAGATTTTTGTATGGTTTGTTACGGTTTGCTTCTAATCTGAAGGACATTTACTCACCTACTGCTATCTCCTCTAAGTATCGGCTGTTTTCTGGTGATTGCTGGGAGTTGGCTCATGCACTCCTCTGCCATGGTATGGACCATCTTCTCGCTGTGCCAGTGTTCCAGCTCTGTGTTTGGATAATGCCTAGCGCTAGTCAAAACCTTCCTAAGGGCCGTCATGAAGCTCAAATATTCCATCCCACAGCAGCTAAATTTGAAAAACCGCTCCGTTCTGGCATGCATTGCGGTCAACATGGACTTCTGCGCCGACCGCGTTACATCCATAGAGGCTCTCGTGGTGGGCTTGTTTATCATCAGCCTGAACACTCTGCTTCAGCCATACCATCCATCTGGACCACTGTTGCACATCTACCGCGTCATCAGAACAGTGTTGCTCTCTGTGTTGGCAACACGGGAAACACCGCAAGATCTTTCAGCACAGAGCAAGACAGACAACGTGGAGTGGATTTTAGTGTATTGCACCCAATAACAAGATTCACCACCCCATCAACGCTCAAATTAGAACTTTTTAATGCACAATCCCTCACAAATAAGTCAACTTTCATCCAAGACCACATCATGGATAAGAGATTAGACCTTATGTGCTTAATGGAAACATGGCACCAGCCAGAGGTGTACTCTGCCCTAAACGAAGCCTGTCCCCCTGGATACAGTTATTTGGAGGCAGCTCGCAGCCTAGCTGTCATCTACCGACAGGACCTGGAGTTGTCCTCCATCACGTTGCCTGTAATATCTTCTTGCGAGTGTCTAGCTTTTAAATGTAAGTCCCCCTTTCCAATGACTGTTCTCTTTATCTGTTGGCCACCTAGACAAAATTCTGCTTTTATCCCGGAAATATCTGAACTCCTCACTTCACTTTGTACAACCTCTGCCTATACCATAATTCTGGGAGATGTAAATATTCATGTCGACACCCCCTCATGTCATTCTGCTGCTGATTTTCTTCAGCTGCTAGACTCCCTCAACTTACAACAACATGTTGATGTCCCCACACATTTCAAGGGTCACACACTTGATCTGGTCATCTCTAACTCTGCCCTCATCAGTAACCTAAAGGTTTATGATCTTGGAGTTTCAGATCACAAGGTTGTGGCAATGGAGTTGCCATTTCCTTCCTCTCACCCCAAGCCAAAGAGACAGATCCAATACAGAAAGTTGAAAAACATCAATACGGATGTCCTGACCCAGGATCTTCAACATCTCTCCTCCGGCTTTTCTGATTTAACTTCCATTGCTGACTCAGTGGATTTTTATAACCAGTCCCTGAGCAGTCTCCTGGACCTCCATGCCCCTCTAATATCCAGGTCAGTCTCTTTCTCGCGGTCAGCGCCCTGGTACACATGCGAGCTGCGGAAGATGAAGGCGGCTGGGCGTGTGCTTGAGCGGCGGTTCAAGGCCTCTGGTCTGACTGTTCACAAACAGGCTTACAGGGAACAAAAGAGGGCTTATGCAGAAGCTCTTAGAGCCGCACTCTCATATTATTATTCCACTATCATCAACAAAAACCCTGGAAACTCTAAACAACTTTTCTCAACAATTAACCACCTTCTAAAACCCCCCGTATTCTCCCACCCTGAGACTACTGAAGAGAGGTGTTATATGCACATAACTTTTTTAAAAACATCCGCTCTCATCTCACCACCACTGCTGCTCTGCCCCCTCCAACGGCTAACCCAACATTTGAGATTGTCCAGCACCTCAGCTATTTCTCGGAAGCCACACAGGAAGAGGTGGAGGATGTCATCAAGAGAATGAAGCCGTCCACCTGTGCCCTGGATCCTTTCCCTTCTACTCTGCTGAAGGCCAACCTCTCTGTTGTTTCACCGTTCATCACTAAGATCATTAACCACTCCCTTCTGGTTGGTGATATTCCATCTGCGTTAAAAACAGCTGTCATCAGACCTCTACTGAAAAAAACAAGGATGGATCCAGATGTTCTCTCCAACTACAGGCCCATTTCAAATCTGCCATTCCTATCAAAGGTTCTGGAAAAAATAGTGGCATCACAACTTCAAGCTCATCTCAAGCACAATAACCTGTTTGAAAAGTTTCAGTCTGGTTTCCGCCCTGGCCATAGCACAGAAACAGCACTGGTCAGGATCACCAATGACCTCCTGATGGCAGCAGATGCTGGTTCCCCACCTCTACTCGTCCTTCTAGACCTAACAGCTGCATTTGATACAGTAGACCATAACATTCTCCTCCACCGCCTGAAATACACTATTGGACTCTCAAAGGGTGTCTTCGAGTGGTTTGCTTCGTACCTTACTGGCAGAACTGAGTACGTTGCCCTGGGCAAAGCTAAATCACTCACCCATAATGTCACCTGCGGGGTTCCTCAGGGCTCTGTGCTGGGCCCCACACTTTTCTCTGTTTACATGCTCCCCTTTGGAAAACTCATTAGCAGACATGGTATATCGCTCCATTGTTATGCTGATGACACAGCTGTATATTAAGACAACCCCCACTTCTTCTGCTCCCTTTCCAACATCCACACTGACCACCTGCATGGAGGAGATAGAGACGTGGATGAAGCTCAACTTCCTTCAGTTAAACAGCTCCAAAACAGATGCTATCTTGATTGGTACAGCACATCAGCTTCGCTCTTCACCCATCACTAGTATCACTTTCTCTGGCCACAATATCTCCCTTTCCACATCTGTCAATAATCTGGGTGTCAAAATGGATTCAAACCTTACCTTTGACAACCATATCAATCACCTTTGTAAGACATCATTCTTCCACCTCAAGAACATCGCCAAACTCCGTCCAACACTCAGCCTGGCAGATGCAGAGAAGCTTGTCCATGCCTTTGTCTCATCCAGGCTGGACTACTGTAATGCACTCCTCATCGGGATCTCTGGCAAAAGCATACAAAACAGCGTGGCCAGGATCCTGATGAGGGTGTGCAAGCATGAACACATCACCCCCATCCTTAAATCTCTTCACTGGCTTCCTGTCCCGCTCAGAGTGGAATATAAAGTCTCCCTCCTCACCCACCAGTGTATTTACGGACATTCCCCCCTTTACCTACAGGAACTTCTCACCCACCCAACATCCCTACGCACACTTCGTTCTGCTAACACAAACACTATCCAAGTTCCCAAAACAAAACTTTACAGCATGGGCGGTAGGGCCTTTTCATCGGCTGCTCCGAGGCTGTGGAATATCCTCCCGGACTACCTGAGGGCCCCACAGACTACAGATGTTTTTAAACGAAACTTAAAAACATTTCTTCTTACTAAAGCTTTCCACTGAATGTGTTTTAAATAGTTGTTCTTGAATAGTTTCTTAAATAGTTTTAAATAGTTTTTCTTATTTTTTGTATTTAATTAACTGTGTTTTTTATTGTACTTCTAGATGCTCTGTAGCACTTTGAGATTGCAGAAATGTAAAGTGCATTACAAATAAAATTCATTATTATTGTTATTATTAAGTGATAAATTACACTGGATAAAATAGCTCCACTTGTCTTGTTAGCTACCTGCCTGACAGCAAATGCTGCTTGTAACGAACAGTTAGTGCAACTTTTTTTTCGAACGGACAGAATATGGTTACATACTGTAATATGTTTTTTAACATGATTAGGAAGACGCAGATCTGTTCCAGAACCACTGTTTATCATATTTAATGACATGACATTGCTATAGCTTTGTAATAGGATTTGATGAAAGTGGCATAGCATGTAATACTAACTATTATTTATGCTATGCATAAATAACCTGGAATAGTTAATATAGAATGCATGCTATATTAACTATTCCAGGTTATTTATGCATAGATTATTATAAACATCATTTAATCAGAAAGAGGCAGAGGAACATGATTTTTTTCATAGCTTATCTCAATGTGCTAGTGTCGGGATATACGGTAGTGACAGTTTATACAAATATGACATTATTTTATATAAGCTACCAATAGATCTTAAACAGTTACTTTATTCTGTGAGACAATTATTACACTGTTACATTTTTAAGTACAGTATCAGGACAACCCACATGTTTTACTGGTACTGTTTATTAACTATTTAACAAGGTATTATAGTCATCTGTTGCAACTTTATAATAACCATCCAGATAATGTTTATAGACAGTTTACAAACCAACTAGCAACCCTTAACAAAGTGTTAGGAATCTCTGGTCCGTATATCTATGTAATGTTTATAGATGTTTCAAAAACCATGTAATACACGATATTCCAATCAATCGCAGGTGGATGAGAAATAAATCATTGTGTTTATTTGATAAAGACGTTTACAAACCCTGTGATGGAGAAATGTGAACTGCCTAATGTGAACTTAACTGACAGGGGAGCTGAAACTATATATGCAAATATTATCCAATCCCAGCCGTGGGCGTTTACTTCCAAGTCTCCAGTGTGGCACGCCCATCAAAACCCAGCGTTCAAGAGAAAGCCTCAAAACCAGTTTAGAAAATAGCCTATTACTTATTCATGATGATGTTTTTTAATGTAAAAACCCCACAAACGTCATTAGTTGACCTCAGACAACAGTATACATTTAAAAAAATAAGTTCATGACACCTATGGTTAAATGAGATATTGTATATTATTCCAATGGAAACGCTAAATTTTAGTGAGCTCAGCAAAAAAAAAAAAAAAAAAATCACACTTGGATCATTTGGTAGAAATTTAAGGATTATATTCTGTAACCTCCCTACTTTTGAGAAGTGACCCTTTCCACAGTGACCATCAAGGAAAGCTCATAGCATGCTCTGTCTCACTCATTGTGAAGTATTGTTTGTTCCCAAACTGCAAAACTATCTTTGTGTGGTTCATGAATAAGCAGTTCTGCCCTTCTTCCACTGCCATTAACTGCTCACTGAGTAATTTAATTGTAGGTAACAGGTACATTGTTTACATTTATACCAGCTGTAAATACTTGCTATCTTGTCTATTAAAGTTTTGCTGTTGTATTTTTTTTTTACATCACCAGCTGCACAAACATCTCAACCAGAAACATCAATTACATCAGCATATACATTTAATCTAACAACTGAAACCACATCCACAACTGGATCAGAAACCATCAACTACATTCGCATCTACAGCTGGTCCAACAACTGAAACCACAGCCACAACTGCATCAGAAACAACCACTACATCAGCATCTACAGCTGGTCCAACAACTGAAACCACATCCACAACTGGATCAGAAACAACAACTACATTAGCATCTACAGCTGATCCAACAACTGATACCACATCCACAACTGGATCAGAAACAACAACTACATCGGCATCTACAGCTGGTACAACAACTGAAACCACATCCACAACTGGATCAGAAACAACAACTATATCAGCATCTACAGCTGGTCCAACAACTGGAACCACATCCACAACTGGATCAGAAACAACAACTACATCAGCATCTACAGCTGGTCCAACAACTGAAACCACATCCACAACTGGATCAGAAACAACAACTACATCAGCATCTACAGCTGGTCCAACACCTGGAACCACATCCACAACTGGATCAGAAACAACACCTACATCAGCATCTACAGCTGGTCCAACAACTGAAACCACATCCACAGCTGGATTAGAAACAACAACCACATCAGCATCTACAGCTGGTCCAACAACTGAAACCACATCCACAACTGGATCAGAAACAACTACATCAGCATCTACAGCTGGTCCAACAACTGAAACCACATCCACAACTGGATCAGAAACAACAACTACATCAGCATCTACAGCTGGTCCAACACCTGGAAACCACATCCACAACTGGATCAGAAACAACACCTACATCAGCATCTACAGCTGGTCCAACAACTGAAACCACATCCACAAGCTGGATTAGAAACAACAACTACATCAGCATCTACAGCTGGTCCAACAACTGAAACCACATCCACAACTGGATCAGAAACAACAACTATATCAGCATCTACAGCTGGTCCAACAACTGAAACCACATCCACAACTGGATCAGAAACAACAACTACATCAGCATCTACAGCTGGTCCAACAACTGAAACCACATCCACAACTGGATCAGAAACAACAACTACATCAGCATCTACAGCTGGTCCAACAACTGAAACCACATCCACAACTGGATTAGAAACAACAACTACATCAGCAGCTACAGCTGGTCCAACAACTGAAACCACATCCACAACTGGATCAGAAACAACAACTACATCAGCATCTACAGCTGGTCCAACAACTGAAACCACATCCACAACTGGATTAGAAACAACAACTACATCAGCATCTACAGCTGGTCCAACAACTGAAACCACATCCACAACTGGATTAGAAACAACACCTACATTAGCATCTACAGCTGGTCCAACAACTGAAACCACATCCACAACTGGATTAGAAACAACAACTACATCAGCATCTACAGCTGGTCCAACAACTGAAACCACATCCACAACTGGATTAGAAACAACACCTACATTAGCATCTACAGCTGGTCCAACAACTGAAACCACATCCACAACTGGATCAGAAACAACAACTACATCAGCATCTACAGCTGGTCCAACAACTGAAACCACATCCACAACTGGATCAGAAACAACTACATCAGCATCTACAGCTGGTCCAACAACTGAAACCACATCCACAACTGGATCAGAAACAACTACTACATCAGCATCTACAGCTGGTCCAACAACTGATACCACATCCACAACTGGATCAGAAACAACAACTACATTAGCATCTACAGCTGGTCCAACAACTGGAATCCAATCAACAACTGGATCAGAAACAACTACTACATTAGCATCTACAGCTGGTCCAACAACTGAAACCACATCCACAACTGGATCAGAAACAACTACATCAGCATCTACAGCTGGTCCAGCAACTGAAACCACAGCCACAACTGGATCAGAAACAACAACTACATCAGCATCTACAGCTGGTCCAACACCTGGAACCACATCCACAACTGGATCAGAAACAACAACTACATCAGCATCTACAGCTGGTCCAACACCTGGAACCACATCCACAACTGGATCAGAAACAACAATTACATCAGCATCTACAGCTGGTCCAACAACTGAAACCACAGCCACAACTGGATCAGAAACAACACCTACATCAGCATCTACAGCTGGTCCAACAACTGGAACCACATCCACAACTGGATCAGAAACAACAACTACATCAGCATCTACAGCTGGTCCAACACCTGAAACCACATCCACAACTGGATCAGAAACAACAACTACATCAGCATCTACAGCTGGTCCAACAACTGGAACCACATCCACAACTGGATCAGATACAACAACTACATCAGCATCTACAGCTGGTCCAACAACTGGAACCACATCCACAACTGGATTAGAAACACCAACTACATCAAAATCTACAGCTGGTCCAACAACTGAAACCACATCCACAACTGGATCAGAAACAACAACTCCATTAGCATCTACAGCTGGTCCAACACCTGGAACCACATCCACAACTGGATCAGAAACAACACCTACATTAGCATCTACAGCTGGTCCAACAACTGGAACCACATCCACAACTGGATCAGAAACAACAACTCCATCAGCATCTACAGCTGGTCCAACACCTGGAACCACATCCACAACTGGATCAGAAACAACAACTACATCAGCATCTACAGCTGGTCAAACAACTGAAACCACATCCACAACTGGTTTAGAAACATCAATTACATCAGCATCTACAGCTGGTCCAACAACTGAAACCACATCCACAACTGGATCAGAAACAACAACTACATCAGCATCTACAGCTGATCCAACAACTGAAACCACCCACAACTGGATTAGAAACAACAACTACATCAGCATCTACAGCTGGTCCAACAACTGGAACCACATCCACAACTGGATCAGAAACAACAACTACATCAGCATCTACAGCTGGTCCAACAACTGAAACCACACCCACAACTGGATCAGAAACAACAACTACATCAGCATCTACAGCTGGTCCAACACCTGGAACCACATCCACAACTGGATCAGAAACAACACCTACATCAGCATCTACAGCTGGTCCAACAACTGAAACCACACCCACAACTGGATTAGAAACAACAACTACATCAGCATCTACAGCTGGTCCAACAACTGGAACCACATCCACAACTGGATCAGAAACAACAACTACATCAGCATCTACAGCTGGTCCAACAACTGAAACCACATCCACAACTGGATCAGAAACAACAACTACATCAGCATCTACAGCTGGTCCAACAACTGAAACCACATCCACAACTGGATCAGAAACAACAACTACATCAGCATCTACAGCTGGTCCAACAACTGGAACCACATCCACAACTGGATCAGAAACAACAACTACATCAGCATCTACAGCTGGTCCAACAACTGGAAACCACATCCACAACTGGATCAGAAACAACAACTACATCAGCATCTACAGCTGGTCCAACAACTGAAACCACATCCACAACTGGATTAGAAACAACAACTACATCAGCATCTACAGCTGGTCCAACAACTGAAACCACACCCACAACTGGATCAGAAACAACAACTACATCAGCATCTACAGCTGGTCCAACAACTGAAACCACATCCACAACTGGATCAGAAACAACAACTACATCAGCATCTACAGCTGGTCCAACAACTGAAACCACATCCACAACTGGATCAGAAACAACAACTACATCAGCATCTACAGCTGGTCCAACAACTGAAACCACATCCACAACTGGATCAGAAACAACAACTACATCAGCATCTACAGCTGGTCCAACAACTGAAACCACATCCACAACTGGATCAGAAACAACAACTACATCAGCATCTACAGCTGGTCCAACAACTGAAACCACATCCACAACTGGATCAGAAACAACAACTACATCAGCATCTACAGCTGGTCCAACAACTGAAACCACATCCACAACTGGATCAGAAACAACAACTACATCAGCATCTACAGCTGGTCCAACAACTGAAACCACATCCACAACTGGATCAGAAACAACAACTACATCAGCATCTACAGCTGGTCCAACAACTGAAACCACATCCACAACTGGATCAGAAACAACAACTACATCAGCATCTACAGCTGGTCCAACAACTGAAACCACATCCACAACTGGATCAGAAACAACAACTACATCAGCATCTACAGCTGGTCCAACAACTGAAACCACATCCACAACTGGATCAGAAACAACAACTACATCAGCATCTACAGCTGGTCCAACAACTGGAAACCACATCCACAACTGGATCAGAAACAACAACTATATCAGCATCTACAGCTGGTCCAACAACTGAAACCACATCCACAACTGGATCAGAAACAACAACTACATCAGCATCTACAGCTGGTCCAACAACTGAAACCACATCCACAACTGGATCAGAAACAACAACTACATCAGCATCTACAGCTGGTCCAACTGAAACTGAAACCACATCCACAACTGGATCAGAAACAACAACTACATCAGCATCTACAGCTGGTCCAACAACTGAAACCACATCCACAACTGGATCAGAAACAACACTACATCAGCATCTACAGCTGGTCCAACAACTGAAACCACATCCACAACTGGATCAGAAACAACAACTACATCAGCATCTACAGCTGGTTTAACCAACTGAACTGAAACCACATCCACAACTGGATCAGAAACAACAACTCCTTCAGCATCTACAGCTGGTCCAACAACTGAAACCACATCCACAACTGGATCAGAAACAACAACTACATCAGCATCTACAGCTGGTACAACAACTGAAACCACAGCCACAACTGGATTAGAAACAACAACTACATCAGCATCTACAGCTGGTCCAACACCTGGAACCACATCCACAACTGGATCAGAAACAACAACTACATCAGCATCTACAGCTGGTCCAACACCTGGAACCACATCCACAACTGGATCAGAAACAACAACTACATCAGCATCTACAGCTGGTCCAACACCTGGAACCACATCCACAACTGGATCAGAAACAACAACTACATCAGCATCTACAGCTGGTCCAACACCTGGAACCACATCCACAACTGGATCAGAAACAACAACTACATCAGCATCTACAGCTGGTCCAACAACTGGAACCACATCCACAACTGGATCAGAAACAACAACTACATCAGCATCTACAGCTGGTCCAACAACTGGAAACCACATCCACAACTGGATCAGAAACAACAACTACATCAGCATCTACAGCTGGTACAACAACTGAAACCACAGCCACACCTGGATTAGAAACAACAACTACATCAGCATCTACAGCTGGTCCAACACCTGGAACCACATCCACAACTGGATCAGAAACAACAACTACATCAGCATCTACAGCTGGTCCAACAACTGGAACCACATCCACAACTGGATCAGAAACAACAACTACATCAGCATCTACAGCTGGTCCAACAACTGAAACCACATCCACAACTGGATTAGAAACAACAACTACATCAGCATCTACAGCTGGTCCAACACTTGGAACCACATCCACAACTGGATCAGAAACAACAACTACATCAGCATCTACAGCTGGTCCAACAACTGGAACCACATCCACAACTGGATCAGAAACAACAACTACATCAGCATCTACAGCTGGTCCAACAACTGAAACCACATCCACAACTGGATCAGAAACAACAACTACATCAGCATCTACAGCTGATCCAACAACTGGAACCACATCCACAACTGGATTAGAAACAACAACTACATCAGCATCTACAGCTGGTCCAACAACTGGAACCACATCCACAACTGGATCAGAAACAACAACTACATCAGCATCTACAGCTGGTCCAACAACTGGAACCACATCCACAACTGGATCAGAAACAACAACTACATCAGCATCCACAGCTGGTCCAACAACTGGAACCACATCCACAACTGGATCAGAAACACCTACATCAGCATCTACAGCTGGTCCAACTATTGAAACCACATCCACAACTGGATTAGAAACAACAACTACATCAGCATCTACAGCTGGTCCAACAACTGGAAATCCACATCCACAACTGGATCAGAAACAACAACTACATCAGCATCTACAGCTGGTCCAACAACTGAAACCACATCCACAACTGGATCAGAAACAACAACTACATTAGCATCTACAGCTGATCCAACAACTGATACCACATCCACAACTGGATCAGAAACAACAACTACATCAGCATCTACAGCTGGTCCAACAACTGAAACCACATCCACAACTGGATCAGAAACAACAACTACATCAGCATCTACAGCTGGTCCAACAACTGGAACCACATCCACAACTGGATCAGAAACAACAACTACATCAGCATCAACAGCTGGTTTAACAACTGAAACTGAAACCACATCCACAACTGGATCAGAAACAACAACCACATCAGCATCTACAGCTGGTACAACAACTGAAACCACATCCACAACTGGATCAGAAACAACACCTACATCAGCATCTACAGCTGGTCCAACACCTGGAACCACATCCACAACTGGATCAGAAACAACAACTACATCAGCATCTACAGTTGGTCCAACAACTGAAACCACATCCACAACTGGATCAGAAACAACAACTACATCAGCATCTACAGCTGGTCCAACAACTGGAATCACATCCACAACTGGATCAGAAACAACAACTACATCATCATCTACAGCTGGTCCAACAACTGGAACCACATCCACAACTGGATCAGAAACAACAACTATATCAGCATCTACAGCTGGTCCAACAACTGAAACCACATCCACAACTGGATCAGAAACAACAACTACATCAGCATCTACAGCTGGTCCAACAACTGAAACCACATCCACAACTGGATCAGAAACAACAACTACATCAGCATCAACAGCTGGTTTAACAACTGAAACTGAAACCACATCCACAACTGGATCAGAAACAACAACTCCTTCAGCATCTACAGCTGGTCCAACAACTGAAACCACATCCACAACTGGATCAGAAACAACAACTACATCAGCATCTACAGCTGGTCCAACAACTGAAACCACATCCACAACTGGATCAGAAACAACAACTACATCAGCATCAACAGCTGGTTTAACAACTGAAACTGAAACCACATCCACAACTGGATCAGAAACAACAACTCCTTCAGCATCTACAGCTGGTCCAACAACTGAAACCACATCCACAACTGGATCAGAAACAACACCTACATCAGCATCTACAGCTGGTACAACAACTGAAACCACAGCCACACCTGGATTAGAAACAACAACTACATCAGCATCTACAGCTGGTCCAACACCTGGAACCACATCCACAACTGGATCAGAAACAACAACTACATCAGCATCTACAGCTGGTCCAACACCTGGAACCACATCCACAACTGGATCAGAAACAACAACTACATCAGCATCTACAGCTGGTCCAACACCTGGAACCACATCCACAACTGGATCAGAAACAACAACTACATCAGCATCTACAGCTGGTCCAACACCTGGAACCACATCCACAACTGGATCAGAAACAACAACTACATCAGCATCTACAGCTGGTCCAACAACTGGAACCACATCCACAACTGGATCAGAAACAACAACTACATCAGCATCTACAGCTGGTCCAACAACTGGAACCACATCCACAACTGGATCAGAAACAACAACTACATCAGCATCTACAGCTGGTACAACAACTGAAACCACAGCCACACCTGGATTAGAAACAACAACTACATCAGCATCTACAGCTGGTCCAACACCTGGAACCACATCCACAACTGGATCAGAAACAACAACTACATCAGCATCTACAGCTGATCCAACAACTGGAAACCACATCCACAACTGGATCAGAAACAACAACTACATCAGCATCTACAGCTGGTCCAACAACTGAAACCACATCCACAACTGGATTAGAAACAACAACTACATCAGCATCTACAGCTGGTCCAACACCTGGAACCACATCCACAACTGGATCAGAAACAACAACTACATCAGCATCTACAGCTGGTCCAACAACTGGAACCACATCCACAACTGGATCAGAAACAACAACTACATCAGCATCTACAGCTGGTCCAACAACTGAAACCACATCCACAACTGGATCAGAAACAACAACTACATCAGCATCTACAGCTGGTCCAACAACTGGAACCACATCCACAACTGGATTAGAAACAACAACTACATCAGCATCTACAGCTGGTCCAACAACCTGGAACCACATCCACAACTGGATCAGAAACAACAACTACATCAGCATCTACAGCTGATCCAACAACTGGAACCACATCCACAACTGGATCAGAAACAACAACTACATCAGCATCTACAGCTGGTCCAACAACTGGAACCACATCCACAACTGGATCAGAAACAACACCTACATCAGCATCTACAGCTGGTCCAACTATTGAAACCACATCCACAACTGGATTAGAAACAACAACTACATCAGCATCTACAGCTGGTCCAACAACTGAAATCACATCCACAACTGGATCAGAAACAACACTACATCAGCATCTACAGCTGGTCCAACAACTGAAACCACATCCACAACTGGATCAGAAACAAGAACTACATCAGCATCTACAGCTGGTCCAACAACTGAAACCACATCCACAACTGGATCAGAAACAACACCTACATCAGCATCTACAGCTGGTCCAACAACTGGAACCACATCCACAACTGGATCAGAAACAACACCTACATCAGCATCTACAGCTGGTCCAACAACTTGGAACCACATCCACAACTGGATCAGAAACAACAACTACATCAGCATCTACAGCTGGTCCAACACCTGGAACCACACCCACAACTGTATCAGATACAACAACTACATCAGCATCTACAGCTGGTCCAACAACTGAAACCACAGCCACAACTGGATCAGAAACAACAACTACATCAGCATCTACAGCTGGTCCAACAACTGGAACCACATCCTCAACTGGATCAGAAACAACTACATTAGCATCTACAGCTGGTCCAACAACTGAAACCACATCCACAATTGGATCAGAAACAACACCTACATCAGCATCTACAGCTGGTCCAACAACTGGAAACCACATCCACAACTGGATCAGAAACAACAACTACATCAGCATCTACAACTGGTCCAACAACTGAAACCACATCCACAACTGGATCAGAAACAACAACTACATCAGCATCTACAGCTGGTCCAACAACTGAAACCACATCCACAACTGGATCAGAACCATCAACTACATTCGCATCTACAGCTGGTCCAACAACTGAAACCACATCCACAACTGGATCAGAAACAACAACTACATCAGCATCTACAGCTGATCCAACAACTGATACCACATCCACAACTGGATCAGAAACAACAACTACATCAGCATCTACAGCTGGTCCAACAACTGAAACCACATCCACAACTGGATCAGAAACAACAACTACATCAGCATCTACAGCTGGTCCAACAACTGAAACCACATCCACAACTGGATCAGAAACAACCACTACATCAGCATCTACAGCTGGTCCAACAACTGGAACCACATCCACAACTAGGATCAGAAACAACAACTACATCAGCATCTACAGCTGGTCCAACAACTGGAACCACATCCACAACTGGATCAGAAACAACAACTACATCAGCATCTACAGCTGATCCAACAACTGGAACCACATCCACAACTGGATCAGAAACAACAACTCCTTCAGCATCTACAGCTGGTACAACACCTGGAACCACATCCACAACTGGATCAGAAACAACAACTACATCAGCATCTACAGCTGGTCCAACAACTGGAACCACATCCACAACTGGATCAGAAACAACACCTACATCAGCATCTACAGCTGGTCCAACTACTGAAACCACATCCACAACTGGATTAGAAACAACAACCACATCAGCATCTACAGCTGGTCCAACAACTGAAACCACATCCACAACTGGATCAGAAACAACAACTCTATCAGCATCTACATCTGGTCCAACAACTGAAACCACATCCACAACTGGATCAGAAACAACAACTACATCAGCATCTACAGCTGGTCCAACAACTGAAACCGCAGCCACCACTGGATCAGGAACAACAACTACATCAGCATCTACAGCTGGTCCAACAACTGAAACCACATCCTCAACTGGATCAGAAACAACAACTACATCAGCATCTACAGCTGGTCCAACAACTGAAACCACATCCACAATTGGATCAGAACAACAACTACATCAGCATCTACAGCTGGTCCAACAACTGAAACCACATCCACAATTGGATCAGGAACAACAACTACATCAGCATCTACAGCTGGTCCAACAACTGGAACCACACCACAACTGGATCAGAAACAACCACTACATCAGCATCTACAGCTGGTCCAACAACTGGAACCACATCCTCAACTGGATCAGAAACAACAACTACATTAGCATCTACAGCTGGTCCAACAACTGAAACCACATCCACAACTGGATCAGAAACAACAACTACATCAGCATCTACAGCTGGTCCAACTATTGAAACCACATCCACAACTGGATCAGAAACAACAACTACATCAGCATCTACAGCTGGTCCAACACCTGGAACCACATCCACAATTGGATCAGAAACAACAACTACATCAGCATACAGCTGGTCCAACAACTGAAACCACATCCACAACTGGATCAGAAACAACACCTACATCAGCATCTACAGCTGGTCCAACAACTGGAACCACATCCACAACTGGATCAGAAACAACCACTACATCAGCATCTACAGCTGGTCCAACAACTGGAACCACATCCACAACTGGATCAGAAACAACCACTACATCAGCATCTACAGCTGGTACAACACCTGGAACCACATCCACAACTGGATCAGAAACAACAACTACATCAGCATCTACAGCTGGTCCAACAACTGGAAACCACATCCACAACTGGATCAGAAACAACAACTACATCAGCATCTACAGCTGGTCCAACAACTGAAACCGCAGCCACAACTGGATCAGAACAACAACTACATCAGCTCTACAGCTGGTCCAACAACTGGAACCACATCCACAACTGGATCAGAAACAACCACTACATCAGCATCTACAGCTGGTCCAACACCTGGAACCACATCCACAACTGGATCAGAAACAACAACTACATCAGCATCTACAGCTGGTCCAACAACTGGAACCACATCCTCAACTGGATCAGAAACAACAACTATATTAGTATCTACAGCTGGTCCAACAACTGGAACCACATCCACAATTGGATCAGAAACAACAACTACATCAGCATCTACAGCTGGTCCAACAACTGAAACCATATCCACAACTGGATCAGAAACAACAACTACATCAGCATCTACAGCTGGTCCAACAACTGAAACCACATCCACAACTGGATCAGAAACAACAACTACATCAGCATCCACAGCTGGTCCAACAACTGGAACCACATCCACAACTGGATCAGAAACAACCACTACATCAGCATCTACAGCTGGTCCAACAACTGGAACCACATCCACAACTGGATCAGAAACAACCACTACATCAGCATCTACAGCTGGTCCAACACCTGGAACCACATCCACAACTGGATCAGAAACAACAACTACATCAGCATCTACAGCTGGTCCAACAACTGAAACCACATCCACAACTGGATCAGAAACAACAACTACATCAGCATCCACAGCTGGTCCAACAACTGGAACCACATCCACAACTGGATCAGAAACAACCACTACATCAGCATCTACAGCTGGTCCAACAACTGGAACCACATCCACAACTGGATCAGAAACAACCACTACATCAGCATCTACAGCTGGTCCAACACCTGGAACCACATCCACAACTGGATCAGAAACAACAACTACATCAGCATCTACAGCTGGTCCAACAACTGGAACCACATCCTCAACTGGATCAGAAACAACAACTACATTAGCATCTACAGCTGGTCCAACAACTGGAACCACATCCACAACTGGATCAGAAACAACAAACACATCAGCATCTATATCTACAACTAAAACAACAGCAGCACATTCCCCAACATCTGTCACTCCATCATCACCATATACACTAACATCTACATCAACTGCATCAACATCTACAGTTCAAACAACAACTTTACCAACATCTACATCAATATCTACAACTGAAACAACTTCAGCACTTTCACCAACATCTTTCACTCCATCAACACCATCTACACCAACATCCGCATCAACTGCATCAACATCTACAGTTCAAACAACAACTGTCCCAACATCTACATCAATATCTACAACTGAAACATCAGCAGCACTTTCACCAACATCTATCACTGAATCATCATCAACACCAACAGCTGCATCAACATCTACAGTTCAAACAACAACTTTACCAACATCTACATCAATATCTACAACTGAAACAACTTCAGCACTTTCACCAACATCTGTCACTCCATCAACACCATCTACACCAACATCTACATCAACTGCATCAACATCTACAGTTCAAACAACAACTTTACCAACATCTACATCAATATCTACAACTGAAACATCAGCAGCACTTTCACCAACATCTATCACTCAATCATCATCGACACCAACAGCTGCATCAACATCTACAGTTCAAACAACAACTTTACCAACATCTACATCATTTTTTACAACTGAAACAACTTCAGCACTTTCACCAACATCTATCACTCCATCAACACCATCTACACTAACATCTACATCAACTGCATCAACATCTACAGTTCAAACAACTTCACCAACATTTACATCAATTTCTACAACTGAAACATCAGCAGCACTTTCACCAACATCTATCACTCAATCAACACCATCTACACCAACATCCGCATCAACTGCATCAACATCTACAATTCAAACAACTTCACCAACATCTACATCAAGATCTTTAACTGAAACAACAGCAGCACTTTCACCAACATCTATCACTCCATCAACACCATCTACACCAACATCTACATCAACTGCATCAACATCTACAGTTCAAACAACAACTTTACCAACATCTACATCAATATCTACAACTGAAACATCAGCAGCACTTTCAGCAACATCTGTCACTCCATCAACATCATCTACACCAACATCTACATCAACTGCATCAACATCTACAGTTCAAACAACAACTTTACCAACATCTACATCAATATCTACAACCGAAACATCAGGAGCACTTTCACCAACATCTATCACTCAATCAACACCATCTATATCAACTGCATCAACATCTACAGTTCAAACAACAACTGTCCCAACTTCTACATCAACATCTACAACTGAATCATCAGCAGCACTTTCACCAACATCTATCACTCAATCATCATCTAAACCAACAGCTGCATCAACTGCATCAACATCTACAGTTCAAACAACAATTTTACCAACATCTACATCAACATCTACAACATCTACATCAGCAGCACTTTCACCAACATCTATCACTCAATCAACATCATCTACACCAACATCTACATCAACTGCATCAACATCTACAGTTCAAACAACAACTGTCCCAACAGCTACATCAATATCTACAACTGAAACAACAGCAGCACTTTCACCAACATTTGTCACTCCATCAACACCATCTACACCAACATCTACATCAACTGCATCAACATCTACAGTTCAAACAACAACTTTACCAACATCTACATCAATATCTACAACTGAAACATCAGGTGCACTTTCACCAACATCTATCACTCAATCAACACCATCTACATCAACTGCATCAACATCTACAGTTCAAACAACAACTGTCCCAACATCTACATCAACATCTACAACTGAATCATCAGCAGCACTTTCACCAACATCTATCACTCAATCAACATCATCTACAGCAACAGCTGCATCAACTGCATCAACATCTACAGTTCAAACAACAACTTTACCAACATCTACATCAACATCTACAACATCTACATCAGCAGCACTTTCACCAACATCTATCACTCAATCAACATCATCTACACCAACAGCTGCATCAACTGCATCAACATCTACAGTTCAAACAACAACTGTCCCAATATCTACATCAATATCTACAACTGAAACAACAGCAGCACTTTCACCAACATCTATCATTCAATCAACACCATCTACACCAACAGCTGCATCAACTGCATCAACATCTACAGTTCAAACAACAACTTTACCAACATCTACATCAACATCTACAACATCTACATCAGCAGCACTTTCACCAACATCTATCACTCAATCAACACCATCTACACCAACAGCTGCATTAACATCTACAGTTCAAACAACAACTTTACCAACATCTACATCAATATCTACAACTGAAACAACTTTAGCACTTTCACCAACATCTATCACTCAAACAACACCATCTACACCAACAGCTGCATCAACTGCATCAACATCTACATCAATATCTACAATTCAAACATCAGCAGCACTTTCACCAACATCTGTCACTCCATCAACACCATCTACATCAACTGCATCAACATCTACAGTTTAAACAACAACTCTACCAACATCTACATCAATATCTACAACAGAACCAATTTCAGCACTTTCACCAACATCTATCACTCAATCAACATCATCTACACCAACATCGACATCAACTGCATCAACATCTACAGTTCAAACAACAACTGTCCCAACATCTACATCAATATCTACAACTGAAACATCAGCAGCACTTTCACCAACATCTATCACTCCATCAACACCATCTACACCATCATCGACATCAACTGCATCAACATCTACAGTTCAAACAACTTCACCAACATCTACATCAATATCTACAACTGAAACAACTTCAGCACTTTCACCAACATCTATCACTCAATCAACACCATCTACACCAACATCTACATCAACTGCATCAACATCTACAGTTCAAACAACAACTGTCCCAACATCTACATCAATATCTACAACTGAAACAACAGCAGCACTTTCACCAACATCTATCACTCCATCAACACCATCTACACCAACATCCGCATCAACTGCATCAACATCTACAGTTCAAACAACAACTGTCCCAACATCTACATCAATATCTACAACTGAAACAACAGCAGCACTTTCACCAACATCTATCAGTCAATCAATATCATCTACAGCAACAGCTGCATCAACTGCATCAACATCTACAGTTCAAACAACAACTTTACCAACATCTACATCAATATCTACAACTGTATCATCAGCAGCACTTTCACCAACATCTATCACTCAATCAACATCATCTACACCAACATCTACATCAACTGCATCAACATCTACAGTTCAAACAACAACTGTCCCAACATCTACATCAATATCTACAACTGAAACAACAGCAGCACTTTCACCAACATCTATCAGTCAATCAATATCATCTACAGCAACAGCTGCATCAACTGCATCAACATCTACAGTTCAAACAACAACTTTACCAACATCTACATCAATATCTACAACTGTATCATCAGCAGCACTTTCACCAACATCTATCACTCAATCAACACCATCTACACCAACATCCTCATCAACTGCATCAACATCTACAGTTCAAACAACAACTGTCCCAACATCTACATCAATATCTACAACTGAAACAACTTCAGCACTTTCACCAACATCTATCACTCCATCAACACCATCTACACCAACATCTACATCAACTGCATCAACATCTACAGTTCAAACAACAACTGTCCCAACATCTACATCAATATCTACAACTGAAACAACAGCAGCACTTTCACCAACATCTATCAGTCAATCAACACCATCTACACCAACAGCTGCATCAACTGCATCAACATCTACAGTTCAAACAACAACTTTACCAACATCTACATCAATATCTACAACTGTATCATCAGCAGCACTTTCACCAACATCTATCACTCAATCAACACCATCTACAGCAACAGCTGCATCAACTGCATCAACATCTACAGTTCAAACAACAACTTTACCAACATCTACATCAATATCTACAACTGTATCATCAGCAGCACTTTCACCAACATCTATCACTCAATCAATATCATCTACAGCAACAGCTGCATCAACATCTACAGTTCAAACAACAACTTTACCAACATCTACATCAACATCTACAACATCTACATCAGCAGCACTTTCACCAACATCTATCACTCAATCAACATCATCTACAGCAACATCTACATCAACTGCATCAACATCTACAGTTCAAACAACAACTCTTAATTCTACACTTTTACCAGCAAATCAGTCTTCATATCCAGATGTTCTGCCCCAAAGTAAACTACTTTTTTTTGATCAGTTAATGCATTTAAATCATTACTCACTATCCAGATGTTGTTATTAAAGTTTGTATCACCAATGCTGAAATTAAGCTAATTTTAATGTTTCAGATAAGACAGCATTTGCTTATGCAACTTTCACAATGAGATCCTTTGCTGAGCTGAGCAATGATGAGATCATTACATGTATTGAAAAGGTAAGTGTTATGACCGCTAGAAGTCAGCCGTAGCAGGAAAAAGGAAGAGTCTTACTACCAGATAGATGTCGAATAAAAAGTGCTTTATTTACAAGAAGGGTTTAGCGCCAGGGGCAGACAAGAGAGAGAGAGAGACTTTTAAAACTATTTTAATTGCAAACACTTATAAAAACAATCACATTACACAAAATACATTAATAAACATTAACATACACATAAATAGGCTATCTAAGCACTTAAAAAATTAGGGGATGAAAGACAACAACTCCCAGAATACACTTCACTGCCCTGGCACGGCTATTGGCTGGATCACTTGCCCACCGCGTTCATTTTCATAAAATCAGTTGAGTTAGAGACACTACAATTAAAAACTGAACGTGTCTGTTCAACATAATGTGAGTGAGCCGTCACGCCGTCACGGCACAAACGCAGCCGGTGTCAGATTACATTCATCACATGAGCTGAGGTTATCGCGGGATTCGCGGCCGCATACATTCACAGTGCGTGATCAGTCTGCCGCATTTTCAGTTCATGTCTTTGTAAGCTTAACTTTCATAGGAAGTTCACTTGATAAGTTGAAACACTCACTTTGCTCTCCACCGCTCCGTTTACATGAATCTCCGCAGCTCGAGCCGAGTGCTGTGAGTGTGATGTTGAAAACATGTGGAAACAGCGCCTCCTGCTGGCTGTAGTCTTCAGCCTCTGGACAAAAACTCCTCCGATAACACAAAATGACGATATTTGCATCATTTTCCAGAAATAAAATCCATAATTCTCTCGTCTCAGTGGGATATGAGGGGGAAAGTACGGTAATTTGAATATACTCCTGAGTTTCTACTGATACAAAGCTTAATGCTAATTGCTGAAGTAACCCTTTAAGCTTTGTATCAGTAGAAATCCGGTAGTATATCCAAATTATATATATCTCACTATATAGCACTTAGCTCGGGGAGTTGCAGGCATTCATGTAATCGGAGCGGTGGAGAGCAAAGTGAGTGTTTAAACTGTTCAAATGAATTCCTATGAAAGTTAAGCTTCCAAAGACATGATCTGAAAATGCGCCAGACTGATCACATGCTGTGAATGTATGCCGCGCCCACGCTTACCTCAGCTCATCTCAGCTCTTCGCTCTTGTGATAAATGTAATCCGATCCTGCTGCGTTTGTGCCGTGACACTGAATCGGCTCACTCACATTATATGGAACAGACACGTTCAGTTTTTAATTGTAGTGTCTGTTCTCTTACTGAACTAAATTATTTTATTATTATGAAAATCAAATCAGCAGTCAAATTATCCGGTTCCGCGGTGGGCAAGTGATCCAGTAATCCAGTAGCCGTGCCTAGAGTGGTCTCTAGGGCAGCAAAGCAGTGCATTCTGGGAGTTGTTGTTTTAACCAAAAATACATTTTCTGGCTTTTCTCAGTCTAGAAGGCACCAAATAAAAAAATAGTTTCACATTTCTTCTATATAAAACCCAGAGTTTAAATACACATTCATCTTCCCAGCGCTAAAGTACCCCTTTAATATAAAACTACATGAACAATGAACTAAACAAAACACAGCGCTTAAATACAAGAGGGAAACTAATGAACGAAACAGGTGTAGCTGATATTCAAATCAATAAAAACACAGGAAACTGAACTAGAACACATGCAAAAACAATATCAAACAAACACAAGCGAGATTATACGTGACAAAAAAAAAAACATGAACTCAGATATCCCTTATACTTCTACTGGCATTTGCTTAGATAAACAGCTGTCATGGCAGAGCAACAGTTTAAAGAGAATATTGCTTAGCATGATATGCTCCGGCTGACTGTACTCGAGTGGTGTATTAATTTACAGTGTATTAATCAGACTGAAAATATCTGGCTAATATTAATAATTAGAAATAGAGGCCTTTGTTTTATTTTGGGGGCAAATAACAAATGTTACTGTACTTTACTGTAATTTATATATAAAGTTATCCATTTTCATTGCAGTTTGTCAAGCGCTTTCAAGCAAACGGGACCATCAGGATTACTATGAAGAAATCAAGAAAACTGTTGGTTTAAGGATCGGACATGGAAAGCTTCTGTCCGTTTGCAATCCTCTATATCCAAACTCTGAATGAAGTTGCCACTTTACATATTAAACCAGATTTGTTTAGTTAGTTCAAAATGTATATATTGCACATTTGAATGCTATTTTATTTATTTTTATAGATTTATTTTCAGTGTGTAGCAAACTGTGAGCCATTTAACTGTGATTATAAGGAATTCTTGTAGTCACAGTTAAAAAGGTAACAGCTGTTATAGTATTTTGCTAATTTAGCTCATTTTAATTTGGTTTAGTCATGCACTTTTTCCATTCTGAATCACTTGAGCTGTGTTGTGTAATATGTAATATTGTATAGGTGTTGTGTAACTTCTGCTTGCTTCAGTGAATAAAGCGGCTCAACGTGTAAATGTTGACTTAACATAACATTTTTGTGCTAATGTGAATTTTAAAAACTGTCTTTCACTGCAGTTAAAGCATAAGCACCAAGCATAATAAAATGTGTTTTTGAAAATGCATACATCTACATAAATTGTGAAAGACTGCTACTATACATTTCTTTAACGTGCAATGTCTGAATAAAATCTGACTCTAATGGGTTGGACACATACATATGAATAAAAACACTGATTTATCAAACAAATGCAAAAAACACTAGGAAATAGCAATAACACATTCACATAAACAATATGGAGAAAAATAACAGGTGTAGAACTAATTAAAAACCATGGAAACAAACAAAGAACCAGAACTCAAGGCAAACCTAATGGCAAAAACCTTTGCGATTGCATAAGCACAATTTTAAAAACAAGGCTTGTTTAGTCAAAACACTACACACAATACACACATCCACACACACAAGTAGCAGAACACCCCAGATCTTTTGCAAAATGAAACACTTCTTTCAAAATTGTACAATAATTTAACAAAACCCAATTTTGACACAGTATGGCACACACATGGTTCATACATTCTGATTCTGTTTGATTCATTACACACTGCTGTTCTCAATATTAAAGGTCCCATGGCATGGCATTTTTCTATTATTTTATAATGTTTCCTGAGGTGTACTTATATTGTCAGTATGATTTTTACATAAAAAAATGTCATAATTAAGAAATAAAACATTTTTTCTATCCTGTTATTACCCCTCTGGCTGAATGCTGTTTCAAGGGGCGTGTCTGCTGTGAGACTTCAGTGAAAACGCCCACTGTTGTGATTGGCTGACATCTTTGCATTTGAAATGAGTGTTAGATTATGTTGCGGAGGGGGCGTGGTTTAGTGAGGCACTGCACTTGTAATGATGGGTCGACAGCATGAGGATCCATGTGCAGCTTGTTTATTAACAGATGACAGTACCGTACAAACAGGGATATAGCAGAATCGTAAACGAGGACAGGCTTGGGTCGAGACAGGCGGCAAATAGTCAGAGTCATACACCAGGCAGGGATCGAGGCAGGCGGCCAGCAAACAGAGTCCAGGAAACAGGCAGAGGTCAGGGTCGGCAGCAGTGGTTCACAGAGAAGAGGCAATCCAATCGGTACCAGAGAAACAGTCCAACAAAAACGCTCGGAAATGATCACCTAGGCAAATCAAGACTTCGCGGTGCATGTAAGTGTGTGTGTTGTATGGAGTGTGTGTGATGACGTGCAGGTGTGTGTGCAATCAGTCCCAGGAATGAGGGCCTATGGGAAATGAAGTCCAGAATGGGAAGAGTCAATACTCAGGTGACGGCTCCCTTTGGCGGCCGGGATGAAGAGCCGCGGGAGCCATATTTGTTACAGCACTGACTGCATGCATGAGAGAGAGAGGCTGACTGCTGGGCACTCATGAATCATGGAGAGATGGAGGAAGTTTTATTGTACAGAGTTATTAAAATAGCGCTGTGCTGTTAGCGCGAGCTTATTTGTATCTGAGAGTTCTGATCGCTCTCTGTAGTTGAATCACTTAATAAGGGATTTGTTTCATGCTACTAACAGAAATGATCGTTTTAGTCACTGGCTTAAATCACTGATGCATGACACTTAGGGCATCAAGAAGGCGATCGACAATCTAGAAAGAAAGTCTGAGTGAACTTGAATGATTAGCTACACATCAGAAATCACTGATCACAGATCAGGCATTAATGAACACTGTTCCTCACTGTTTTTTGCGGTGCTGTCGAATCCATATCATAAAGTCTGTTTGTAAAGCCTGTGCAGACATAAACTGAATACATTTTCTCTGAATGCTATGGGAGGGCAAAGCAGAGGAAGGGGAGGAAACCTCTCCAGTGTTCACGTCATAACCTGAGAGCTTTCAGATCAGCTCATCTGGGCTGTTATTTTCCCAAAGGCAGAGAAAAACAGCCATAACTCAGTTTACACTGATCAAAATTTCTAGCCACTTATTTTCAGGCTAGGGGAACTCATATTGATATTGAAAAACCTCATCAAATGAAAATTGCATGCCATGGGACCTTTAAACACTTGTAACATTTCTACTTTTCTAATTATATAATCTGGGCTTAATTTTTTTTTCAGAGATATTGTTAGATTAAAGTATATGAATATGTTGACCAAACAGCACACACAAGACCAGTACTGCATATTGGAGAAAATATTTATTTCTCTCCACTGTCACAGACACGTCAGGTTCCAGCGCACTACATTACCCACGATCCCTTTCACCGGCCTTCTTATCACCGCCACCTGCAGCCACTCAATACACCAATCACCTTGGACTATAAAGCACCCACACTCACTGTCCGGTCTCGTTTGCACAACACTGTTGGTTTGTGTGCCTCAAGGACTCCAGTTGCTATACTCATCGTCTCCATCGTCTCCATCGTCTCCCCGTGTTCCAACCTACCTGTGTGTATGAGTGTTCCTGTCGTCTGCCTTCTACGCCGCATCTTCTGCATTATGTAGTGACTTAAACCACCATTCATCACTGCAACCACCATTCATCAAAGGACAGTATTTGATTCCATATCTATTCCATTCTACACCACCTCATCGCTAACTCTGCTGATTGTTCTCAATAAACATAATTTACTGCTTTTACTCCTGCCTCCGTGTCTCTCCCGTAACATCCACATTGTAAAACCATTCGATTCATAAATCCATTTTCAAAGGTTTGTGTTTTATATCTGCTGAGGTTGGGCTGAAGTCTGTCTAATTCAATATTAACCCATGGGTACCAAGGTTGTCCGAATTGCATCTGGTAAATTTGGTCCCCATCTTCTTTGGCCACATCCTACTCCAGGTCTACCTCTTCCTACACCTCTCTACCCTTTTCTCTCTCTACGCCTTCCCCTCTCAATCCCCCTCCCCTCTCACATGAACTTCGATATTTTCATGCGATCCTGAGCTGAATGAGTGAATTTTGCCTAAAAAGTCAGAGAAAGGAGAAAACAAAAACAATTTGATAAGACCACCCTTAACTGAATGTTTCTGAAATATGCCCTCATGAGAAAAAACACTTACATGGCTTGCGATAGAGGTTCGGTTGTCTGTAAAATTTGGACTGCCGGTTATGCCCATTGACGCCAAAGCCTTTTGAAAGTATGTCACCAAGTTTTTGCAGGGATTGGGAGTGGATGTGAAAAAGAAATGTTGCGCTTTATTCCCACCCGGAGGTTTGGACTTAACGTTCAGAAACCGCTGCATCCACTCGTACTCCTCTGCGTTTACTGCAATTTGGGCTGGCCCAAAAATCTGGTTAGTTTTATGATTCTGTTACAAGCACGCCAGGCTCCACCCTCTCACAACCACAACGATCCCAATCACCAGAATACTGAGCACACACACCTGCACGTCATCACCACAGCAATCACCACCTGCACTTAAGCCCCACGCTCACACTCAGTCACTGTCTGGTAACGTTTGCACATGCTACACTTCATGCTTGCTTCCTCGGACTCTGATACCTACCTGATCTCCAACGTATCCTAAGTGTCTCCTCGTCTCGTTCTGTCTCCTGGTCCTCGTCTCCTTCGATCCATTGTCCCTGTGTTCTACATCCAGAAACGTATCGTATCACCAGCATATCCAGCATTCACCTGAAACACTCTCTCTGCCTCTCACCGCACCTGCTCACATCCTGGTTCAGCAAATAAACTCTGCTTTCACCTGCCTCTGTTATCCGTGTCACCTGTTTGTAACAGATTCTTTATCTGTTGACAAAAAAAAAAAAAACAGAGCTGCCTGCACCCTTGTATGCCGACTTCCTCTGTAACCTGCGGTACTTACGGGTGAGATCCCGCAGGGCACTGTTCAGTGTGTCAATGTGCTGATTTAAATCTGAGATCTGTTGCTTCATTTTTTTCCCCTCTCACCCTACATCCAGCATTGCTGCACTCTTCCTCTTCTTCAAAGGGCACATCAGCATCCCCTAGGTCTATTTCAGCCTCCAAATCTAGTGTGCTGACCAGTGGGACCTTTGGGTCAGATGCCCTAAGTGCAGACAGTTGGCCTAAAACATTCTTCCGCTTGCTAAATCTGAGTGCATCCTCCTTATCAGCCATTGACAGCTCAGTGTGGGAATTTAGGTGGCGGTCAACCCTTGTGGTTACCTTCCCGCAGCCAGCAACAGGACAAGAGCTATCGCGGATATTGACCCGTCCGGATTCAAGTGCCAACAGAAGTCGCCTTTCCTCCTTGTTCTGTATTTTGTGAAATACAACGAGATGTTGGCTCAGTCATGCGTACATTCTTGAACAAAGCGGGCAAGATTTCACAGGCATTTTTGCATTGAAATCAGGATAAAATCTATAATAGAAAATCACAGCGATGTGCTTCCACTGATGCTGAACTCGGTACTGAAAAAAAGGAGGGAGGGACTTGAAAATTGAATAGGGGTGTGAAGGTATAATTTAAAGTAAGTCAATACATAATGCATGTAAAGTTACTGTGAAATGGAAAAGGGGTGTGAAGGTATAATTTAAAGTAAGTCACTATGTAATGCATGTACAGTTACTTGAAAATGGAAAAGGGGTTTGAAGGTATAATTTTAAAGTAAGTCACTACATAAAGGATGTACATTTACTTGAAATGGAAAAGGGGTGTGAAGGTATAATTTAAAGTAAGTCACTATGTAATGCATGTACAGTTACTTGAAAATGGAATAGGGGTCTGAAGGTATAATTTAAAGTAAGTCACTATGTAATGCATGTACAATTACTTGAAAGTGGAATAGAGGTGTTATGGTATAATTTAAAGTAAGTGACTATAATCACTTTAAATTATACCTTCACCCCCCTATTCCATGTTCAAGTAATTGTACATGCATTAAAACAAGTCACAATGTAATATATGTACAATTACTTCAAAATAGAATAGGTATAATTTTAAGTAATTCACTGTTAATGTAAAAATGATGTAGCAGGGTCAGTCAAGGCATAACTGTCTGTAACTTATTCGACAGGTTCCCTGTATGCAGTCCATGTACAATTCATTAATGGGTCATAATTCATATTTACAGTGGCTTTATGAGGTAAAACCTACTGTACACCACACAGGGGACACAATACAAAATGGTGTACATTCCAGCTGTTGATTATGCTAAATTAGCTATAAAATGACATATCCACACAAGTATTTCGCTTATATCTCCTGGAGGGAAAGGAAAAAAATTCTGAAAAATCCCCCATAGACAGATCTCTGTGGGACGGGCGAATTTAGGTTTTTGAGTTTTCTCACCATCACTGAAACATCCAGGCACTCGGCACTGCTGCGCCCAAGCCGGGGAGGGCTCTCCATTCCCGGCCAAAAGCGGATTCTCCTGCGATGCTGGATCCCTCCTCCGTGCCCTGGGGTCCAACCGAGGGACCTCCAGGGTGGCGGGAGGGGATGGTCCCCCAACAGGGGCGCCCTCCCTGGGCTCGGGATTCAGATAACGGCCACTGGAAGTCTGGACTCTGACTGGTTCTGGACTCTGTCCGGAAGTCTGAGCACCAAGGGGTGGATGTGTGAGCCCAGGCCGGCCGGGGACCCTCCCCAGTCGGCTGTGCTCTCTGGGTTCTCCACCCCAAGAGCGGCCAAACACGCACTGGTCCTTCACCCTCCGGGTAGGGGCACCCTCCCCGGCACCTCTTCCCACCTCGCCCCGGAGGTCCAGTTCGAGAACCTAAAACCCCAACATCCATCATCTAGGTAATGGGGAATGGAGGTGCACGGGCGACCGTGGGCCGACCCTCTCTCCTGCCAGCGGTGGAAGCCGCTCAGGGCCCACTCCACGTGGACTCGGGGCTTTGCTTCTGCCGCGACGGTATTATGGAGGTGGGAAGCTCCAAGGCTTCCTAGGCAGGTGCCCACCGAAACACGCCCGGGAACTCCATGCTATCATGCCTCCCCGGCCTGGCCCCAGGGAGGGTGCCTATTCCTGGCCATGGGCGGATCGGTGGGGCCCTCTTTGGAAGGTGGTCGCGAGCGCAGACGGGCTCAAAATAGGCTGTCCGGCTTTCGTGGGGGAGAGGAAGCGAAGGTGGGCGCAGAGCAGAGCCCCCGTCATGGGGCCCACTCAGAGGCACTCAGTGTGGGCTTAGAATCCAGCTTCCACCGCGGAGGAAGTCTGGAAGCCTGGAAGAAGAGCTCCAGGGTGTACAAGCCAGTGAACCAAGCCCAGCGAAGGGCACCATAGGTGGATCATAGAAGCTGGTTGAGTCTCTCTGTAGAAGAGAGAACCAGAGTGTTTGAGGCCGTCACCCAAGCCCAGCAGGGGCTGCATTGAGCGGACAGAGAAAGGTGGATGCATGGGCCCTCTGTATGGATGGATAGAAGTTCTCCAGAGCCTCCAGGGTGCTGGAGGTAGTCACCCATGCCCACAAGAGAGCACCCTGGTCGGTCAGAAAAGCTGAGTTAGTCCCTATGGAGGAGAGGGAACCAGGGTGTTAGAGGCAGTCACCTATGCCCAGCAGAGGCTGCACTGAGCGGACAGAGAAATGTGGATGCATGGGCCATCTGTATGGATGGATGGAAGTCCCCCAGAGCCTCCAGGGTTTTAAGGGGAGTCACCCATGCCCACAAGAGAGCATTCTGGTCGGTCAGAGAAGTTGGGTTGGTCCCTCTGAATGAAAGATTGGATGGAAGGAAGCCTGGAAGAAGAGTTCCAGGGTGTTAGAGGCAGTCACCCATTGCCAGCAGAGGCTGCACTGAGCGCACAGAGAAATGTGGATGCATGGGCCATCTGTAT
The DNA here is from genome assembly GCA_023029165.1 of Gobiocypris rarus. Taxonomy (NCBI): domain Eukaryota; kingdom Metazoa; phylum Chordata; class Actinopteri; order Cypriniformes; family Gobionidae; genus Gobiocypris; species Gobiocypris rarus. Next base: position 31,992,124 of record CM040929.1, read on the forward strand.
GTATGGATGGAGTCCTTCAGAGCCTCCAGGGTATTGGAGGTAGTCACCCATGCCCACAAGAGAGCACTCTGGTCGGTCAGAGAAGTTGGGTTGGTCTCTCTGATTGAATTAATGGATGGAAGGAAGCCTGGAAGAAGAGCTCCAGGGTGTACAAGGCAGTGAACCAAGCCCAACAAAGGGCACCCTAGGTGGGTAAGAGAAGCTGGATCCATGGGCACAGAGTAGGGCGGGCATCCCGGGGAAGGTGCACCATCCTGGGCACTGCTAGGGGTGAAAGACACTCTGGAGGAAAATCCTCCTGAAAAGCAAACTGATGCTGCATAGCGACCCGGGGGCCCGCCAAAATTTGGCTTTGGTGACCAGTTGCGTGCTCCTCTGGAGGCCCTGGTTGGCTGGGAAACAGTGGCCGGGCTTAAGTGTGGGAACCGGTCTCAGGCCAGAGCTCTGGTTCTCCAAAGTGGAGGCAGGGTGTACATCCGTGGGGGTCCCTGTCCGAGGCTTTGGTTCTCTGAGGCGGACGCAGGGTGTACCTCCTTGGGGGTCCCTGTCTGAGGCTCTGGTTCTCCGAGGCAGACGCAGGGTGTACCTCTGTGGGGATACCTGTCCAAAGCTCTGGTTCTCCGAGGCAGGCGCGGAGAGCCGGAAGGAGGCCTGGAAGCCCGGAAGCCAGCCAAAACCTAAGTCGATTAATTTTAGGTGACCAGTTGCGTGGCTCTCTGGAGGCCCAGGTTTGCTTGGTCAATAATGCCTGGGCTTAAGTGTGGGACCCCCGGGTTCGGCTGGTTCAGCTGTTGTTCCCTGAGTCAGGTAGGGAGTGTGGGGGTCAAGTTTCCAACTTTGACCGAGATTTTCTCAGAAGCCAAGCAGAGTTGGGGCTCCATACTCTGGGGTGATGGGGGTTCCATTGGTACTTCCCCACACCCGGAGTTTGGAGCTCCAAGTCAGCTCAGTTTTCGAGATATGGCCGCTGAAAGCTGGACCAGAAGTGTCCGTATCTCGGAGCCGGGAGGTCCCAGGAGCTGGGGACGGAGGGCTTTGAAGGGGAACTATGGGACCTCTCCGTGCTCGAGTTTGGAGCTCAAAGTTGGCTTGGTTTCTTAGATATGGGCGCTGAAAGCTGGACTGGAAGTGTCCGTATCTCCAAGGCGGGAGGTCCCAGGAGCTGCGGAAGGTGGGGTTCAAAGCAGCCCTTCGGAAGCTCTCCATGCCCGGAGTTTGGAGCTCCAACTCGGCTAGACCCCCGAGAAAAACCTGGTTATACATAAGGAACTATTGGACAAAACTGTCCATATCTCGGAAAGGAAAAGTCACAGCGGCTCGTCCTTTGGGGGGGTTGAGGGGTCCCTAGGGGCCCTCTCAGACCCCCAGCGTCTGGGTCCCTTCCTTCCGAAGTGCACGCTTTTATGTTGGGCCCTATATCTCGGCCCAAGGGGGCGTTAGAAGCTCGGGCCAGGGGGCGCCAGATTTTCACGAAATGACAACTATCTCAGAAAACATCATGGTATTAAACAATTATTTAATAAATAAACTGTACCTATTATTAAATTATGGTTAGTTAAAATGATGTTAAATGAATGAAGATGATTGGTCTTTCTTTTTTTTTTGGTTGAACAAATGCTTTATCATAAACTTAAAACCATTTGTTTGTTTTGTTTATTAAAAATTCAATAAAACATGTCTAATAAACTAAATTCAATAAATTATTATGAATTAGATTAACAACTTAATTTTATCATTAATTCATTAAAATGTTTAAGAATAATAGAGTCCTGTATGTAGTAGACGGAGCAGCTCATTCACAGAGACAGAACAAGCAGATCATATATTCATATAGCAATGTTTTGTGCTTTAATATTTACAGACAATGTCGCGATTTGATTTATTCTTTCGAGTTATTCGTTCATCCATCAGTTTGTGTATATTACGTGAATCCTACGTTATAATGTAAAGGTAATGTTCATGACTGGATGCGTCACAGAAATAATTCGGCCTTAAGTTATAAACATACCTTTATCTGCACAGAGGGATGTGTGCCCGAACATGTTCTATTTGTTTCTTCATTTGCATCCATATTTTGTGCACATTTGATATCCTCCAGACAACACCACGTTATTTTTTTCAATATCCAAAGTATTCCCATACTGGCCAGGGGTTAACGACGGCGTTTTGCTTTCTGCATCACTGACGTCTGTCTTGTTCGTTTCCATCTGATATTTGCACGCTTGTTCTCTTCCGCGTCCCGCGCCCTCTATTCAATATAGTCGTTTCCGGATCGCGTTTTTCCTCCTTTGCATTAATGATTTTTTTACTCAGTAACGGATGTGGTTTAAAATGTAGCGAAGTACAATACTTCAATCAAATTGTACTTAAGTAAAAGTAAAATTACAGCTTTTTAAAACTACTTAAAAAAGTAGAAGTACACAGAAAAACTACTCAATTACAGTAACGCGAGTAAATGTAATTCGTTACTTTCCACCTCTGCCTGTAGGCGACAAAAAAGATTATCTGTTGTCTCAAATAATGAGTCATAATTCATAATTACAGTGATTTTATGTGGTAAAAACTACTGTACACCACACAGGGGAAAGAATGCAACACAATGATGTTCATTATATCTGTTGATTATGCAAAATTAGCTTTAAAATGCAATGCCCACAGACAGCATAAATAGGTCCCGTCAAATAAGTTACAGGTTGGGGCTTTCTTGTGATATTGCAGAAAGGGCCAACCTGTAACTACCAAGGGGGCGGGGAAGGTCTTGGCCGTTTAGGCTGCTAGGGGACATATAAGCGCTTCGTGTACGCCACCCCACCACCTATTCGCCCATCGGATAAGCTGGGTGTCGGAAGGTGTGCTGCCAACCCGTGGCGAGCCCCCGAACTGCAGCATTTTGCAACTTCACTGGTGGCCCCCGGGTGGGCTGGGAGCCTGGGATCAACTCCTACGGCCTCCAGGGGGCGGGGCCGAGGAATCCTGGGTGGCCCGGGCCCCCAAAAAATCACCTAGGGGATGCTGCGCAGCGTCCCCCAACCACCTACTACGGGGTCAACTAAGTTGCAGGCCGACCCTTTTTGCGCGATGTTTCCAAAGGCGAGAATCGGCCAGTAGGTATTGTTTTCACCAACATCACCTTGGCCTTTCCAGATCAGGACTGTAACGCTGGCAGCCCATGCTGAGGAGTCAGCTAGGTAACATAGATAGATCAGCAATTAAATTCGTAAGCACAACACAAGAACACTTATCTTTAATTACAAACTAAAACTTGGTTGATTACTCTAACACGTAAAACTAATATCTAATACAAACACACACACATTCACACGCGTCACAGAAAGGAAGAAAGTGAGGATCTTTGGAAAGTTTTTTCTCATGTTTACTTGGACCTGTTAAACCCCTTTTTACAAGTAATGTGATAATAATCTCAGGGGTCCCCAGAATGTGTCTGTAAAAGTTTCAGCTCAAAATACCCTACAACAGTGGTTTTCAAACCTGTCCTGGAGGACCACCAGCCCTGCACATTTTGTATGTCTCCCTATATCAGACACACCAATTTCAGGTCTTGCAGTCTCTAGTAATGAGCTGATGAGTTGAAGCAGGTGTGATAGATGAGGAGACACACAAAATGTGCAGGGCTGGTGGTCCTCCAGGACAGGTTTGAAAACCACTGCCCTACAAATCATTTATTATAGGATGCTTTAAAAGCCCCTATTTGGGTAAGAGCAGAAACACACAGTTTTCGTGTGTGTCTTTAAATGCAAATGAGCTGCTACTTTCCATCCCCTTTCCAGAAGAGGGCGGGTTTTTACAGCTCGCACTTACTATGGCAACAACAGATTAGAACTGGAAAATTTTGCACAGTAAATACAATTCCCAAAGATGGATCAATACTAACTGTTCATGATTAAACTTCATATCCAAAACACATAAGTATCACACTTTATATTTTCTGAATGCCTTTCTGAATTTGCTTGCACACTGTACAGCTAATGTGGCTAAAGTTACCATTGTCTCTGACTGCATTCATAAACAACAATTTATTTAAAGCTAAAATTAAACTGTATTGTGCTCATCTCTCTCATTCAGGAAGAATCCAAATATGCTTCCATATTTGCCATGAAACATCAGGCTGCTAAAGTATTAGTCATTATGTAAAGGCTTGTACTTTACTCGTGTGCCAATATCCACGGAAAACAGCATCCTTCACGCGCATAAAACGTGTTTGGTTGGGCGCTGGGCTCAGACCGTTTAATTTGAGCAGTGTAACTTATATTTGGTTGACTGCATTTTACAACTAAAAACTTGTTTAAATTAATTCAAAGCCACATGCACACACTGAATACGTACCCAATCACATTATAAAGAAAGAAAAAAATGACAGGCCCTAGCAGGTTTGGTAATCTCTGAGCACATTTTTCAGCAGTATATTTTAACCGATCTTTATACACTTTTAAATACAACTGTGGCGGAGGGGGCATGGTTCTGCGAGGTCAGCAGCGGGAGAGAGAGAGAGCAGAGCCGAGCGGTGAGTAAGTAGGTCAAGCACAGATGACAAACACCTGTCTCTGATTGCAGTAATTGGCGTGGAGAGAGCATTCCGCTGCAGGGAGAGAGATAGGAGAGAGAGTTGGGCTGGGACTTTGCTCGTGCTGCTGAGAGACCAAGAGAGACTACCGATGAGAGGAAGTGAACTGGAGCGATCAATATCGTGGGGTTTTGAGTATTTGCGCCAGGGATGGAAATTAGCACCCGCCACCACCCAAATGTGGGTGATTTTGTGTTGTGGCGGGTAAACTCGCGTCACCTACCGGTCACCGTGGCGGGTAAATAAAAATAGCATACTGTTTCACCGGCAGTACGGTGTCGATCGATTCCTAGATGCATCGCAATGCGGACATGGACGATTCTGAATCTATTCACAAATGTAAAAAAAAATCTATTTTCTAAACGTTGATACCGTGATGTTGACTGAAAGCAAAAGGCACAACTCGGCACGGGAGTGCAGTGTCCAGACCGTCTGTTAAAATGATTCGGTTCAAATGAGTCATTCGGTCACGAATCAAACATTAGCAGACTGTGTGTGAATCCGGTCTGTTAGAACATTGCGGAAGATTTGACAACACAGAAAACACTTCATAACTGGACAGTATTTTTTCCCGTTTATTGAAAATATCGATAATGTCAGCTGCTCAGAGAAGAGTCAACGTTTTTTGAGACACCGCCAGGATCTGCTGGCCGTGAGGGAGGAGCAACAGAAACGCTTCGAAGCTCAGCATGAAGACCACAAGCTGTTCTGGAGCTGGATAGACGAGGAGATTCATGCCGTTCCCAAGAGACAGACCAGCGACTCGGCCGAGTTCCGGGAATGGCCTAAAGCGGACTGGACACCAATTGCCAGTCCAGAATCTCCTGGTCTACGACGACCTGAAGCGTGGCATTCTCCAGCGACCCTTCGTGTTCGCGCACCAGCTCCGGGACTCCTGCCGCAAGTGGCTGATGGCCGACAGGAGCGACGTCGACGAGATCATCAATCGTGTGGCACTGGAGCAGTTTGTGGCGAGGCTGCCAACAAAGATTGCCCAGTGAGTCCAGGCCATCCAACTGACGGAGAATGAAATGGTGGCGTGCCGAGGGGTTGGCGAGCCCTTACCATCGGCTTCTCTCCCTTTCTCTCTCTCTCTCCTCCTTCCCCCTCTCCTTTTCTTTCAAAACCTGTTCCCATGCCTAGGTCTCGCAGTGGGATGCTTCCCCGAGCGGCCCCAATATGGAGGATGGGTGGTTCAGGAGAGCCACCCGCAACCACCCAGTCGGCACCGAGGGGAGGGGGAGGAGCTGCAGACCCCATACTCTGTTCGGATAATTTTTTCACAGGGCGATGACTTTCCCTTGGAGCAGTCCCAGGATGACACGCTCAAAAACGCGTTTAATCAGGTCTGCTCCATCGACGGCCAACTTCTTCATCCGGATCAGCCGCTCGCCTAACCATATTTTGCTCTAATAAAAGACAAGTTGTATCGGGTGACCCAAGACGCCCAGACAAAACAGGATACAACTCAATTATTAGTTCCTAAAAGCCGTCAGGAAATGCTTTTCCAAGCGGCTCATTTAAATCCTATGGACGGGCACCGGGGACAAACGGCGACACTAAACCGGGTTTTGCAGGGTTTTGGATGTCATTAGAGAGGCTTGGGAGGATGGACCATCCGCCAGCAAGAACGAAATTCAGTTTGTCTTGGACCTGAGAACAAAACTCTACACCCTGGGGTGGCTGTCCAAGGAAAATTTGTTACAGGCTCAGGACAAACAGAGACAGCTGTACAACAGAGGGGCTAGACTGCGTCAATTTTCACCAGGAGATAAAGTCCTTGTGTTACTCCCAACCTCTAGTTCAAAATTACTAGCAAAGTGGCAAGGGCCCTTTGAGGTCATACGGCGAGTCAGCGATCTCAACTATGTCAGATAGGGACGGGGCACGTCAAATATATCACCTCAACCTATTAAAGAAATGGGTTGAGGCCGAGGCTGTGATGCTGGTGACAGTGGTGAGTGGAGAGGAGGATCTCGGGCCAGATCTCATAGACCTAAAGCAATTGCAGGCAGATTTTGCTGATGTTTTCTCGCCCCTACCTGGCCTGACGGACCTCATTCAGCACCACGTTGAGACCGAGCCAGGTGTAGTTGTACACAGCAGGCCATATCGGTTGCCAGAACATTAAAAGAAAGTGGTTCGGCTTCCGGTGATGCCATGGTCAGAACAACAGGTTAGAGACGAGGCTCCGTCAGAAAACAGTGACAAATTCAGATAAATAAAGCTTTCAGGGTGTAAAATAGCTAGTGAACAAGATGACTACCACAGCGAAAACAAGAGGACAAGGAAAACCAGGACATTTGAAAGAAACCGACAATAAACCACCGAGCACGAATAGCGCTAGCATAGATGCAACTAGCCGCGAAGAACAGATAGCACGTGAGGATGAAATGTCTTTGATACAAGAAATGAGAAAACTTCGCAAAGAAAATAGTCAGGGACATAAAAGAACAACAAAGACCCTTGAACGTTTGGAAAAGAGTGTAACAGATATTAAGGAGCAGCTTGGGACCACCAGCAGAGGATAGGCGAGCTGGAGGGGAGAGTGAGCGATGTGGAAAAGGCAGCGGCAAGACAGCACCGTGTGATACGGTACCTGTTTCAATGCGAAAAACAACTCACAGATGTTTGTGATGACTTACAAAACAGGCTGAGGAGAAACAACCTTCGAATATTTCAAATACCAGAGGAAATTGAACATGGGACGGTTGCGTTTGTGAAAGCCCTACTTCCCAAAGTACTGACGTTACCACCTAATTTGGACATTAAAATTGAAAGAGCACACCGATCACTTCAGTCCAAACCGACAGATCCAGCGGCTCCCCCTAGATCAATCATTGTGAGATTTCTCGACGCAGCAGTGAAAGATATTGTTTTGCAGCAAGCATGGAGCCAAGGACAGGTGATGTTTCAAGACAAGAGGATCTTCTTCGATCAAGATTACTCTCCTGAGCTACAAAAGAAGCGAGCTAAGGTTCACGCGGTCGTCAAGCAGCTAAAGCAGAAGGGCTTTCCGGCAAAGTGCCTGTATCCAGCACGACTAAAAGTTAAAACAGACTCGGGTGAAAAAACCTTTCCCTCACTGAAAACGCTGGGTACTTTGAGAGAGATGGGTGTAGAAGTGAAATGCGGGGAGAAAGAGCGTATTGAGAAACTAACTGGAGGATGGAACATCAGCGCGAAGAGGAGGATAATTAACATGCTGGCGTTAGCTGACTTGAAGACTATGATTCAGGAGGAAAATGAGGATGAGTAGTCGGAGGTATATAACACCTAAAACCTAATTCAGTTTGAGCTCAGACAAGGGCTGCTAAAGGTACATATAAGGTTGAGGGTGTATGAACAATGCATAAACTGAAAGCAATAATAACATAATACAAAAAAAAAAGCTAAGATGTCACACACAAAAAAAAAAAGATCTGACGGACTCTTGATGTTCACATGAGTGGTTCACACTCACTAAGACCGTTTTTGCACACTAGTGTAATACTGGTCACTATTGCACACTGGGTGCTTTTCTCCACAGAGGGATTAGGTCACCACTCTCTGTCCCATTATCATCGGGGGTCAGACATGGTATAGTCTATTTTTCATGTCTGACTGGAAATGTGGAAGTTCTGTTCAAGGTTCATAATGTTATTGTTTTGTTGTTTCTGAGGCAAGTTGCAAATTTCTTTTTGTTTAACTTTGTATATTTGAGGTTTAACTTTTTTATTTCCTTCTGTCTAACAGATGCTTATGAGGGGTTTGAAATATGATTCAGTATAAATACAATGATGGTGTCACAGGCCGGCCCTTCTCTGGGCCTCTCACGCTCCGTAATCTACACCACCCTTGGGGAGTCGGACTGAAGCAGACACAGGACAATGGCAGGCAAGTTCAATTCAATTTATAATTTATTGGTTAAGAAAGGTAATCTAAAATCTGTATGCTTCTGGACAGGGTCGTCCGTCCCACGGACCCGCCGGGGAGGCTTCCTGTCGCGTCCAAGGGCAAGAGGAGGGTAGAGGTAGGTCGATGCCCCGTGAGTAGGGCTTCCTTATGGCTGTTCCGGTAAGTGTCAAAGGGGACTTCCTCGTAGGGTCTGGCGGACCAGGGGGGTCTAGACAGCTTCGCTACCAGGCGGTCAGGCGAGTGCCGGCACACACTCCGACAGGTGGGTGGTCCAGATGTTACTTCCTCTCCCTCTTTGAAGACTGGTGGCCACAGCTCTCGCACAGGAGGCGTTCAACTGGGGGCTTCTTAACAACAACAAGGTGAGTATCCAGGTACGTCCTGGTCGTCGCAGCACTCGCTGGAGGCTTCCACTCGGGGACGTCCAACTGGAGGACGTTCCTGTAATACAGACAGACGAGTACAGAAATCCACTCCTCTTCACACTTCGTAGTCAGGGGACTCACACTGGAGGAACTCCATACACAACCCCAAGGTGAGTATTCAGGTACGTTCTGATCGTCGCAGCGCTCACACTAAAGGCATCTACTCGGGGCCGTCCAACTGGAGGGACGCTCCTGTAACACAGACAGACAGATGCAGAGATCCACTCCTCTTCACACTTCGTAATCAAGGGACTCACGCTGGAGGAACTCTGTACACAGCAACAAGGTGAGCATCCAGATACGCTCTGGTCGCCGCGCACTCGCTGGAGGCTTCCACTCGGGGACGTCCAACTGGAGGACGTTCCTGTAATACACAGATAGGGACACAGCAGACACTCCTCTTCGCTGTTGGTAACACCAGAGCATATAATGGAAACCCCGCTCGTTATAAGCAAACAGATCGGTGCACAACAAATACTCCTCTTCACTACTGGCAACACAGGGCATACGAGGGGAATCGTTCGCTGTAAGCAGACAGATAAATGTTCAACAATGCTCCTCTCCACTGCGGGTAACAACTGGATACTGAAACAGGAAGCGTTCACGGTGAGTGGACAGATAAGTATACAACAATTTCTCCTCTTCGCTGCTGGTAGCACAGGACACTGGAATGAAAAAGTATACAACAATTGCTCCTCTCCGCTGCTGATAGCACAGGACACTGAAATGGAAAGCGTTCGCTGAGAGCAGACAGATACGTATACAACAATCACTCCTCGTCACTGCTGGTAACACAGGGCATTGGAATGGAAGCATTCGATGTAAGTAGACAGGTAAGTATACAACAATTGCTCCTCTTCGCTGCTGTCAACACGGGCATACGAGGGAGATTATTCACTATAAGCAGGCAGGCAAGTATACAATTACTCCTCTTCACTGCTGTCAACACAGGGCATTCGATGGAGATTATTCACTGTAAGCAGGCAGGTAAGTATACAACAACTACTCCTCTTCTTATGTTTGGAACATGAACGACACTCAGGTGGGTAGTAGACACACGGCGAGTTTAGGCTCACACTTCACACATCACACAGTGCATCACATCACTTCATCACGGCAATTTCAAACCTCAGTGAGAAATACATACAAGAGGCCGTTTGTCCCGTTCCAACCTGGCGTTCACATCAGCGGTTCCTCAACAATGAAGAGAGTGGAGATCGATAGACTTACTCACAATCCTTCCCAACACTTCACGGTCCAGCGAACTTCCCTTCTTCTCACACTCAAATACGGTGCCCCGTCTCCAGTCTCGTTTCCTCTGAACTTCCGCCCACGGCTCTTCCCAAGGACTCCAGCTTCCACCGCCAGAGAACACAACAACAAGACGCCACCCGAAGACTCCCCTAAGAGGACTCTGCCCTCTCCTTTTATCCTCCTCTTCAGCAGCGTGTTTGTAATTGTACACCGCTGTTCGCAATTAGCACATCATCCCCGTATTCGCGGGGATTCACTACACCCGGAACTAACCCGGTGTTCCCTTATTATGGGTCCCGGGAGGCGATCGCGGCGAAATTAGTTCCGCTTTTTAGTTCCTCTTTTGTCACCGTGTGACAATGGCATTACTTAATGTAATCACATAAAACATAAAAGGAATAAATAATCCAATTAAAAGAAAAAAAATATTGGGGCAGTTGAAGAAAATGCAGTGTTCTATAGCCCTACTTCAAGAAACCCACCTCACTGAAATAGAACACCAAAAATTAAAAAGAGAATGGGTGGATCAGGTTTACAGTAGCTCTTATGGGAAAGGTAAAAAGAGAGGAGTAGCCATACTATTTAGTAGGTCTGCATACTTTCATTGTGAAAAGGCTTTCCATGATATAGAGGCTCGTTATGTCATGGTTATAGGAAGGATTGCTGGTTTTAAACTAACTTTTCTGAATGCCTACGCACCAAATGAAGATTGCCCACAATTTTTTAAAAAGCTGGCACATTTGGTAGCAGATCATGGGGAAGGCTTTTTTTTAATGGGTGGGGACTTAAATTGCATACTGAATAACAGAATAGATAAATTACCATCTTCTACAAAACCTCAAAGCAGAATGTTGAAAAGCCTAATGAATATGATAAGAGAATTAGGGTTGATAGATGCCTGGCGTCACCTTCATTCAAAAGAGAGAGACTTCACCTTTATGTCACAAGTGCATGGAAGCTACTCACGACTGGATCATTTTTTGGTGTCCAAAAAGGACACACACTGAATTAAAAACTGTGTTATTGAGCTAATAATATTTCAGATCATAGCCCAGTACAAATGACACTTGATTTGGGATTGGAGCCGTGTTTGAAGTACTGGAGAATTAATGTTTCATTATTGACAGACGTTAATGTAAGAGAGGAAATAGGATCAGCGATAAGGGAATGTTTTGTTTTGAACGACAATGGAATGGTCTCACCTGGTCTCACCTGGGATGCAGGAAAAGCCACAATAAGGGGTAAAATAATATCTATAGGATCAAGGCTAAAAAAAGACAGACTTAAAAAACAAGTAGAATTAGAAATTGAAATCAAGAGATTAGAAAATGAACATAAACAAAGTGGAAAGCAAGAAGTATTTAATAAACTCAAAGAGAATAGAGCCAAGTTAGATGGGATTCTGACTTATAAGGCAGAGGGTGCCCTTAGATTTATCGATAGAAAATACTACGAACTGGGAAACAAGGCCAGCAGGTTACTATCATTTCAATTAAAGAAAGCACAAGCTAGTCGAGCCATTCCTAAATTTAAACAACCTCAGTCCATCGATGTCGAAACTAGACCAAAAGCAATACCAAATACCTTTTCCAAATACTATGAACAACTATATAAGGGTCAACATCAGGAATTGAAAGAAGAAAAAATGCATGATTTCTTTAAAAATCTTAAATTAGACAAGCTGAATGGATGAAGCCTCTGCATTAGTAGAGCCAATCAAAGAAAGAGAGGTGAAAGACACCATTATTAAATTAAAAAATAACAAAACGCCAGGAATAGACGGGTTTGCAGGAGAATATTATAAAGTGTTTGTTGACGACCTAACTCCGGTATTATGTAAGTTATATAATTTTGTGTTAAATTCAGGGAACCCTCCAGAATCATGGTCTGAGGCTATCATCACAGTCCTACACAAGGAAGGAAAAGATCCATTGCAGTGTTCAAGTTATCGTCCTATTAGCCTCCTGTGCGTGGACTATAAAATATTAACATCAATTTTAGCAACTAGAATACAAAAATACATTAGGAAATTAATAAAACCAGACCAGACGGGATTCATTTCAGGTCGCCAAGGGACAAATAATATAAGGAGAGCATTAAACTTGCAGTCACTCATGGCAAAGGGTACTCAAACGTCAATGCTTCTCAGCTTAGATGCTGAGAAAGCGTTCGATCGGATATATTGCCATTTTTTTAGAACAAACAATGACTGAGATGGGCTTCAGTGAAAAATATATCTTTTGGTTTCGGCTGCTGTACAAGAATCCCAAATCAAAAATTAGAGTTAACGGACATTGCTCTGACTTTTTTGATATAGAGAGAGGTGTAAGACAGGGTGACTCTCTTTCTCCCATTCTTTTTGCCCTCAGTATCGAACCTCTAGCGGAAGCAATACGACGGGATGTCCGGATTGGGGGGGTGGAGGATGGTGGGGGGAGAGTTCATAAGATTTCCCTTTTCGCAGACGATATCTTACTCTTTATAAAACATCCCCTTACCTCAATACCTCGACTAATGCAATGCCTAAAAGATTATGGAGACATCTCTGGATACAAAATTAATCAAAATAAATCAGAGGCAATGATGATATCAGGAACATGGCCTAAAAAACTAAACAAGATGGTGTCATTTCACTGGTCTAAACAAGGATTTAGGTACTTGGGGATCACTATCACATCTGAAACTACAAGACTCTTTGAGGCAAACTATAATAAGCTAATTAATCAAATAAAGAGTGATCTAGTTTGTTGGAAAGTTCTTCCTTTATCTCTGTTTGGAAGAGTTGAGATTATAAGGATGAATCTACTCCCACTTCTCCTATTTTTATTCCAGTCATTACCCATAAGAGTTCCAATTTCCACTTTTAATATGTTAAACAAATTAATTTCTAAATTTATATGGCAACATAAAAGACCCAGAATTAAACTTAAAACACTTAATTTAGCTAAAAATAAGGGAGGCTTGGCTTTACCAAATATAAAATTGTATTATTGGGCAGCTCATCTAGCAGCAATTGTGACTTGGAGCAGTGGAGATGAGGAAGCAAAGTGGACTCAAATAGAGCAAGGGGAAGTTAAAGGTGCACAGCTGTCTGCCCTACCCTTTATGGATCCAAAACATGTCAATAAAATGAAGATTGAAAATGAATGGATAAAACATACAATAAAGGTATGAACAGAAGTAAAGAAAATGCTTAAAGATGTTGGAACAATTTCTCGAGCTATGCCCATAGTGGGTAATGTAGATTTTCCACCTTCAATGTGTGACCATGGTTTTAGTAGATGGGCAGTCAAAGGCCTCCTTATTTTTAATCAGCTCTTTGAAGAAACACACTTAAAGTCTTTCACACAACTTTTGATCTTCCCTCAAGCGATTTTTATAGATATTTACAAATTAGGCACTATATTACGAACCATAAGGAAAAAGAAAGAATTTGCAAAATCCCAAATGGCATAGAACAATATTTTATCACAATTACAGAAAAACGTCTTCCTGTTGGTAAACATGTTTCTCATCTCTATAAAAGGTTGCTAACAGATATGGCCGGAAACACTTACAATATTAAAGAAAAGTGGGAAATAGAAGCGAATACAGTAATAGAGGACGAGTTATGGGATAAACTTTGTTATAGGTGCCATAAGGGAATAAACAGTCAACAGTGGAAGGAATTCGACTGGAAAATAAAAATCCGTTACTTTCATAGCCCTGTGGTCATTTCAAAATTTGTAAAAGATCCCTCTGCAGCTTTATGCTGGAGGCAATGTGGTAAAACAGGTGACCATACACATACATTTGGGACTGTCCAGTAATCCTTGAGTATTGGAAAAACATTAAAAAAATTGGAGAAAATTTTTCCTATTGAGTGTTATACCAGTCGATGTTTTCAACGCTGACCAAAGATATATTTTACGTGTATTACTACTAATTGCAAAAAAAAACCATTACTGCTAATTGGAAATCTGTAAAAGTACCATCTGTAATTGAATGGAAACAGAGACTAAAATGTATATGATGGAAAAAATGACTGCATCACAACAAATGAAAACCAACTTTTTCAATCAAAGATGGCACATGGTTAAAGAATATTTAAAGGTATAAATTAAAATAGTTTTTTTTTTAGTTTTTTTTTATATCATTTTATGGCTGTACATATATCTTGTTTGTTGAGATGTGAACATTCATAATAGGTGCAGCAATATATTTACACAGAATATTCTTATTTAGTATTATTATTATTTTCCTTTGTATTACTCATGTTATTTTATTACTTGTCTCGGAAATTGTTCTGTTTGTTTTAAATAGTTTTGTTTGAAAAAATAAATAAATAAAAAGTTCCAAAAAAAAAAAGAAAGTGGTTCAGGCAGAATTGCAATGCTAGTAATTCTGTGTGGACTATCAAAAAGTCAATGCGGTGTCTAAGATTTAAGCTTACCTCATGCCGAGGGATGACTAATTGCTTGATCAGCTGGGTACTGCTCTTTTTTACTCGACACTGGACTTGACAAAGGGTTACTGACAGATCTCCTTGTCTCCAGTTTCCAAAGAAAAAACGGCTTTCACCACGCCGTTTGGATTACACCAATTTGTTACCCTTCCTTTCGGGTTGTTCGGGGCCCCAGCGACCTTCCAGCGCCTGATGGACAGAATTCTCTGGCCACATGCTGCTTATGCCGCTGCCTACCTGGATGATATCATCATCTATAGTGGGGATTGGCAGCGTCAATCCCCACTACAGATGATGATATCATCCAGGTCGCTGAGAAGGGCTGGACTCAAGGCCAACCCGAAGAAGTGTGCAATTGGGCGGGTGGAAGTAAGATATCTGGGCTTCCACTTGGGTCATGGACAGGTGCGTCCCCAAATTAATAAGACGGCGGCAGTTGCGGCCTGTCCAAGACCCAAGACCAAAAAAGAGGTTAGACAGTTCCTGGGGCAGGCGGAATATTATAGAAGGTTTGTGCCTAATTATTCGGACCTCGCCAGCCCGCTGACTGATCTAACTAAAAAGGAGGAACCAGATACAGTTCAGTGGACGGAGCGGTGCCAGCAGGCTTTTACTCAGTTAAAGGCTGCTCTGTGTGGTGGGCCGCTCCTATAGGCTCCTAACTTTTCTCTCCCGTTTTTGCTGCAGACTGACGCCTCGGACAGGGGGTTGAGAACGGCCCACCTATCGAAGGGTGAGAATGGCCCACCTGATGGCCAAACACTCCTTTTCTATGGTGCTGTACATCGTCTCTCTCTTATAGAGCTTGCGACTGATGTACAGCACTGGCCGCTCCTCCCCCTCCCTCTCCTGGGTCAGGACCGTGCCCAGCCCCCTGTCCGACGCGTCTGTCTGTAACATAAAAGGGAGAGAAAAATCAAGTGATTGTAAAAGCGGCCCGCCACATAGAGCAGCCTTCACCTGGGTAAAAGCCTGCTGGCACCACTGGACCGGATCTGGTGCTTCCTTTTTAGTGAGGTCAGTCAGCGGGCTGGTGAGGTCCGAATAATTAGGAACAAACCTCCTATAATATCCCGCCAGCCCCAGGAACTGTCTCACCTCCTTCTTGGTCTTGGGTCTTGGGCAGGTTGCAACTGATGCTGTCTTGTCAATTTGCGGACGCACCTGTACATGACCCAAGTGGAAACCCAGATACCTGACCTTCACGCATTCATTGCTATAGATGATAATATCATCTAAGTAAGCAGCGGCATATGCAGTGTGCGGCTGAAGAATTTTATCCATGAGGCGCTGAAACGTGGCCGGAGCCCCGAACAACCCGAATGGAAGCGTAACAAATTGGTGTAATCCAAACGGCGTCGTAAAGGCTGTCTTTTCTTTAGATAAAGGCGTTAAGGGGATCTGCCAATATCCCTTTGTTAAATCCAGTGTCGAATAAAACCAAGCTGCACCCAGCCGATCGAGCATCTCGTCAACCCTTGGCATTGGATATGCGTCAAATTTCGACACAGCGTTCACCTTGTGATAATCCACACAGAACCGGACCGAGCCGTCCGTTTTAGGGACTAAAACTATCGGGCTGGCCCAGTCACTATAGGATTCTTCTATTACTCCCATATCCAACATCGCCTCTAATTCTTCCTGGACCACTTTTTTTTTTTGTTCAGGTAACCTATACGGCCGACTGCGGACTACCACACCGGGCGCTGTCTCGATATGGTGCTGAATGAGGTTCGTCCGACCGGGCAGGTGCGAGAACACATCCGAAAAAAACTCTTGCAACCGGGCTATATCAGTGAGCTGCAACGGCGAGATCTCCTCCTGGGGCCAGAGTGAGAGATGTACTTTTTGTGCTCACCTCTGGCCCGAGATCCTTCTGTCCACTCACCGCCGTTGCCAATATCACTGACTCCGCCTCACTCCACTTTTTAAGGAGGTTGAGGTGGTATATTTGATGTGCTCCGTTCCTATCCGATCGAATTACCTCATAATCAAGATCTCCTATTCGTCGTGTGACCACGAAGGGTCCTTGCCACTTGGCGAGTAAATTTGAGCTAGAAGTTGGGAGTAATATCAGCACTTTATCTCCCGGTGCAAAGTTGCGCAGTTTAGTTCCCCTGTTGTATAGCCGGCTTTGTTTGTCCTGAGCCTGTAACAAATTCTCCATAGAGAGCCGCTCCAAGGTGTGGAGTTTTGTTCTCAGGTCCATGACATACTGAATTTCGTTCTTGCCTCATGGGTCCGTCCTCCCAAGCTTCACTCAGAACGCCTAATACCCCACGGGCTGACGTCCGTAGAGAAGCTCGAACGGGAAAACCCGTGGAGGCTTGCGGACCTCGCAGACAGCAAACAACAGGGGTTCCAACCATTTATCCCAATTTTTGATGTCTTCTTGTACGAACTTCCGAATCATTGTTTTCAAAGTGCGATTAAATCGTTCCACCAAGCCATCTGTTTGTGGGTGATAGACGCTGGTGCGAACCGATTTAATGCCCAATAATTCATAAAGTTTGCGTAATGTACGTGACATAAACGCCGTGCCCTGATCAGTGAGGATCTCTTTCGGGATCCCCACTGGAAGATTAACCGAAACAATGCGTCCGCAACACTCTTTGCCGAAATGCTGCGGAGGGCAATTGCTTCGGGTTATCGTGTTGCATAATCCACCAGGACTAATGCAAAACGATGCCCTCTGGCTGATCACTCTAATGGTCCGATGAGGTCCATGCCAATTCTTTCGAAGGGGGCCTGCATAAGCGGTAAAGGGCGCAAAGGCGCTTTTGAAAGGGCCGGTGGGTTTACCAGCTGACATTCACGACAAGCCGCGCACCATCTGCGCACATTCTCGTGGATGCCCGGCCAAAAGAACCGGACCATTAGACGATTAAGTGTTGCTGCTTGCCCTAGATGCCCTGCCATCGGATTACAATGAGCCGTCTGGAAAAGCATTTCCCGGCGGCTTTTCGGAACTAATAACTGGGTTGTATCCTGCTTTGTTTGAGTGTCTTGGGTCACTCGATACAACCTATCTTTTATTATGGCAAAATAAGGATACGAAATTGGTGGTTCAGGGCAGAGAAACTGTCCGTCGATCAAGCGGACCTGAGCAAAAGCATTTTTTAATGACTCATCCAGGGACTGTTCCAGAGGAATGTCATCACGTTCGGTGAGGTTCAGCCTCAATACAATGCTCGGTTCCTCTGCATCAGTCCCCAGCGGTCCCGGCTCAGTTTCTCCTACCTGCACAATCGCTCACTCTCCCCGCCCTGTTCTCTCCCAAGAGACATCCGTGCATAGATACCCCAATAAATTACCAAACGCTGGCCAATTTGTTCCCAAAATCAGTGGATGTCTGAGGTGTGGGCTAACCGCCACCTCCACACTATCATTTTGTCCCCGAAATTGAATGACAGCAGTCACCAATGGGTAATTCACCACATTTCCGTGCACACACCGTACCTTAACCAATCGGTTATTATCCAATGCCAACGGCTGTATCAGGCTTTGATGAATTGAGGTTTGGTTACAGCCTGAATCCACCAAAGCCGGATAGGTACCCCCCTGGATACTCACTGGTATCTGGTACGGCTCGATCAGGGGCAGCCCGTGGCGCATCGGGGATCCGGATCAGTGTCCCCACCTCCATGACTGGACACCGATCTATAAAATGACCCGGATCCCCGCACCGTCAACAGGCCGGCCCAGACTTCCCCGCCGCCCCAGTGGCTGGAAGGGGGTCAAGGAATTGGTGTGGAGAGAGAGGGGTAACAGGATCGGAGGGCCGTTCCCGGTCGGCCCGCTCCGCCCCTCTAGGCTCTGTTCGGGGACCCCAGGATCAGGAACCCCCCGGGTCTTCCCCGACCTGCCCCCCTGGGCAGGAAACTCCCCCTGGTGCGAGGAGCCGTTACTGGCCTGTAAGGAGGAGGAGAGAGAGAAGAAGGGGAAGAAGGGGAAGGGAGAGAGACAGATGGTAGGGTTTCGCCGACCCCTGGGCACGCCACCATTTGGTCCCGCCAGCTGGATGGCCTGGTCCAACGATGCCGGGCGGTGGCACTGGACCCACTGCGCGGTTTTCTTCGGCAACCGCGCAATAAACTGCTCCAGCTCCACCTGATCCACGATGTTGTCGGCGTCGTTCTGGTCCAGCATCAGCCATCTGCGGCAGGCGTCCCGGAGCTGTTGGGCCATCACAAATGGTCGGCTATTCTCCCCCAGGGTCAGCGACCGGAAGCGCTGACGATGTTGTTCGGGGGAGAGACCGACACGTTGAAGGATGGCCAGGAGGTTCTGGACTGGCAACTGCTGGGCTGCTATCTGCGCCTCTCCCAATAGGAGCGGAACGAGGCGCATCAGCCAGTCCCGACGTGGCCACCCCTCAAAGAGATCCAGAAACGCTTCTGGATGATCGTGTGGTCCCAGCTTGCTGAGGGTAATGTGAGGGGGTGGAGCCGGGGTCGGTGGTGTTCCCCCGGCTTGAACCTCCCGGTCTAACCAGCTCCGGAACAGCTCGCGGTCCTGCTGCTGGGTCTGGATGAGCGCCTGGAATCTCCGTTCCTGCTCATCCCGGATCTCCAGCATGGCCTGATGTTGCTCCCGGTGCAGGCCCGCGAGCGAGTGGATTACCTCCGCAAATGGCGATCCTGACGGGGACTGCATGGCGGCAGCTGTCTTCTTCCTCCCGGGTTTCGGCACCAATGTAACACAGTTCAGAGTGGGTGAGGAAGAAGACGAGGGGTCGGCGTGTCTGGGACTCGTGAGTTTCTCTTTATTGGTCTTTCAGTAAGCAAAACAGGGTGCACATCGCACCTAAACATAAAGTCACAGGAAAACAAGGTTCCTCTCTAATTCAATCGTCGGTTTCTGGCAGTTCCTCTCTGCTTCAGTGCCTCGAGTCCCAGAGCCGTAGTGGTTCTCTCTCTCTCTCACCCTGATCCAGAAACACATTTGTTCAGATTACCAAATCTGGATTAGTAGTGCTCTATGGAGCCCCTCAAGGGACATGATGATGAAAAAACTTGAAAAAACAGAAAAGTTCCATGTAGCTTTCACACGGGAAACTTTGTGTTCGCTTGCAAAGAACTTTTGACTGGTTCATCTCTTATGATTTTGCCAATGTAGTTTACAAACAGCTCTCCACTGATGTGTGGTTTGTTAGGATAGGACAATATTTGAAAGATAAAACTAGTCTATATGAAAATCTGGAATCTGAGGGTGCAAAAATATCTAAATATTGAGAAAATCTCCTTTAAAGTTGTCCACATAAAGTCCTTAGCAATGCATATTACTAATACATGTTTGATATATTTAGGGTAGGAAACTTACAAAATATCTTCATGGAACACAGAACAAGATTTTTGGCATAAAATAAACAATCGATAATTTTGACCCATACAATGTATGCTATTGCCACAAATATACCATGTGCAACTTATGACTGCTTTTGTGGTCCAGGGACACATAGTATATGCTGTTTGGGAATTATTTTATGTTTGGGAGTTTTATTTTATATAATGTCTACTTCTAATTTATTACTTTAACAGTTATACTAATACAAGAGCAAAATTTTTTTAAAAAAATGTGCGTGTATATTACATGATACAAATATTGTATTCTTTAACCCGTTTTAAAGTTTTAATACATTTTTGTTCCTGAAATCTATACCCTTCTGTTGGGATAAGTATAATCCTGATTTTTAGGATCAAAGGTAATTCAATTTTACAACATTTTACAACAACACAAACTGGTGATATGACTAGATCAAAACCAAGATTGGATTTTGTGATCTAATCTGATTTCAGAATACTTTTTTTCTTTTGAACAACCCATTTTCAAGATATGATCCAATCCGATAGCTGAAATCCGATCAGATTACTTTTAAACAACTGGCCCTAGCACGTAGGTCAGGGCTATTCAAATCTTACACTGGAGGGCCAAATCACTGCAGATTTTAGCTCCAACCCTGATCAAACACCTGAACATGCTAATCAATTTCATTAGAAAATGACAGGTAGGTGAGTTTGATTAGGTGTGGAGCTAAACTCTGCAGTGCATTGGCCCTCCAGGGTAAGATTTGAATTGCCCTGACATAGGTTGTTGAACCCATGCTTATAGAGAACAGAACCCTTTCTAGTCCCTGCCCAGCGTGATCTGAGTCACAGCTTTAGTCTGGTTGTGTGATGAGAGAGAGTTTAGTAAACACTTTAAGAGTCCGTGCTGCAGTGCAGGACTGTTATTCTGCACAGAACAGTGGAAACACTGAAAGCGGCACGGGTTGATCTTTGGTTGAACAATCAGCGTAAAGGGGCGTTTCATGCCCGCCCACACTTGGAAATCGAATATTCAAGCCTTATATCCATTTTCTATCCCTGAACCTAAAAAAATATAAAAGCAAGCTAAATTCAATTTTCTTTTTTTTTTTTACAAAAAATGAATACATGAGCCATTTTCTCATTTTTCAACTTTCAATATTATAGTGAAAAACTAATGAACAATTAAACAAATACACGGACCACGCTTAAATGGTCCCAAATTTAATCCCAAATGCTCTGAATTCTAAAGATTACTGCAGAATGAATGAGCAAAAGAGTAAATAATTAAATGAATGATTATTTAATGTTTGAGAGGAAAAGAAACAAGGCTTTAGAAGTACAGTGAGTTAATTTGAGTTTAACTACATCTTTGGTTGACGAAACGTCTTGCTGAGAAACAAAAATTGTCAATAGACAAAAACAGTGAGTTGTTAGTTGTGAACATTACATCATTTAGGACCTTTATACAGTGCATATCATTATAAGACTGTATGTCTATCCCTCATCCTTATTTTGATCTGTTAAATTCAATGTCATGCTATCTGACTCATCCATCTGACTAAGGTCATGTGACATTAAAGGCATCAGGCAGAGCAACTCCGCCTCATTCTCATGTCAACACATTTTTGAAAGGATATTGCAAATAAATATTTAAATAATTAAATATTTGTGATTTATATTTTTGTGATGTACAGATATTTTAGGGGTAGTAGAATGTGGTGTTCCGTTCACACCAAGGGCGATTGTCAGACACAGACGAATACACAGAGTGAAGTGAAATGTGAAACAGTTTATTAAAAAGAGGTATCGGACACAAGCTGAACACAGGAGGATATCTTGACACATAGAACACTTAATGGATGATGACAGTTTACTTTCCTTTGTAGACGGGGAGGACGATGAAGATGATGAAGACGATGATGACAGGGACAGGGACAGGGACGTCATCCACAGGTTAGTAGACACAGGTGACAGGCAGGGGTTCAGTACAAGACCAGACAGTGACTACGTTTACATGGACAGCAGTAATCTAATTATTGACCTTATTCTGAATAAGACAATAATCTGATTAAGGTGTTTACATGAGTTGCTTTTAGAGTAATCCGTTCATGTTCCCATTTTACATGTTATAGAACATAAATCGATTAAGAGCACACGTCATTACGTCTCCATGCCACGCCGTCCGACGTTCCCTCAAGAATTTCACGCAGTTCGTCTTTGTTATGGTACCACATACAGTTTTGGGTGTTTCATTTTTAATTTTACGAGGGTTTCAAAGGCAGTAAATTGTCCATGCTATACGTGCAAATAGACGACGGCGGATACAAATTCTCCAGCAACAGGCCTCCTCTGTGCTTTCAGTCGGCAGCATGTCATTCTTGCCACCACGACAAACTCGGAGGTACTGGATGAGAGTACGAAGTAAGGACTGGTGGGAGAGAGTTGTTTTAATGGAATTTGATGACGCTGAATGGAAAGAGAATTTTCGCATGTCCCGGAGAACATTTGTAAAAATATGTTCCGTGATGGAGATTGTCATGAGTCCACAGGCGGTCACTGTGCGTGCGCCTGTTCCCTTGGAGATGCGGGTCCAAAAAATCCAAACGACGTTAATAGTTAGATTAAGGTGTGTACATGTCTACAATGCACTTCGATAATGCGACTAAAATAGGCATACTCCACATGTCTTAATTCGATTTTTGTTTAATTCGAGTATGGCTTTAATCGGATTAAGGTAATTAGAAATCGCTGTTTACATGGTAGTTTCTTAATCAGAGTATGGTCTTAATCAGATTAATATCGGAGTATTGTTGTCCATGTAAACGTACTGAATGAGTGGTTGAGTGTGGCTCTGGTAATGATGCACAGGTGATCAGAATTCTGGTGATTGCGATCGAGTGGGCGTGGCGTAAGTGTCCGTGTCTGATGGCGCAGGCGGTGCGGTTGTGACAATGATGACTATATTGATAGGATAAAGATTAGTTCTAAATTAGTGAAACCACAACTCAACTGTAATAATACAGACACAGAGAAACAATATCATGTGAATGATATTCAGCCAATCAGAATCCTTTTAGGGATCGGCTGGATAGTTCATAATACGAAAATTTCATCTAAGACCAATGCTAATTACTAGGAGAATTTATTTATAATCAAATACAAAAACTAACATAAAAATAGCCTGATCGCTCTCTGTAGAACAGCATGTTTGAGTCATTGTAACTCCTGGAATGCAAGGAAACACCCATGATCCAGAAACATTTCATTGAAACACCTATCTAAAGAATTAATATGTTATTCACACAAAACCAGGAAATAAATAGGAGAAATACAAGTTTCTCCACCCCACTTCAACTAGACAACCAGACAATCAGATGGAAATCTGAACAGTTTGTTAACAATTTATAATAGGGCTCAATTTTGTTACAAACATAAGAGTTTCCTTATTATTATTATTATTATTATTATTATTATTATTATTATTATTGAGCCTTATCAAATATCACACAAGACAAGAAATATAAGTATTTATGTTTTATGCTGTTCATCTCCAAACATGTAACATCATGTCTCGGTTACGAGGGCACGGAGCAGTGATTAATGTTACTGTAACTAATGGGAAGGGTGGTATATACATTCACACAACAATGGAGTCCTAAAGTGAAAGTGTTCAGTTGTATCAGTTTATTTATAACCGTTGAAGTAGTTATTTGCTATCTTTATCAGTATATTTGAGAACCTGTTATATTAGTATAAAATAATGGGTGGGTGGAGCTTAAGGACAATATGAGTCTGATGTCAAAACATATCATTCCTCAGTCAGTTTCCATATAAATCAATCATTATTCATGTTAGGTTGTTTCTCAGAGGTTCGTTTTCTTGCATTAGGTTCGGTGGCAAACTCTTGAACGATGTATCGATTTATTTTATACGCTGGATTGGCTTTACTGATTGATGGATCAATACCAACAGGTGAGAGGGCTATTTAAATATAAATATGTGACTAAAGACTAAATATATATGAGTATACATTACTCATTTATTTATAAATGTGTTTATATACTGCATATATATGAATTATATCTAGATCACAAGATATATGTTTATGTTCTTATGTATTATGATTATTATGTATCTTGAGTAACTAAAATAGCTAAACATTTCTACAGATGCAAATGTAATGATACAAATTATTATGATGCATATTAAGGTATTAAGGTATTTTATAATACAGATCCTTCTCAAAAAATTAGCTTATTGTGATAAAAGTTTATTATTTTCCATAATGTAATGATAAAAATTAAACTTTCATATATTTTAGATTCATTGCACACCAACTGAAATATTTCTGGTCTTTTATTGTTTTAATACTGATGATTTTGGCATACAGCTCATGAAGACCCAAAATTCTCAAAAAATTTGCATATCATGAAAAGGTTCTCTAAACGAGCTATTAACCTAATCATCTGAATCAACTAATTAACTCTAAACACCTGCAAAAGGTTCCTGAGGCTTTTAAAAACTCCCAGCCTGGTTCATTACTCAAAACCGCAATCATGGGTAAGACTGCCGACCTGACTGCTGTCCAGAAGGCCATCATTGACACCCTCAAGCGAGAGGGTAAGACACAGAAAGACATTTCTGAACCAATAGGCTGTTCTCAGAGTGCTGTATCAAGGCACTTCAGTGGGAAGTCTGTGGGAAGGAAAAGTGTGGCAAAAAACACTGCACAACGAGAAGAGGTGACCGGACCCTAAGGAAGATTGTGGAGAAGGACCGATTCCAGACCTTGGGGACTGGAAGCAGTGGACTGAGTCTGGAGTAGAAACATCCAGAGCCACCGTGCACAGGCGTGTGCAGGAAATGGGCTACAGGTGCCGTGATTCCCAGGTCAAGCCACTTTTGAACCAGAAACAGCGGCAGAAGCGCCTGACCTGGGCTACAGAGAAGCAGCACTGGACTGTCGCTCAAATTGTGCATGTCATTGGGAAATCAAGGTGCCAGAGTCTGGAGGAAGACTGGGGAGAAGGAAATGCCAAAATGACTGAAGTCCAGTGTCAAGTACCCACAGTCAGTGATGGTCTGGGGTGCCATGTCAGCTGCTGGTGTTGGTCCACTGTGTTTTATCAAGGGCAGGGTCAATGCAGCCAGCTATCAGGAGATTTTGGAGCACTTCATGCTTCAATCTGCTGAAAAGCTTTATGGAGATGAAGATTTCGTTTTTCAGCACGACCTGGCACCTGCTCACAGTGCCAAAACCACTGGTAAATGGTTTACTGACCATGGTATTACTGTGCTCAATTGGCCTGCCAACTCTCCTGACCTGAACCCCATAGAGAATCTGTGGGATATTGTGAAGAGAAAGTTGAGAGACGCAAGACCCAACACTCTGGATGAGCTTAAGGCCGCTATCGAAGCATCCTGGGCCTCCATAACACCTCAGCAGTGCCACAGGCTGATTGCCTCCATGCCACGCCCAATTGAAGCAGTCATTTCTGCAAAAGGATTCCCCACCAAGTATTGAGTGCATAACTGAACATAATTATTTGAAGGTTGACTTTTTTGTATTAAAAACACTTTTCTTTTATTGGTTGGATGAAATATGCTAATTTTTTGAGATAGGAATTTTTGGTTTTCATGAGCTGTATGCCAAAATCATCAGTATTAAAACAATGTCCTTCTCAAAAAAAATCTATATATATATATAGTAATTAATATAACATTCACAACACCTACATTTTGTCTTAAATTTTCTGTGGACCACCTAGCACATTTATTGGACATTTTTTGTCCAAAGTGATATAAAAAGTCTAAAAAAAGCAAAGCATACAGAATCATGTTGTCACAGCTGTGTGGCAGGAAGACGAAGATGGAAGACTAGATCAAAATACTCCAAGTTTAATTTCAAAATACATGGCAGAAAGGTAGGGTAGAAACAACATATCATAAAGGTGACTGGACAAATACTGAGTGAACAAGAGGAACTAGCAGACTGAAATTAGATAATTAACTAAACACAACTGGAACAAATTAAATTAATAAAGAAGGGTGACCATGGTGATAGACAAGTGGCAGGAAAACTACGACAGGAACATGTGACAGAAATCAAAACACAACTGAAAGATCTAACAAACAGAGACATGTGACATTACTCCCCCTCCCAGAAGGCGCAACTTCACGGCATAAAGAGTCCAACTGGGAAGGGGGCGGGCACCCTGGAGTCCTGGAGGTGACAGGTAGGTGAACAGGACAATGCGGGCAGATCAGGATGACTCCAGGGCGGTGCTGGCCATTCAGGAAGCCATAGCGGTGCCGGCCGTTCCAGGAGCCACGGTGGCTCGGGCGGCTCATGGAGCCACGGAGCCACGGTTCAGGCGGCTCATGGAGCCACAACGGTTCAGGCGGCTCAGGGAGCCACGACGGTTCAGGCGGCTCAGGGAGCCACGGCGGTTCAGGCGGCTCAGGGAGTCACGACGGTTCAGGCGGCTCAGGGAGCCACGACGGTTCAGGCGGCTCAGGAGCCACGGCGTTCAGGCGGCTCATGGAGCCACGGCGGTTCAGGCGGCTCAGGAGCCACGACGTTCAGGCGGCTCATGGAGCCACGGCGTTCAGGCGGCTCAGGGAGCCACGGCGTTCAGGCGGCTCATGGAGCCACGACGGTTCAGGCGGCTCATGGAGTCACGACGGTTCAGGCGGCTCAGGAGCCACGACGGTTCAGGCGGCTCAGGGAGCCACGGCGGTTCAGGCGGCTCAGGGAGCCACGGCGGTTCAGGCGGCTCATGGAGCCACGGCGGTTCAGGCGGCTCATGGAGTCACGACGGTTCAGGCGGCTCAGGGAGCCACGACGGTTCAGGCGGCTCAGGGAGCCACGGCGGTTCAGGCGGCTCAGGGAGTCACGACGGTTCAGGCGGCTCAGGGAGCCACGGCGGTTCAGGCGGCTCAGGGAGCCACGGCGTGGTGTATCTTGCCCCCACCAAAAAACTTTCTTAAGGGTTTTGTTGTTCCAGGTAACCAGGTGGGAAAGCTTGAGGAACTCCTCTACATAGCCCTCAATCAAACAACCATCTTGAAAACAGGTGTTTAGGTGATCAGCAGGGTTTGTTTTTTCTTTTATTTTTGCAATTCTGCTTGATGCCACAGAAATGACAGACTTCTCCTTTAATATTTGTAATAAATAAGGTAACGTAAGTCACATAACTTTGGGGAGTGAATTAAACACATGGATACTGTACTGAAACTGCTCTTTGTAAAAGTAGTTGAACTTTCACTCTGTTATGTAAGTTTATCTGTACTTATAACTCAGTTTTTACTTTACAATTACGTAAATGCCTTAAAGGCACAGTTTGTAAGTTCACTTATTCAAAACAATAACAAAGGCGTAGCTTGATGACACCGTGAATGAGTATGGAATGAGTCCATAACCGATGGAAAGCAGGCAGAAATCAAGTTCATGGATGAGCTAATGTATTAAAATTTTATTAACATTACTGTGGTATGAAGCAGGGCAGGGCCGAGAGCCTGGGGTATTTTACGTTGCTGTTTTTATTATTCTTATATGCCACAGTCGTCCGCTGCCACTCCTTTCGTTCTGATGTTTAGGCATATTTTACGATTTACGATTCTTACAGTCATGTTTGATTACTTAAATTCACATGATTTCATTTAATTCTAATGAAACAGCTGCAAGTGCTTAATTATTGAACGTTGTGTTGTGTTTATTCAGCGGCTGTTATGAGACTTTTTTTGCACACTGCAGAAAGCTAGATCGATACAACAATATCATATTAATAAAAGCTGGATGACTTGTGTTGCTAAAATTAAACATTGTGGTGGTGTATTACTGTTAAAAATAAAACACATGATGTCATACCATTCTCATTCTGTAATACTTACAATGTGAGTAAAATGTGAGCTCATTGTGAATTCAGTATGTAGAGCAGGTTGAGAGGAGGCAGTTCAAATGTCGGTCACTGGGGGGACATAATATACTTCCTGTTTATTAACACTGGAAAAACATGGATACTGTAGGATTTGTTAGCAAACTGTTTGTGCTGTAAAGTTGTGATTTGGAGAAATATTGAGTGGTCTCTTTAATTGCTATTCACATGCGCTCATATGATATTATAATGCCAATATGCACTGTGGCCAGGCACTCTCTTAGCAGAGTACTGAAGGAATTTGGGTTTTGTAAAAATGTATTTTTGTCTCATGGGGATGAAAGACAACAACTCCCAGAATTCACTTGCTTCTCTGCCCTACGAGGCCACTCTGACTACTGGATTACTGGATCACTTGCCCACCGCGTTCATTTTCATCAAATCAGTTCAGTTAGAGACACTACAATTAAAAACTGAACGTGTCTGTTCAATGTAATGGATGTGAACCGATTGAGTGTCACGGCACAAACGCAGCAGGATCGGATTACATTCATCACATGAGCTGAGGAGCACGGCCGTGGCATAACATCACAGCGCGGGATCAGTCTGCCGCATTTTCAGTTCATGTCTTTGGAAACTTTCATAGGAAGTTCATTTGAAGAGTTGAAACACTCACTTTGCTCTCCACCGCTCCGTTTACATGAATCTCTGCAGCTCCCTGAGCCGAGTGCTGTGAGTGTGATGTTGAAAACATGTGGAAATAGCGCCTCCTGCTGGCTGTAGTCTTTAGCCTCTGGACAAAAACTCCTCTGACGCAAAATTACGATATTTGCATCATCGGAAGAATTTTTCCAGAAATAAAATACATAATTCTCTCGTCTCAGGGGGATATGAGGGGAGAATCGCTGATGTAACCCTTTAAGATATATTAGTTCTGCGTAACACACAAGAATGAACCTCATTGCTATTATCTCGTTAGCTCCCCTGTTTGCCTGTGTCTTCAGCCAAGAAGGCCTCCAAGCCTGAGTCTTCAGCCAAGATTGCTGCCACGCCTGAGTCTTCAGCCAAGTCTAACCAGAATCAAGCAGCAAGCAGCAAAGCCTGCCAAGGACCTAAAGCCTGAGCCCACCGCAGACCCAGAGCCTGCCAAGTCTTTCCAAGAGTGAGAGCCAACCCTGGTATTTCCTGGAGCTCAAGCCTGTGTCAATGTTGTTCCCAAAGCCTGAACCTGCACTCGCTACAAGCTTGAACCACAAGCCAGAGCCCACCACAGACCCAGAGCAGAAGCCTGTCAAGTCTGACCAGGTGTATGAACCTTAATTGATGTTCATTCCTGAAGAAGTGCTGGTGGAGTTGGACATCATGGAGCAGAGTTCCATTCTTCCTACCAGCCCTGAATTTGATTTCTCCCTGTGGGAACTCAGAGAATTCCTTATTGCAGCCAACATTCAAGCCTTGTCACCAACACTGATTCTGCCCAGCCAGTCTCCTTCGTCAGCTATGGTCCTACCAAGCCTCCCACTCCCTCCTCCTCTATCTCCTCTCCTCTCCTGGCTCCACCTCAGTTATGAAGGCTCCTTCCTGGCTCCACCCTGGCTTCTCCCTCAATTAGTTCTGCTACGGGCCTTCGCCTTGGCACTGC
The DNA here is from genome assembly GCA_023029165.1 of Gobiocypris rarus. NCBI lineage: Eukaryota > Metazoa > Chordata > Actinopteri > Cypriniformes > Gobionidae > Gobiocypris > Gobiocypris rarus. The sequence continues at coordinate 32,021,554 of CM040929.1, forward strand.
TCTGGGTCACTCCCAGGCTCCTCCCTCCATCAACTCCTCCTTGGCTCCTCCATTTGTTGTCGCTCCCATGGATTCTTCTTCTTCAAACTTTTTTTGTGGTTTGCCCTCCCTCCACCACAAAGATGTAGTTTATGTTTACAGAGGGGGACGCGACTTCCCGGAGGGGGGAGTAATGTCAGGTTTATGTTCTGTTGTGATTTTCTTATTATGATTTTAGCTTTGTTACGTTCTCTGTGTTCCTGGTTTCTGTGTTCATTTATGGTCTTCCTTGTTAGTTGACCTAGTTCCTATTTTGTGCCTTGTTGTTACCATAGTAGCCTATTGTGTCCAACTTCCCCTTGTTAACTCACTCATTTAGTCCTGTGTATATATAGCGACTTTACAGTCATAAACAGGAAAATGGCCTTCTGTTCCGGGATGGACAGTGGGTATTAGGGGTGCAACAGTTCAAATTACTTTTGTATCATATTATAATCTTCACTATATAAATTAAATAAAGATTAATCATTTTTGAAGTTACAAAAGTTATTCCGTGAAGAGCAGTGAGTGATTTCTTAGTAATTTGTTGTACCATTAAAAACACAGACAGTAGGAATAGGCTTCTTTCCCTTTAAGACATTCAAGACTTGAAAGAGAATGGATGGAGTGGATGTTTGGTTACTGAATACATCCTGGAAAACCAAGTCTGTGAATGGATCTGGTGGTGGAGTGCCAGTTTCACGGGGCTCTGCTTCATGGTGGCCTGGTATTCTGTCATTGAATAGAAGAATGCAACACACAGGTAAAATCTGAATCAAGTTGACTGAATGGCACACAGGATAATAGAAGGTGAGTCTCTGTATTGCAGATTGTGGCAGAGGGAACGCACAGGTAGGTAGTCGGGTTTTAGTTCAGTTAGGAATGACGAGACCAGACAAAGTGATCTGAGGTGTGCTGACTTTTATGGTGACCATTACTAGAGATGTGATGATTGAGTCACCATACATTTGTAAGATTTTCTAAACAAAATAAACCACTTTTATGCTTAATTTTTAACACAAAATATGTTTCTCCATGTACAAACGTATGTATTTTTTTTCTGCAATCATACACTATATGAGTAGTGAAAAGAAAATGTTTCCTAAGGTGTGCCTTTAGCCCCATTGTGCCTTATGCCATTTAAATTAGTGGAGCATCACTTTACAATGTGCCAATACAACTCGAAACAACACAGAGATGTCATAGACTGGGAGTCTGGGACCCAGCGTCACATTCTATATATTACACATATTACACACCTGGAAATTCCAAAGACCCCTAAACATTTGTTTAAATTACATTTCTTAGACATGATTACCAACTTAAATTAAACATTTAGAGATAGAAGTTACTCCTCTATTGGCTTTGTGATTGTAGTAAATATTTATGTGATGAACCCTTCCAAAGCCTTTTTTTTTTCTTTTTTTTTCAAAAGTCTCCCTGTTTATTTGCCAGTAACCAATTAAACTATTTGATTTTATTATTCTCTCATTTGAATGAAACTAAGACACCTATAGCAAAAGCCTATTTACAAAAACACTAGATGTTTTTGGAATACTGGGTGTGGAGGCCCCAGCTTTCCATTCTTTAAACAAATTCAGTTGGTACGGAAAGTATTCAGACCCCTTTAAATTTTTCACATTTTGTTATATTGCAGCCATTTGCTAAAATCACTAATTTTTTTCAATCTTTTCAAGTGTATCAAGTTTTTTTTCTTCTCTCATTAATGTACACACAGCACCCCATATTGACAGAAAAAAACACAGAATTGTTGACATTTTTGCAGATTTATTAAAAAAGAAAAATCTGAAATATCACATGGTCCTAAGTATTCAGACCCTTTGCTCAGTGACTACGTTTACATGGACAGCAGTAATCTAATTATTGACCTTATTCTGAATAAGACAATAATCTGATTAAGGTGTTTACATGAGTTGCTTTTAGAGTAATCCGTTCATGTTCCCATTTTACATGTTATAAAACATAAATCGATTAAGAGCACACGTCATTACGTCTCCATGCCACGCCGTCCGACGTTCCTCAAGAATTTCACGCAGTTCGCCTTTTGTTATGGTACCACATACAGTTTTGGGTGTTTCATTTTTAATTTTACGAGAGTTTCAAGTGCAGTTAATTGTCCATGCTATACGTGCAAATAGACGACGGCGGATACAAATTCTCCAGCAACAGGCCTCCTCTGTGCTTTCAGTCGGCAGCATGTCATTCTTGCTTGAAGCCATGCTTCTCTTGTTTGCCGTCAAACGGTTGACCACTGAGTGTATGTGTCCTGTCGCAAAATGCGGCGAAAAATCCAAACGACGTTAATAGTTAGATTAAGGTGTGTACATGTCTACAATGCACTTCGATAATGCGACTAAAATAGGCATACTCCACATGTCTTAATTCGATTTTTGTTTAATTCGAGTATGGCTTTAATCGGATTAAGGTAATTAGAAATCGCTGTTTACATGGTAGTTTCTTAATCAGAGTATGGTCTTAATCAGATTAATATCGGAGTATTGTTGTCCATGTAAACGTACTGAGTGTTTAGTAGAAGCACCCTTTTGATCTAATACAGCCATGAGTCTTTTGGGAAAGATGCAACAAGTTTTTCACACCTGGATTTGGGGATCCTCTGCCATTCCTCCATGCAGATTCTCTCCAGTTTTGTCAGGTTGGATGGTAAACGTTGGTGGACAGCCATTTTCAGGTCTCTCCAGTGATGCTCAACTGGGTTTAAGTCAGGGCTCTGGCTGGGCCATTCAAGAACAGTCACAGAGTTGTTGTGAAGCCACTCCTTTGTTATTTTAGCTTTGTGCTTGTTGGAAGGTGAACCTTTTTCTTTGTTTTCACGAACGGCTACATTTTAGTGAGCTCAGCATAAAAAAGATTGTCTTTTCTCTTGCTTTTCTTGCCATAGCAAACCCAGATACAGCAGCCAGAGAGACACTAACATTAAAAAGTCGTCAAACTGTCCAACTAAAGAAAACACTGATCACCATAACGGTAAAATTAAAAAACAAACTCTATTCTCAATAAGAGCTTATGTAGATGTATACCAGAAATAAAGTCAGTCAGGTCAGTAATTTGTGAAGCTAATAATGCTGTTTGTGGAGTTGTTTAATCCTCCTCTGCTGAGATCTTCAGAGATTGAATGTCTTCTTTTATCTTCAGTTGATTTCATCTAAGGCTGTGGCTAAAGTCAGTTGTAGTTCTTGTGTTTCTCTTTCCTTTAGTGATTCTGCTTGTCATCATCAGGCATATTAACAGCAGGTGTTCATCATTAATGCTCAATCATCACATAATTATCTCATTAACTTCAACACTGATTCGGTGTTACCTTTTAACACTCTGAGTGTGGACTCATATATACACTCGCAGTGTACATTTAACACTGAGCATTTTGCTGTGAAGGTGTAGAACCATCTCAAGGATGATCAGAGTGTCACAGCCAGTGTTGGGGAAAGTTACTTTGAAAAGTAATGCATTATTATAATATTTTGTTACTTCCTTAAAACGTATTGAGTTACTTAGTTACTTTTAAAGAAAAGTAATGTGTTACGTTACTTTTATGTTACTTTTTCTCACCTGGGCTGGGCTTTTTTTTCTTTTTTTTTTATAACAAAAAGTTATATTTTTGTGCAAATGTCAAGACCTCTTCACACCAAAAATGAAATAATAAGCCTCAGGCTGAGGTAAAAATACTAATCCCACATTACCAGTAGAGGGCGCAGCTCTGCAGTGCTGCGCTGCCATTCTGGATAATGAAAGAAAAGGACGCAGGAGAAAAAAAGTTTTACCAATTTTTTTTTTTAAATCGAGTAATTTTTTCTCATGTTTTAACTGAATCATTAAAGGTCAGCAGCAAATTAGTCAATAAAGATAGATTAAATGCATACAAATATTTGTTTTATTTAACATTTAATTATTGGAGGTTTGCATTTGACTGATTTTATTCATTTTGAGGAATACTCAATCTTTATGCAAGTGAGATGAATAAATGCTTAAATTTAGTCTAGAACTACAATAACTATCATGTTCACACACAACGCCTCTGCTGTCAGTCAAATAAATGTGAAAAAGTAACTCTGATATTTTGTAGCAAATTTGAAAAGTAATGCGTTACTTTACTAGTTACTTGAAAAAGTAATCTGATTACGTAACTCAAGTTACTTGTAATGGTCACAGCAAAGGGTCTGAATACTTAGAACCATGTGATATTTCAGTTTTTCTTTTTTAATAAATCTGAAAAAATGTCAAGAATTCTGTTTTTTTCTGTCAATATGGGGTGCTGTGTGTACATTAATGATAGAGAAAAAAAATAATGAACTTAAATGATTTTAGCAAATGGCTGCAATATAACAAAGAGTGAAAAAATTAAGGGTGTCTGAATACTTTCTGTACCCACTGTATATGCAAGAGCTCTCACTTAATGGTAAAGGGGTATTCTCGATGACATGTCTCCTAAAACCTTTCCATTATGGATCTGTGCAGAGGCCATGTCAGTGCCATGATCCTCTCTCCTAGCTTTACTCTTCATATAGTGCAGAACTGTTAACAAATTCCTTTGATTTTGCATTAGATAAAAGGTTTGTATACATTACCTAAAGTCTCATTCAAAGCACCAATGATATGCAATCACCCATTGGGTCTTCTCAGATGGAGGGTGTTTTTCAGTATGAAGGGGAAGGGGCTATGTTGAATAGATCTTTATATAGAGGATCAGTTCAATCTGGCAATCAGGCTCTAATTTTGGGCCAAAAGTGTAATACTCCTTAACTTAAAATCTTCAGAAGCTTGTTTTAAAAGATGGTTAAATGAGATACTGTATATTATTCTATAATGGAACGGCTAGATTTTAGTGAGCTCAGCATAAAAAGAGATCTAAAAACCACATGGGAATCAGATTTGGATCATTTGGTAGAAATTTAAGTATTATATATTCTGTAACCCCCCTTCTTTTGAGAAGGGACCCCTTTCCACCATCAAGGAAAGCTCATAGCTTGCTCTGTCGCACTCATTGTGAAGTATTGTTTGTTCTCAAACTGCAAACCTATCTTTGTGTGGTTCATGTACTGAATGGGAAGTCCTTCTTCCACTGGCATTAACTGCTCAGGGCAAGTGAAGGTGAGGAGGTTTTCATGCATTGATGTGGCACTATCCTTTATTCACAAATGAAATGACAAAAAAATGACACACTTGTTTCTGCTTGGTTATACAGTGTTCACCAATGCATTTAATATACATTAAAACTGAGTAAAAGACACAATTTAATTGTAGGAGCCATGCACATTGCTTCCATTTCTTCCATCATCTGTAAATGCTTCTCTTGTATTTCATCTATAAAAGTTTTGCTGTTGTATTTTCTTTTACATCACCAGCTGCACAAACATCTCAACCAGAAACATCAACTGCGCTAACATCAACCACTCAATCAACAGCAACTGAATTAACATGTGCTATTCGAACGAAAAGAAGTGTATTAATGTCTACATGTCAACAAACAACTCATACATCTACACTTCCACCAGCAAGTCAGTCCACAGCTTTATCTCCAGATGTTCAAAGTAAGCAACATTTATTTGATCTGTTCATGCATTTTTTACTCATTAGTCACTCACAACCCAGATTTTGTTATTAGATTAAAGTTTTATTCACCTAAACTGAAATTAATCCAATTTTAATTTTAATGTTTCAGATATGACAGCATTTGCTCATGTAACTTTCAAAATTAGATCCTTTGTTGAGCTGAGCAATGATGAGATCATTACATATTTTGAAAAGGTATGCTAATATTTTGTCATTAACATTTTGTCACTAATTGTAAGCATTAACTTGTCGTTGAAACTGTTGAGCAGTTCAGGGATGACCTCCATGACTGTGACCGAAAGCACCACAACCACCAGACAAGGGCCCAATAAAGAGCGCTGAGAGCACTAGACTATAGGACTATAGGACTAGTCTAGTGTTCACTGTAAAAAATGGTGCTGTAAAATAACGGTAATCTACTGGCAGCTGTGGTTGCCAGCAATGCACTGTTAATTTACAGCCCTCCACTGTTTATTTACAGCTCTCCTTTTTTACAGTATGTTACTGTAATAATACCATGAAATTAACTCTCTTTATTTGGAAAACTGATCGCTCAAAATTCTCATTTTAAAACAATTACTTAATTGGTGTTTGTACTGTAAAGTTATTTCATTTGAATCCACTGAAAAGGAACATTTCTTAATATAAATATAAACTGCAAATATGTTGTGTCATAATGAGTATAGTGAAATACTTTCGTAGTGGAATATGACTTTAACTTCAATCTTTGCAGTTCATCCTTAGCAATAGCACACATGTATGAGCCAAATCAACAATCAGCTCATAACTGCATCAGTAAACACAGCCACTGCCTTTAAATAAAGCATCAGATAGCATATCATCAGTGTTTCCCTGCTCATCCTGGACTGAAGCACAGGCGCTACTCTCCAGCACAATGGTGACCCGCAAAACGAATTAATTAAACTAAAAGATCTCCTCTATTTCACCTTGTGCAACAACACATAAACACAGGTCATTTTAATATTTACTCTCCTTATCAGTTACTGATTTTGCACAACTTTTTTCTATTAACTTTCACTAATATTTTAGTGAAAATATCTCGATTCATCTGGTAAATCTGACTGTTACGTTTTACAGTATATTACTGTTTTTTCCTTGATTTAACTGTAATCTACTGGCAGCTCTGGTTGCCAGTAGATTGCTGTTTTTTACAGTACTTTTCCGTAAATTAATTTACATTACCGTTAATTTACGTTTCACTCTAGGGTTTTTTTCATCTTATCCCTTTAACCCTTTAAACCCCACAGCGAAATCTTCAGTTTTAAATGAACACTTATAAATGTGTCCACACTACAGAGTGTTAGAGTAATTGAAGCATTGTTGAAGTTAGTGAGATAATTAAGAGACTAATTAAGTGATAATTGAGAATTAGTGATGAACACCTTCAGAATTAATGAAGGAAAGAGAAACACAAGAACTACAACTGACTTCAGCCACAGCTTTAGATAATATCAACTGAAGATAAAAGAAGACATTCAATCTCTGAAGATCTCAGCAGAGGAGGATTAAACAACTCCACAAACAGCATTACCAGCTTCACACATTACTGACCAGACTAACTTTATTTCTGTCACACATCTACAGAAGCTCTTATTGAGAATTAACAGATCTTTTGGTGTTGATGTTTAATTGATAATGTTTGGTCACCATTATGGTGATCAGTATTTGCCTCAGTTGGGCTCTTGACTCTTGACTTTGTAGTAATGCATGATTTTCCTTTGGCTGCTGTAATTGTGTTTCTTAGACACGTGTTGTAGCAAGAAAAAGACATGAAAAAAATGTTAATCGGTGTTATTGGTTATGTTTTGCTTATGACATAATCTTAATGGGATGCTTAGTGTGTTAGTTTATTCCCTAAACAAACCCATTACTTTAAAAATACATAGTTTTATCCTTATTGTACAGTATCAAATGGTGACACTTCTACAAAATATCAAGCAGTGATTAGGAATCAGAAATGAAGGATTTTTTAAAACTCATGAATTACACAAAATGTTTGTATTGCGGTGAGCCGTAGATGAAGAATCAGCATATGAATCTCAACAATGGTGACAATATACAAAACAGATGAACAGATCAACTCATCAACATCACAAACACTACTAAAAGCCAACACAAAAACAACACCAAAAATAAAGGTAAGCAGTGAGAATTAAAGAAAATAACCAGGCTATTCAGCAATATAATTTATTCATACCGCAATGCATGCTGGAAGTCACGGATGATTTTTGAACAATGCCGGTACCCAGCATGCATTGCAGCATGAAGCTTTTGATTCTTGATGTCTATGTGAATCTGAACGGCACTGATGTTCAAAATGTTCCATGCTCTTCAAATGATCTGATTGTTGTAACACTAATTGATCTCATTCTATAAAATGGAATGCTGTAAAATAAAATATATATATATACACATAATCTAGCTTAGACTTTGAGTGAGCTCAATGACTCTTATAAATAGTCAACGTCATCTTTTTATATTTCCTATTGGCTTTGTTAGCTATAACAAATATATTGAAAACACATCATTAAAGCAGTGAGAGAAACACTAATGTTTGTGTCAAGGGTCAAGAGCCCAACTAAAGCAAACACTGATCACCATAATGGTGACGTCAAAAGAACCCATAAAACAACCTCTGTTAATTCTCAATAAAAGCTTCCGTAGATGTATAACAGAAATAAATCTGGTTAGTAATGTGTGAAGCTGGTAATGCTGTTTGTGGAGTTGTGTAATCCTCCTCTGCTGAGATCTTCAGAGATTTAATGTCTTCTGTTATCTTCAGTTGATGAAATCAACTTTTTTTCTGTATATGTTTCTCTTTCCTTCAGTGATAACAGCAGGTGTTCATCAGTGTCTGAATACACAGTTATCCTCACCCACTCTGTCTAGTGGTCTATATCAGTACACTAGTGTAGGGAATAGTGAATGAGGGTATAGGGTGTGATTCGGGGCACAGCCTCTGAGTGTTGACTTCGAGTGCTGTTAATTCACAGTATACTCCTGTTGGCTATTTTCTCGAAAATGAAAACATTACCCAGATTGCATTGTTTTCTACGGTATATTACTTTTTTATTGGAAAACAGCATGTTGCTGTCAAAATTTGGCCGTTATTTTACAGCATTTTTTTACAGTGTAATGAGGAGTAGGATCCATGTGCAACATAAAACACTTAATAAATAAGAATAACAAAAGAAAATTCAGAGAACTACAAAAGGACTACAAAACTAGAAACAGCAAACAGGAAATTAATCAAATTAAAACCAAACATAAAGCCCAAATGTCAGACATGACATGATTCAAATGGAAATGTACCCATGGCAAGAAGAAAACGACTAGAATCTGACATTTGAGAAAGAGTTGTCTGAGAGTAGAATGCTCTGCATCCACAAGTCTATTGCTTAAATATATGCAAACAACAGCTGCTGAGTTACTGCTAACAACAAAAAACTACTCGAGTGTGTTAACACGACAACGATTTACTTAAAACAGACGAGATTAGACATTAACCAAAACTATCCCTGGTCACACGGATCTGCAAAAATGACTACACAGGCTGTATTACCCAGGTGAAAAATATGTACAATTAAATGCATTAAAATTTTACTTAAGTATCTTTTTAGTACAATACAAATATCTATAATGCATTTTTAATACTGTGGCGAGGTGGACGAGCAAGAGACGTGGGAGGAGCGAGTGAGACCATGATTGAGAATGAGCGTCACCTGCGAGGCACACCGGACTCGAGTCCACTCATGAGTTAGCTTGGAGGCATATAAGGACGAGTGACACCAGGGAAATGAACCAATTTTCAGTTGAAAACCATGCAGTGTAAACATACTCTGCATTTCTATAGACCAATCTGAGGTAATAGTCTGAGTAATAATCATATCTACCAAAATACTACCTAAATGGGTTACTGATTAATCATGTCATCTTCTCATCATGCACGCTTGAAAACAGAAATAAATTAGCTGGATCACATTGCTGGCAGTAGCTTTTATTTAACATAAAACTCCAACCACAAAACAACTAGCACTCAGGAAAATAACAACCGGTATAATGTGGCAAACGAATTAAACAAAACACAGAGCTTAAATACACAGGGCAAACTAATCAACAAATAAAGAACAGGTGCAACTGATAATCAGATCAATGAAATAATCATGTGAACTGAACTAACAATATCAAACAAACACAAGCGAGATAATACGTGACAAAAAAAAACATGAACTCAGATATCCCTTATACTTCTACTGGCATTTGCTTAGATAAACAGCTGTCATGGCAGAGCAACAGTTTAAAGAGAATATTGCTTAGCATGATATGCTCCGGCTGACTGTACTCGAGTGGTGTATTAATTTACAGTGTATTAATCAGACTGAAAATATCTGGCTAATATTAATAATTAGAGATAGAGGCTTTTGTTTTATTTTGGGAGAAAATAACAATTGCTACAGTACATTTAACTGTAATTCATATATAAAGTTATCCATTTTCATTGCAGTTTGTCAAGCGCTTTCAAGCAAACGGGACCATCAGGATTACTATGAAGAAACCAAGAAAACTATTGGTTTAAGGATCGGACAAAGCTTCTGTCCGTTTGCAATCCTCTATATCCAAACTCTGAATGAAGTTGCCTCTTTACAGATTAACCTGTTTAATCCCAAATTTTTCCCAGACATGAAAATATCCAAATGAGGTGTTGTTAGTTGCCCCTAGAAATAATCAATCATTATTATTTTATTTTTTATGGAAAAGTATGTTAAAAATTTTGTTCTATGTTCAGTCAAAATTGTGACCGGTGGGATAATGTGTATACTGAAAATTCGTATAAAGCCTATGTGACCTTTGACCTATCTGACCCGGGTTGTCCCACTCACTCAGAACGTGGATGATATTTGAGTTTATTTCCCTGCACACAGAGCAGTGGAAGAGAGGAAACAGTGAGTGGGGAAGATACAGCTCCATCCACAGCAAACATTACATTACTCACCGGCATTATTGTTGAAAAACAGCAAACTAAAATAAAACATTTCTGAAATATAATAATTTCTACAGGAAAATTGAATGCTTTTTTATTCAGTAAGGTTTTTTTTTCTTCTGTCTTTTTCTTATTAAACATATTGGTTTGTAATCGTATAAAACATTTTCAACATCAATTAAGAATGACATGAATAGATACAGTATAATACATCAAATATGAGACTGATTACACATAATCCACTTTATGTTACTCTTAAATGTAATATGGTTTTTTAGTCAATTTTTTAGTCTGTCCTCAGTGTGTGTGACTGTACACAAATCGACAGATAGCTAACAGACTGCAAGAGAAAGTCAGAGGCTGGAGTAAAGTTCAAGGCTCTTTACTGTTGTCGTAATTCTCATGAAGTAATCTTTGTAAAACTGAAATGATACAGAAAGATAGTACCAATCACTGAATGCTATTCAAGCACGTCCTATGTTATCAGACATAAAATACTATACCTTTAAGCTAGAAAGTTGTAACATATATAACATTCAGCTGGTATGCTTATAGTGTCACGGTTCATGAATTCACTGGTTCATTCTGTCTGTGTGTGTGTGAGTGTGTGTGGAGTGTGAGTGGGACTGGGAGGCGTGGTTTCTGATTACTAGTCATCAGATCATCACCAGCACCTGCTGCACCTGATTACTCTCTCTACTTCATGGCTTGCTAACCAACCTGTGTTTGTCAGATCGTTTGGTGTGTTCCGTGGTCCTGTCCTGTTCCTCCCTCCGTTTCTCCGGTGTTTGCTGTTTGTGTGGATTCTGTTCGTGTGGATTCTGTTTGTGTCTGTGGATGTTCTCCCCGTGGTGGATCAGCTCCCGGATCTGGTTGTCCATTGAGTCCCTGCATCACCTGGATCAAGCCTGCCTACATCATCTGACCCATCTGACATTAACTACAGCGATCGGAGAAGGAGCCTGCCTATTATTCTGACCTTCATTATATCTACCTATGGTGTTCTGAGTAATAAAGATCTTTGTACTCACTCGCACTTGAATCCGCTTCTGTATCATGACATATAGCTGTAAATAACTTGTAAATATAGTATGTGCAGCTGAACAGCTAAACTAACAAACTATGAAAGGCTATACAATAGCAGTCTTCACATGTTAAATAAATATTCAAGTTACATCAAAAAAGTCTTACATGACGCATGTGACTCAATGTAATTAACTATAAATTCAAATATAACTTACAAGCGATGCTTTCCCAAGGCACAAAAGGAAATTGAGACAGGATAAGGATAAGGTGACTAGAGCTGCAAGCTGACCGCATGGAATATAACTACAAATCTGTTTCCTGATCAGACTGCATCATGTGATAAAATCAACCAATGAAAGCAATGTAAGAATTATATATGAACACAATGAATTACTTCTAGATGTCCACTAGGGGGAGAAAGTAACAAACTAAATGTGAAGTTTTTCCAACAGAACATGACACATGAATTACGTGTAAAAAACCTGGTTTGCACAAATCACTTACTGAACAATACAGAGTAAATTCTTAAACACTGGAAAGATCATAGAATTCATGAAAACAGAAATAAAGCTATCAAAATACCCGGCAATACCACAGGTCAGGAAGCAGACGGCCTGGCTTACCTGACCGTCTGCTAGCTGTCTCACGTCACAGAAGTCAGATAAATCCCAACACACAGAGACTCTTTCACCTAGATATTATCACATAGAAACTGTGTCTGTTCCCTGAATTAGTAAATACAAAAAACTCTCAAACTCATTTAAGGGGAAAAAAATGTAATTGATGTTCAACAAATAAAAAAACAGATATGATACAGATGATCAAATGATAAAGCTCGGGTTGAGGAATATTCAATCCCTTCCCTCAAAAGTGCTTATTGTTAATGATATCATTACAGATAATAATCTATATGTGCTGTGTTTGACAGAAACCTGGCTAAAACCTGATGACTACATTACTTTAAATGAGTCCACCCCCCAAGATTATTGTTATAAACACGAGCCACGTCTGAAAGGTAAAGGGGGAGGTGTTGCAGTAATTTATAATAATATCTTCAGTATTACTCAGAAGTCTAGTTTCAAATATAATTCCTTTGAAGTTTTGGTGCTTTATGTAACGTTATGTAGTGTAAATGATAAATCCTGTGTAACATTTGTGTTAGCTACTGTATATAGGCCACCAGGGCACAATACAGACTTTATCAAAGAATTTGCTGATTTTCTATCAGAGTTAGTACTGGCTGCAGATAAAGTACTAATCGTTGGTGATTTTACATCTATGTAGACAATGAAAAAGACGCATTGGGATTAGCGTTTATAGACATTATAAACTCTATTGGAGTTAGGCAACACGTGTCAGGATCCACTCGTCACTAGAATCATACTCTAGACCTAATATTGTCACATGGAATAAATGTTGATACCGTTGAAATTCTGCAGCAGAGCGATGACATCTCAGATCATTACCTAGTATCATTTATACTTAATGTAGTTAAAGCTACAAAGCCGTCCACCCGTTTAAAAAATGGCAGGACTATCACTGCCGCCACTAAAGATTGCTTTTTAAATAATTTTCCTCATCAGTATCATCTCCTCAGCATCCCAGATAGCTTAGAAGAACACAATGTTAGAGGTCTCGAAACAAAACTAGAGGCCTTTCGTAGTTCGTGGAAAGAGAGCATGATCGCAAATAACCTGCTAGATCTGAGCAGGTTATTTGCGATCATGACGCTATTGACAGGCGACTCCCTCACACACTATGCTTAGACGTCCTGGTTCCTTGGTTAAAATAGCAATTTTCTCACAATTTACAAATAGTTGGAAACATTTTGGATATTGTAAGTACTCAACAGAATAAAATATATAACACTGGCCTGGTGGTTTTTGGATATTTTACTGCAAAAAATACTACATAGTGTACCTCAAATTAGGTTTGTGGATTGTCCACAGTTCTAGTGGATCATATGGGTTTATTAGCTTAAACTCTGGTTTACTAAAAAGGTTTTCGACTAGTGTGTAGATTTTATTTTTACCCCGCATTAAAACGCACCATCCAGTGAAATTAAATTAGATTATCCGCTGCTGTTACACAAAGTGATGAGATAGTGGCACTAAAACACAGAACTCTTAACAGTGCAAATATAGCCTACATATTTCTCTCTATTATGTTTATTGTATTATTGATTTATATCTTGAAGAGAAATTTATATTTGGTTGGCGATCATCATATTTGCATGTAAATAGCAGTGTAACATTTCTATTATTATTTATTATTAATATTAAGATATATGTCTTTAAAATGAAAATTAGGCATGTTGTGATTTAGCTCTGAATAAACAGACATCTATTATGCAAATTGCTCCGTCATGTTTCCTTCAGTTCAAAACTTTAAACTTAACAATAAAATAGCACAGTCAAATAAGTATGATCTGCATTAATACTTGACATACCCAAAGCTCTTTTGAAGTAAATATGGCTGATTAGCAATATCTGTATGTAAATTGTTAATTCTGATTCATAAATAGATAATACTGTTTTTTTTTTAAAGGCTTGCTGTGTTCAAGAGAGGCATGCATGCAGAATCTAACTGTGCGTTCACACTGCCGCTGGCAAGAGTGTGAACCATGTCATAGCTCATTACCATAAAGTTGAGCTGAATTCAACTCTCCTCCACACCCAAATCGTCCACGTCGCGCCGCTCTTTCCGTAGCTCGCCGCCGGCTCCCATTGAAAATGAATGACTTCCAGCCACCTTGATGCTCTCGCCACCGGCGGTGTGAACGCACAGTAACAGAAGTGCACCACAAAGAATAGAATTATTATTTTGCACTGCTCAGCTGCATTAAAGTCGCCAAAGAGCAATCAGTCAAGCAATCATCAATGACATGATAATTGGTAGTACATTGCCGTTATCTATAATTGAGAACGAACACTTCCGCCACTTTCTTCACACACTGTAAATGAAGTATGTGCCCATTTCAAGAATGACACTTGCTGAGAAATGTATTCAAGATTTAGTTGGAAAGGTTAAGATGCATATTTGTGAAACCAAGAAGAAACACAGCTCCATCTCAGCAACTGTTGATATATGGTCAGACCGAACCTTGTGCTTATTCCTTGTAATTACTGCACATGTTGGCAATACTAGTGAGGATATTTACAAGCTGCACTCATTTCTTTTAGATTGTAGACATTTTCCAAGTAGACACACTGGAAAATATTTCAATGGCCTTTGATGACATACCAGAGGAGTACGGGATTACAAGTGTAACAGGTACAGAAAGTTTCCTGTTAATTGTATATATTGTTTATTATAATTCACCCAAAATTGTTCATATACATATACCTGATATCTATATAGCCTAATTCAAATGTGAGCGCTTCCCCTTTAATTGTGATGACATCATGACTCAATGTAATTTCCTGTTCTGTCCCCTCCTCTTCCTCTTTGCATTGGTGATGCACTGGAGAGGAAACGAGGGTGACTCTCATGCATTAAAGAGGCTGTTTTTATTTGTTTCATATCAGATTAAAAGATTGGTGAAACTGCAAAAACTGTCCTGTTCTTTCCAACACACAACACAACGCAGAGAACAGACCAGTTACACTTGGTACCGTGAACATTAAGGGTCATCAGATCAGCGCTTCGCAGATCGCCATGGTTGCGTGACGGCTTTCATGCTTCGCCAATCTTCCTCATCGCCATCGCTCGTGACGGCTCCGTGCACGTACTGTAAGGAGGGCGCGTGTGTGAGACGAACAGCGTGTGACTTCGCAGAACAAACTGTGTTGCATCTTAAAGGAACGGTTTATTATCTTCCTGATTTACATTTTTTTCTTTCTCTGGAGCACTTTTTTTGATATTGAACGGCAGAGACTTTGTGATAAGCAGGATGCTGTTTGGCTGTGATCTGGCTCAGAAAATAGGGGAAAACATTTCAGCCAGCCTTAATATTGTACACCAGCCCAGCCCAGTACAGCCTAAAGCACCTTCCCAGTCTCAGCACTCCAGTGAGTACATTGATCCATCTAACCTGAAGGTGATAGTACAGCAAGATGCACCTCTGCCATTCTTCAGGGGCGATAAAAGTGATTAATTTACTGTGCACAAGTTGGAAGATATGATGTAAAGCTCTTTGAACAGAATGAAACGCAAAACGCAAACTGATGTTTCTGATCTTGTCATGAGCAGATTAGCCGGCAAAGTCAGAGATGTGGTTAAGGTGTTCTTGCGAGTGCCAGTGAGCTCCCAAGTACAGTGTTTGACATACTGAAATGCAACTTCAGTGAGTTGTCTTACTCTTACATGCCAATGGCTGACTTCTATAACACTGTCCCAAGAGCAGATGAAAGTCCCATGGATTACTGGATACAGCTTAACAAGGCCATAGATGTTGCTGATGAGTGCTTGCACAGACGTAATAAGAGTGTCGAGGATTCCACTGCTGAAGCTGTCATGATGTTTATTTCACATTGCCCAGACCCAAGTCTTGCTATGTCTTTTCAGTTTAAGCCAGCTGAGAAGTGGAGCACGGCTGAGGTCCAGGGGTGTTTAGATGGTCATCAGAGGGATCTAAAGAGAGTCTCTTCGAGGATGCAGCACACAATGTCCCTGTCAGCTTGCAACCAGTGCACTGTTCTGAGTTGCCCCAATTCAGTGTCCAGTTCTCCTCAGCAGCCTGTCTCCATGCTAGCCCAGTCGCAGCCTCCTGTAAGTCATCTCAATCCTAATGCTGCCCCTTTCTCTCCAGGCCCCAGCCTTCAGCACGTGGTTGGCATGATGGATAGAGTCCTGTCATTGTGCACTGCCTCTTTAACTTCCAGTCAGGTTCATGCAAGCAAAGCTTCAGATTTTAAGACCAATTTAGGCTCTGGATGTAGGGTCTGTAGATCCATGGAACACACTACATACTCGCATTGTAGACGTCAGAGGCTATGTCGTCACTGTCTCAGTCCTGGCCACTTTAAGAATGACTGTCCTAAAGCAGCAAGTCCTGTGACTCCCTCAGATACTGCTCAGTTAAACTGAAGAGCCCAGGTGACGAGAGGGGTAGCATGGGCAGTTTTACTGAAAACTCCCTCACAGATGAAGCAGATGTGCGAAACGTTTTTTTGTAAACAGCTGCAAGCTATTGCCAGAATACAAAACCGTGTTATATATGGTGTCTCAGAGAGTTGATGGGGCAAGTGAGTTGTTTTATGCTCCAGTGACAGTTTGTACCCGTTACACATTGAGGGAGTTACTGGATTCTTGTAGTATGTCCTGCACGCTTAGTGAAGAGGGTCCAAGCTGCAAGTTGATGGTCTTCCACATCCTCAAGCACTTCCAAGTAATGTGGTCCTGGTTGGCTGTGGTGGCCTTACAATTCAGCCAAAGTGTACTTACGACTTGGAGATTGAAGTCTATGGATTTAAGTTTGATGTTCCCACTCTTTTGGTGCCTGGACAGGGAGACGAGTTTATTATTGGAAGAAGCAATGTGATCAAATGTGTTCTGCAGAAGATGAAATCGCATGACAAGTACATGGAGCTTGTTTCCTGCAATAACAGTTATCCTGAGTGTGAGAAATTCCTTGAACTTCTGAGCTGCATCTCCCGCTGGTCTGGGCCTCAGCAGCCTGATAAACTTGGTTCTGTGAAACTCTGCCAGGCAATCACTCTACTTCCCAAATGTGATTATCTTGTTTGGGGAAAATTGCCTGATAGTGTTCCTGTTTCCCCAGGAAGCACTGTAAATGTTGAGCGGACCACTGCATATTCAGCCCCTAAAACATTCTTGTCGGACAGTAGTAACACCAATGTGGTGTGATCGATGAGTGCCAATGAAGATAATGAACCCTAACCCAATATCAGTGACACTTCGCCGTAACACTAAACTGGCTGATGTTTCTTCCTGTCTAGCTGTGGAAGATTTCACTGTCATGCAGGGTCTGGGCAGAACCCGTTGTGATGTTCCTGATTCAAAGCCCCTGATAACTGACTCGTCCCTTTAATCCTGCACAGTTGCTGAAGGATCATGGTCTGATGGACATTGGCATTGATGGATGTGATGTCTCTGAGATGTGGAATGGGAAATTGGCGACTCTTCTTGGTTCCTACTATGATGTTTTCTTCAAGGATAAGATGTATTGTGGAGAGGCAAAGGATTTTGTGCACAGGATCCATCTTTATGATGAGCACCCATTCTGTCTGCCCCATCGTCGCATCCCTCCAGCCCACTATCAAAAACTGAGAGAAGTGTTGTCAGAGATTGAGGAAAAAGGCATAATCAGAAAGTCCATCAGTGAGTATGCATCTCCTTTAGTGATGGTCTGGAAAAAGGATGGTAAACTGAGGGTCTGCACCGATTTTCGTTGGCTAAATGCTAAAACCATGAAGGACACCCACCCTCTACCCCATCAAGCTGACAGTCTCACAGCCTTGGGTGGTAATGCCCTTTTCAGCACCATGGACTTCACTTTGGGATTTTACAACATCCCACTTCATGTGTCTGACCGACGATACACTCCCTTCACAACACCAATGGGCTTGTATGAGTATAATCGTCTTCCTCAAGGCTTTTTCAACAGCCCTGTGTCTTTCATGTACATAATGCTCTGAATTTTCTGTGACCTTAACCTTTTCAGCCTTCTCTGTTACCTCGATGACCTATTAGTATTTGCACCTTCTGAAGAGGAGGCATTGAAGCATTTGGAGATTTTGTTTTCTCGATTGAGAGCTAGCAACCTGAAGCTAGCACAGAAAAAGTGTCACTTTCTGAGAAAATCTGTAAAGTTCCTGGGCCATGTGATAGATGGTTCTGGTGTTTCAGTTGATGAGGGGAAAGTTAAAGTCATCTCTGCTTTTCGGAAGGAGGACTTGATGAAGGAAAAGGGAACCACAACTTCACAAAAAAAAAGTCAGAAAGCTGCTGGTAGTCACAAGAATAGACTCAACATACTCTGAACTCTGCCTTGACTCTGACTCAACCCTCTCTAGTCTCGGTCTTGACTTAGACTCAACATACTCTGAACTCGGTCTTGACTCAGCCTCAACATACTCTGTACTCGGCTTTGACTCGGACTCGAATGAGCTGGTCTCAACTACAACACTGGTCTCAGCTGTCTAGATTACTTCCATTCAAGAAACTCATTCGGTCTCGACTCGGACTCAACCCTCTCTTGTCTCGGTCTTGACTTGGACTTGGACTCAGCATATTCTGAACTTGGTTTCAGCATACTCTGAACTTGGTCTCGACTCAGAATCAACCCTCTCTGGTCTTGGTCTTGACTTGGACTCAACATACTCAACCTTCTCTAGTCTCTGTCTTGACTTGGACTCAGCATACTCTGAACTCAGGACTCAGACTCGAATGAGCTGGTCTCGACTAAAACACTGGTCTCAGCTGTCTACATTAATTCCACTCAAGAAACTCACTTATGAGATGATACCTAACATCTTTTGGCAGATATGAATAATTATTTCTATCTTTATATATATTTCTCAACCTGTTGTCTGACTGCTACACTTCTCTACCAATCACTGTCTCTCGTAAAACGTGACATCATCGATAGCAATGTGATCAGCCCCACCTTACTGTAATATTAAGAGTTCTTTAGTAAAACTTGCTCTTAAAAGTTTTGTGAATAGTATTTAAGCTAAAACTCCTAGCTAGGAACTCTAATGATGACTCCTAGTGGTAAGATAAAATTCTTTGTGAAGAAGATCCCAAGATCTTTGTGGCGAGGGGGGCGTGGTTTAGCGAAGTCTGTGACGGGAGAGAGAGTCAGAGGACGAGCTGTAAGTAGGTCAAGTGCAAATGACGAACACCTGTCTCTTGTTGCAGTAATTGGCGTGGAGAGACAGGATAAAAGCCTGCAGGAAAGGAGGATCAAGGAGAGAGAGAACCACTACGGCTCTAGGGACTCGGGGTGCTGCAGCAGAGAGGAACTGTCAGAAACCGACGATTGAAGAAGAGAGGAACCTGTTTATTGACTTTATGTTTAGGGGCGATGTGCACCCTGTTTTGCTTACTGAGTTACAAATAAAGAGAACCTTACGAGTCCCAGACACGCCGACCCCTCGTCTTCTTCCTCACCCACGCTGAACTGTGTTACAATCTTTTACTAGCAACTATTTTAAGCTGTAATATGGCAGTGTAACGTTTAGTCCACTGATGAGACAAGCGTTGTGAACCCAAATGCAGTTCTTTATTAACCAAACTCAAAATCAAATACATAAAACAAAAACTTGACAAAACAATGGCTTAACTTGGCTTGACAAAACTCCCCTACAGTGGGTACAACTTCAATACCAGACAAGGACACATGGCAAACATGAGGGTTAAATACACTAGGGATAAAGACAAGACAAGGGACACCTGTGAACAATGATTAACTAATAAACCAATGAGAACATAACACAACACACGAGGCAGGATCACATGAGGGCAAGGGAATCACATGACAAGACCAGGGGCCTATTGCTCAAAACTAGGATAAGGGATTAAGCCGGGATATCTTGGTGATCCTGGCTTGATGAATCCGTGTCTGCTCATCCTGGCTTGGTGTTTGTGCAACCAATTAAGCCTGGACGCACCTGTTTTGGCTTCATTGAGCTCAGCTCAGTCATTTATCTTGGATGTCTTAATTCTACTTTTGTGCAACGGGCCTCAGGAAGTGCAATGGTAAAACAAAACATGACTGAAATAAACTTGACAAGACATGAAACATGAACAAAACCCAAACACACCGTAACAGGTGTAAGACCGCTGAAATCGCTCCAATGGCGGCAGCGAAGAGCAGGCGAAGGTATCTGCGCGTTCGATGTTCTCAGCTGGGCAAAATGGATCTAATTCCAATTCCTCTTTATCTGACTCCATTTTATTATAATTTAGAATTTAGATTAGAATGCCAATTTGGTTATTTGGTCATTCATATTTAATAGTTAGCCACACATTTAATTATTCCGTTTAACCCTTTGTGGAAAGTACCCATTCATGATCTCATAAAGATCGTTAATAATTCCAGAGTAAGTCAGAATAAATCAAAATGTAACAATTTATTAAACAGTCAGGTATAATTCCAATTACATAATCAATTCAAAGATACTCAAAACATCGAATACTCTTAAGTAAAGAGATGCGTTCCTGACTTTCCATAGGTTACGAACGCTTGGCTGGACACAACGTTACGGGCGAATCTGAATACAAAATTGCGCCTTGACTCTTCTGCTACGCTGCCTTTAGTATTCAGACCTGACAATAACTTCTTTCAAATGTTAACATATGTTAACAAAGGGAATTTACATTTAATCACTATCTGTATTGATACAGAAAGACCTGTATTGACAAGACCAAATGGTTGAGTCACACCTACCATACTATATATGCAACATCTCTTTAAACTCTTAAAACCATTGTTATCTTCTTGAATATTTCTGTGGGGATGAGGTATTTGTACCAGTCGCACTAAGACATTTCCAATGATATCAAACACATATATATTGTTTAGTATTTGTTCATTTTTAGATCATATAGATTTTTGGGTATATTTTCAATGGTCACAGCCATTAGGAAGTAGGATGGGGGGAGAGATAAATACATGTAAATTAGAGCCATTCTAAGTTGATTCACTCAGTGTGACGTCGTCTGCAAAAGTTTTCTTTGTCCTCAACCAGACAAGCCGGCATAACTTTTTAAAGCCTTTCACAGGCAGCAAGCAAAACAACTATAATAACTACAATTCCATCTCATTCTCATTTCAATACATTTTTAAAGGATATTATAATGGAATATTTCTGGTTTATAAAATTGGGATTTATATACATATATTTTAGGAAAAGTCAACTTTATCTATATAGCACTTTTTACAATGCCGATTGTTTCAAAACAGCTTCACAGTGTTAACAGGAAAATAATGCAACAGATTTTGATTCGGCTGTACAGCCACTCCAGAGAAAATGATGTCATTTAACTAATTTTAGTTGTCATATAGTGACAATGTGGGCAGATCAATAGTTAAGTTGATATAGTTAATTTAGTTTAGTAATTAAATTTATTTGGATATTTAGTTGAAAATTGAGTGTTCCTAGCTAAGCAAGCCAAGCCAAAGGCGACAGAGGCAAGAAAACCAAAACTCCACCAGGCATAATGGAGAAAAATAAACTTTGGGAGAAACCAGGCTCAGCTGGGTGCCAGTTCCAGTTCTCCTCTAGCCATAGTACAATGTTTAGGTGTTAGTCAGGAGCATTTAGTCACAATGCTATACTTGCTAGGCATCTGCAACCATAAAAAGCTTGTTTATAATCAAACCCATTCTACACTAACAGACAACAACTGTCTGACAACATGGCACTGCTGACATTGTATGAGCCAAAAAGAGCCATCATTGAAATTAATGGGAGCTTGGTGCGAAAAAGCCATCTAAAAATCAAGATATATGGGGCAAAAATGTCCATGTATGAGTTCTTGTTTTTAATATTTAAGCCTATAACAGGATATATAGTGCTGTTTTCCTGAATATCAGCACAACTGCAAATGTGATAAGTGATTGATTTTATACAATAAATTCAAGTTCAATAAATTATGAGTTAATGTTAGGTGACTTGCATTTTAGACTTAGAACCTTGTCTATATTTGCTCTAACAAATACACAGTAGAGCCATTGCGTGTCTCTGAGCAACTGAATGAGTCCGCATTTTGAAGGAATCATTTGATTGTTTACCATTTTCTATATTTATATCTTGCGCCTGCGACTGATAAAATCATGGCTGCAGTCCACCATGCTGCAGGTGGAAGTACCATCCCAGTGTTAAAACGAACGTGCAAAGATTAAATCAAACAGGACAAATTTGAAGTAGGACGAGAACATGATATAGGTCGGTACTTCCACCTCCATCTCGAGTGACCTTTCCGATGCGATGACGTCATACGTCTTGAAGAAGCACAACAGTCGTTGAATTTGTGGTTAAAAAGTATATACATTTTAATTTTAATGGTTTGTCTAGATAAGACTCTTTTCCTGGTCTGGGATCGTGCGGAGTCTCTGAAGCCCTTCCTTTGAAACAGCATTGATTTGGACCTTCAACCGTTGGTTGCCATTGAAGTCCATTATGCGGAGAAAAATCCTGGAATGTTCTCCTCAAATAACTTCATTTCTTTTCCACTGAAGAAAGAAAGACATGGACATCTTGGTAGAGATGGGGGTGGGTAAAATATCAGGACATTTTAAAGTGAACTAATCCTTTAGTGTGCCCTATTCGTATTCATATTGCATTAAATCACTTATCTAACCCCTGTTCAATCACTTTAATTCCTTTGCTTTAATTTACTGGTTATCATGCTGTCAAAGGTGCATGCAAAGGCCTCCTCTGCTTCTGGAATGCAAGGACACAGAATTCTATCTATAGAAATCATATTTGTTATTTAAACAAAACTTTGCCGATATTAAAAAGTAGAAAGACAGGTTTCTCCACTCCAACTAAATAATCATACAATCAAGTGGAAATCTGAACAGTTAATGAACACTTTGCAATAAGGTTCAATTTGTTAACATTGGTTAATGCAATAACTATGGTGAACTAATCTAATTTTCATTATTTTATAACACATTCTTTTTTCTTTTCTTTTTTTACTTTAAAAGGTCAGTCCAGTTAATATCATTATGAATCTGGCTTGACTAACAAGGCTTTCCTTAATAATATTTCATTACTGAACCTTACTAGATAAAGATAGACTTTTAAAACTAAAGGTTCCAAAAGGGGGATGGGGTTGCACCGATGCCATAGAACAATTCTGGGTTCCAAATAGAACCTTTTTCCACTATAAAGAACCTTTAGTGGGATTGAAATATTTCATGGATTTTAAATGTTCTTCATGGAACCAAAGATGCCAATAAACAGCCTTTATTTTTAAGAGCGTAGGCTATCATACAAGACAAATTAATTTACAATGTGAAAGTATTCACTTTATAACGGTACATCAGTTATTTGCTATTTTTAAAACAGTATATTTAGTTGGGTGAATCTATCTAATATTTGATATTTCTGTTGATATAAATTGTAAGTTTAATTTAAAAAACTCTTACTAAACTCTGGTGACCCACTCTGAGAACCTGTTATTTTGGTATAAAATAATGGGTAGGTGTGGTTTAAGGACAATATGAGTCTGATGTCAAAACAGTCCCATATCAGTCCTCAGTTAGTTAACATTTAAGATGATCAGTCATTAAGTAAGCTAAGTAAGTACGTTTTCTCAGAGGTTCGTTTTCTTGTTTTAGGTTCGGTAGCAAACTCTAGAAAGATGTATCGATTCATTTTATACGCTGGATTGGCTTTACTGATTGATAGATCAATACCAACAGGTGAGAGGGCTTTTTGTACTGACAACCTAACATTTGTTATTATTATTATTCATTTGATTATTATATACTTACTTTTGCCATATATATATATACTTTTGCCATTTATGAATAATATATGTATTGTTTTGTCAAGCATACAAAAATAATAAAATAACCATTAGTTCATCAGTTACAAAGGAATTTAAATTATAAGAACTATCTGAATTCTGCAGATTTGCATTTCTATTTTGCACTTATTTATATGAACAGCAATTTGTAATAAAATGCTGGCAGTGTTTAGTCAATAAATCATATGTTGAGTCATACTTTTTCTTTAAATGTAAAATAAACTATGCACATCAAAGAATAACACAAGCCATTTATAAAACAATTGTTTAATGTTAATACATCATATTCTTATATCTATTTATTAAATTACAACAAATTATACTATTATTACTTATATTGTAATTATACAGGTGATTTGTGTTTGTTTCTGTTTTGGTGAGTCGTCATGTTTTAGTTCCATTTACTGTGTTGGTCTCTGTTTTTCATTGGTTTGATTATCAGTTGCACTTGTTCATTTCTTGTCCATTGGTTTGGTTGCATATTTAAGCTCATGTCATATTTAAGAGCATGTTTATTTCAGTTCATGGTCTGTTCTCATCAGATTATGTTGGTCGTTCTGTTCCTGGTCATTCTAGTATCCTGAGTGTTTTGTTTTGAGTTCGTGTTTAATAAAACCGAAACTGCTGCAATTAGATCCTGCACTTTTCTCTTCGTTATTGCAAACAACACTGACAACAATATAATACTCTATCGTATTTAAATTGAGCATTTAATAAAGTAAAACAATTGAGTGGAATTTGACTTCATGGTAGAAAT
Organism: Gobiocypris rarus; assembly: GCA_023029165.1. Classification (NCBI taxonomy): domain Eukaryota; kingdom Metazoa; phylum Chordata; class Actinopteri; order Cypriniformes; family Gobionidae; genus Gobiocypris; species Gobiocypris rarus. The sequence goes on from CM040929.1 coordinate 32,046,393, forward strand.
TGCTTGAATAATTGTTCAAACAACAATAGCTGCAATCTATGGTAAAATTTAAAACAAAAACAAAAAACTACAATTATTTGATGCAAATCACTATTAAGATATTTAATGACATAATATTTACATCTGAGATTTAATACATCAGTAACTGTTACGGGTGTGTAGTGCAGCAGAGATGAGGAGATCCAGGACTTCCAGACAGACAGGCTTTTATTCAAATGACCGTGAAACAGAACACCAAACACCTCTTAACATAACTCAATGTAGCAAAGTAGACCGGACAAAGAGAGAGTGAACAAGAGGAACATAAATACCAACACTGATGACAGACTAAACCAGAACTAGACAAGGGTAACCAAGGGAACAGAGAAAGAAACATAGACAAAAGAACATGTGACTAACGCAAACAACACAACAGAAACACAGTGTAGTAAGGTTAGTTTGTTGAGGGCAGGAAGAAGACACAGGGGTCGGCTTGACTGGGACTTTTACACACTTTTATTTTTCTCACTCACAGACAGACGCTCTCTGGCGTATACACTCAAAATCCACGATATGGGTCGCCCCGTTTCACACCGGCACACCGTAGTGGCTCGTACACTCAATTCACGATATGGGTCGCCCCGTTCAGTTCTCAGCAATAGCTGTTTCTCTCGTTCACTCTCAGCAGCGTGCGTGTAGTCCCAGTCCAATTCTCTCTCTCGCTCTCTCTCCCGGCCGCGGCTTATCAGCGCTCTCTCCACGCCAATTACTATAATCAGAGACAGGTGTTATCATCTGCTTGACCTACTTACCGACCGCTCTGCTCCGCTCTCTTTCTCCCGCTGCAGCTTTCGCGGAAACAGATATGTGACAGTAACGTGCGGTAGAAAGGAATAAAAAAGCCTTTTTAGATAAATCATGAATATAAATAATGCAATAAATGAGAAATAAAGGTTTAATACACAGTGTGTCACAACACAGGAGACAGACAGGTAGGTAAGAGTAAAAAGTGTTTATTAAAGCAGAGTGGTTGTGGAACAGCGTTGAATGATGGTGGTAATTTAGCTGGTGAAGACGCTGGATCAGGAAGATGGATGGAAGACAGGAGACTGGACAAGATGATCACAGGTGAGTAGAGTGGTAAGGAGTCTGCATTCAAGATGGGGTCACAACGGGATGCTTTTTTGATCCCCAGGAAGCAAGATCTAAAGGCCCTTCATTGGGGTCATGCCTCCAACATTTAAAGACGGTTTTGGTAGCCAAAGACTACAAGAGGTGTCTGATCATTTGTGCTAGCCTGCACAGTTTGAGCCCGGAGCTTGTTCTCCTATACCCCTGCCCATCCAACAATGTCCCTGATCCCATATCTCCATGTACTTCATAACTGGCTTGCCATTGTCTGTAGGTAACACATTTATCCTGGTGGTGGTAGACCATTTTTCTAAAGCTGCACACTTCATTACTTTACTTAAACTTCCTTCTGTCAAAGAAACAGCTGACATTGTTCTCCAAAATGTGGTTAGAGTCCATGGATTTCGCATTGACAGGGTCCCCAGTTCATGTCTCATTATTGAAAGATTCTGGTTTCTGATTGTGTCACGGGTGCATGCAGGTAGGAAGACAAAGACAGGCAGATACAGTTCGAATTGTAGTTTAATCTCAAATAATCTAAAAACAAGTGGACGGGCAATAGCACAACACACTTAAACATAACGGTGACCGGACAAGAGGTGCAGGTGAAGAAACAATTTAGTTTAAGGCCTGGCTCGCAGTCTCCACTCTAATTCATCCCAAAAATGTTCTATTGGGTTGAGATCAGGACTCTGTGCAGGCCAGGCAAGTTCCTCCACATCAAACTCGCTCATCCATGTCTTTATGGACCGATGCTTTGTGCACTGGTGGCAGTCATGTTGGAACAGAAAGGGGCCATTCCCAGGCTGTAGCCACAAAGTTGGGAGCAAGAAATTGTTCAAAATGTCTTGGTATGCTGAAGCATTAAGAGTTCCTTTTGCTGGAAATAAGGGCCAAGCCCAACCCCTGAAAAAACAACCCCACACCATAATCCCCCCTCCACTAAACGTTACACTTGGCACAATACAGTCAGGCGAGACCCGTTCTCCTGGCAACCGCCAAACCCAATCCATCTCGTCCATCGGATTGGCAGACAGAGGAGCGTGATTAGTCACTCTAGAGAACACGTCTACACTGCTCAAGAGTCCAGTGACGGTGTGCTTTAAACCACTGCATCCTACGCTTTGCATTGCACCTGGTGATGAAAGTTTGGATACAGCAGCTCGGCAATGGAAACCAGAAACCTCTGCAGAAAGTTGGTGTCTTCTGTGCACTGTGACCCTCAGCATGCGCTGACCCCGCTCTGTGATTTTATGTGGCCTACCACTTCGTGGCTGTTGTTCCCAATTGCTTCCACTTTGTTATAACCCCACTAACAGTTGAGTGTGGAATATTTAGTAGTGAGGATATTTCAGGAATGGACTTATTGCACAGGTGGCAACCTATCCCAGTCCCACGCTTGAGTTCACTGAGATCCTGAGAGCGAACCCATTCTTTCACAAATGTGTGTAGAAGCGTCTGCATGCCTAACGCTTGATTTAGTGCAACACATCAAACACAATTTCCTAACAAAGGATACAGGTCAAAGCTGTTTGGTTACTGTAGTTCATAGTTCTTTAACTTGTCATGGAGCTGACGGAGATGCCAGATGCCAAAGACCAAAGAGTCAGCACTGAGACAGCTGAGGGTGAAGCAAACTCTTGACAGAGGGCATGGGGACTCACCCTTACTCTCACAGTGTCTACTGATAATGTGTATTGAGGGTGCTGAAGCAGGCCATCGTCAGTGGGATGTCAGAATCCAGTGGAAGAAAGTTGAGAGATGCTCCACAACCATCTTCTCTTTCGGGTGCTGCATCGTCCTCACAGAAACCTGTGTAATCAGGGATAAATCTTATAAATTATTATAACAGTCAGTCAGGTGGACCCTTTACAACACATGCCAGAGATGGGAGCCCATGATTGTTGCACCATGCTCCGTCAGACACTGACTTTGTACCTGGGTCTTATTCTGACTAATATATAATGTACATTGATTCAATTGTCCGTTAGCTTTAATGCTGTGGGGATGGTTAGCTTGTGTTTGCTGTAGAGCAATTAGCCCCTGTTCACGAACTGCTAGTCTCGCGTAGCCAGACCTTTAGACTGACAACAGAAGGTCTGGAATCTTTCACAGCTTTCATTGGTCAAGGGCCACCCAAGAGGATGTGACTGACATGTAACGCCACAAATCACAGTTTGTTTTGTTCCGCCTCATGTTTAGGGACGTGAAAATGTAAAGACGATGTCCTTGCAATAACAGAATGGCGTGCATCTATAAATTATTCATTTAATTATTAATTTATCTGAGACTAATGAACTAGTAACTTATCAAGAGAACAGCTGAGATTTAACTATTAACAGATTGACATCTACAGACAGAGGTAAGGGGGTAACAACAAAACAGGATTTTTGTTTTTAGCATTGTCCACCTCAATTGCCAACCTGTGCCAATCTCATCATTGGTCAATGCTAAAAAACCTGGTGCTAGGTCATTGACCGTGGCAAACGGACCATCGAGCAGATGGAAGCTATATATATATATATATATATATATATATATATATATATATAGATAGATAGATAGATAGATAGATAGATAGATAGATAGATAGGTGTACAATACCCATCCTGCAATGTTTCCTTCTTTTCACCATCAATTTAAAGAGCAGCCGTGAAGAATGTCACACACTTGCGATTGACTAGGATGAGGTGATGTTTACATTTTAGCATGACAGCTGTAAAGGTAGACTCGACTCATAATGGGACTGTTCCATCACGAACAGCAGGGCTTTTGCCAGAGTGGCTCACTGGTGGCAACCCTTATTGGTAAGCTGGATAGCCAAATCCAGAGCAGAGACCTACCAGAGGTCATGGATCCTCTTCTTAATATCATTAATTCATCTTTGTCATTAGGATATGTACCGAAAACTTTTAAGTTGGCTATTATTAAACCACTTATTAAAAAAACGCAACTTGATCCTACAGAATTAGTCAATTACAGGCCAATCTCAAATCTACCCTTTCTTTCAAAAATACTTGAAAAGGCTGTGTCCTTACAATTATGCTCCTTTTTAGAAAGAAATGGCATCTGTGAGGATTTTCCGACAGGATTTAGACCGTATCATAGTACTGAGACCGCTCTCATCAGAGTTACAAATGATTTACTCTTATCATCCGATCGTGGTTGTATCTCTTTGTTAGTGTTACTCGATCTTAGCGCTGCATTCGACACTATCGATCACAATATTCTTTTGAATAGACTCGAAAATTATGTAAGCAGTAGTGGACCTGCATTGGCATGGTTTAAATCATACCTATCTGACCGTTATCAATTTGTAGCAGTAAATGAAGAGATGTCACACCGATCACAAGTTCAGTATGGAGTGCCGCAGGGCTCAGTGCTAGGACCGTTGCTTTTCACCCTGTACATGCTACCACTGGGAGATATTATTAGGAAGCATGGCGTTAGATTTCATTGTTATGCTGATGATACTCAGCTCTATATTTCTTCACACCCTGAAGAAACTAACCAATTCTCAAGGTTAACAGAATGTATAGATGATATAAAAAACTGGATGATCAGTAATTTCCTGCAACTTAATTCAGAAAAAACTGAATTTTTAATCATTGGACAAAAAAGCTCCACAAGTAGTGCCCTAGAATACTGTCTAACCCTCGATGGCTGCTCTGTCAAGCCCTCGTCGTCAGTGAGGAACCTGGGTGTGCTCTTTGATACCAATCTTTCGTTTGAAAGCCATGTTTCTAGCATCTGTAAAACTGCATTCTACCATCATATCTAAATTACGGCACATGTTCTCAATGCAAAATGCTGAACAGTTAATACATGCGTTCATGAGCTCAAGGCTAGATTATTGTAATGCTCTACTGGGTGGTTGCCCTGCTCGCAGCTCGAGTTCTTACTAGAACCAGGAAGTATGAACACACTAGCCCGGTTCTGTCAACACTGCACTGGCTCCCTATTAAACATCGCATACATTTTAAAATCTTGCTTATTACTTACAAAGCACTAAATGGTTTATCTCCGCAGTACTTGAGCGAGCTCTTAACACATTATACTCCATCACGTCTACTGCGGTCTCTAAACTCTGACCTGCTGATAATACCTAGAATATCAAAATCAACTGCAGGCGGTCGATCCTTTTCCTATTTAGCTCCTAAACTCTGGAACAGTCTTCCTAGCATTGTTCGGGAAGCAGACACACTCTGTCAGTTTAAATCTAGACTAAAAACACATCTCTTTTCTATGGCATACACATAAAACACTTTTTCAATTAAATGATTATTAGGCTGCATTATCTAGGTCAGCCGGAACGGGAACACTTCCCATAACACCTGATGTACTCGTTACATCATCAGAAGAATGGCATCTACGCTAATGTTAGTATCTCTGTTTTATCCCGAGGTCTACTGCAGTCAGCCGGATCCAGGCCGTATCCAGATCAGACGGTGGACCTGCACCAGATGTGACCAACACATGACCCTGAAGTGTCTGCAGAGACCGTGTCATTTAGACTCCCCCTTAAGCTGCCTCATCCACACGGCATCCTCAATAAACCTGTCTCCGGCGGGATGACTCCGATTGTTTGAATAGTCCTAGTTAACAATTCTTTAAATCGATGTCATCCTCAAAACAACCCGTCTCCAGCGTGTTGCCGCCGATCTTTCGAATATTACATTTTAGTAATTGTTTAATCAATACGGCATCCTCAATAAAAACCTGTCTCCGGCGTAATGACTCCGATATTTCAAATTTTTATTTTTAATAATTATTTAATCGATACATCATCCTCAATAAACCCGTCTCCGGCGTGTTGCCTCAGATCTTTTGAATATTTAGATCGATTATGACCTCTGACCTTTAAAATAATAACTTTAATAATAATAATACGCTGTTTGTTAATTGGCCAGAGGAGAACTGGCACCCCGACTGAGCCTGGTTTCTCCCAAGGTTTATTTTTCTCCATTAGGTCTCCTGATGGGGTTTTGGTTTCCTTGCCACTGTCGCCTCTGGCTTGGCTTGCTCAGTTGGGGAAAAAACTATTTTTCAAATATATTTCAAAATGAATCTAATTATTAAACTAAATTAGCCATATAGACCAAATTACTTATCTAATTACTGATCTAAAGCCCACATTGTTACTGTATGATAATCAAAATATATTCTGTTGCATTATTTTTCTGTTTAACACTGTGAAGCTGCTTTGAAACAATCTGCATTGTTAAAAGCGCTATATAAATAAAGTTGGCTTGACTTGACTTGACCTGGAAGTGACTTGCTTTCGACAGGAAACCGTGTGAAAAATTCACCCCTGCATAATGTCTCAAAGGCCTGCACCCATGGTTTGTCAGTGAGCACACACGCCTTCTGTTTTAACAGGATGACATATGGACCAAAATGTTTCAGAGAGTTAACATTTACAATTTAATTTGAAAATTGGATTGTTCTTGAGTCAACAACTCCAACTGATTAAATGATCCATTCAGAGCGAGTCTCCATTTAACTAAATTTCACAAAATTTCTCAAAATGAGCCAAGAACTGGGACATCCTCAGAGTTTGATTGTGCGCGCAACAGATTGCACAAAACGTAGATTATAAATGACAAATTTTAGGATTGATTAGTGTGAATAAAAATCATTTTTAGGTCACGACTTTCAGTTAAATCTGCTGTAAAAGGGTGAACTGTAATGCTTGAATGTGGGCATGTGGCACTACACAACATTAAAAAATAAAAAGTATTGATTATTGACCTGTTTTTATTGTTTGTTACCACACAATACATATTATATCTGCATCCACTAATTTTCCTTACTGACTAATTCTGGCTACAGAAAATTCATAATAATTCATAATGATGTTAGACCCAGTAATTCCCTCTCCCCCAAGTACTCTGAGCAGTAGGATTACATAAAATATATAAATTGCATTGCAAAAGCCCATTACAAAAACCTTCTAGATTTGGATGCCTCTGCCTTCCAATCTTTAAACATCATTAATAGGAAGAAAATGCAAGGGGTCTCACTTACTGGCAAAGGGGTATTCTAGATCAGTGGTTTCAAACCCTGGTCCTGGTTTTAACACTGCATTTTTTTAAAATAGATTATTTACCCCTATGTTCAAGCTCAAAAAGGTCACTGTTGCCTGTTATCTATAAATTATTCTCTTCCTTCTTCTATATTAAAGTTTAGCTGTTTTATTTTCTTTTACATTACCAGCTGCACAAACAGCTACACCAACATCTGCATCTGAACCAATGACAGCAGCTGCAGCAACAACTGAAACCACATCCACAACTCAAACAGGAGCATCAAATATGCCAACATCTGCATCTGAAGCAACAACAACATCTGCAGCAACAACTGAAACCACATCTACAACTACGACAACATCTGCATCTTATCCAACGACCACAGCTGCACCAACAACTGTAAACACATCTACAACTACGGCAACATTTGCAACTGCACCAACGACAGCAGCAGCACCAGCAACTGAAACCACATCCACAACTCAAACAGGAGCATCAACTATGCCAACATCTGCATCTGAACCAACGACAACATCTGCACCAACAACTGTAAACACATCTACAACTACGACAACATCTGCAACTGCACCAACGACAGCAGCAGAACCAACAACTGTAACCACATCCACAACTCAAACTGAACCATCAACTATGCCAACATCTGCAACTGCACCAATGACAGCAGCAGAACCAACAACTGAAACCACATCTACAACTCAAACAGAAGCATCAACTATGCCAACATCTGCATCTGAACAAGCAACAACTGCTGCACCAACAACTGAAACCACATCTACAACTACGGCAACATCTGCAACTGCAGCAACGACAGCAGCAGCACCAGCAACTGTAACCACATCCACAACTCAAACACAAGCATCAACTATGCCAACATCTGCATCTGAACAAGCAACAACTGCTCCACCAACAACTGAAACCACATCTACAACTACGGCAACATCTGCAACTGCACCAACGACAGCAGCAGCACCAGCAACTGTAACCACATCCACAACTCAAACAGAAGCATCAACTATGCCAACATCTGCATCTGAACCAACAACAACATCTGCACCAACAACTGTAACCACATCCACAACTCAAACAGAAGCATCAACTATACCAACATCTGCATCTGAACCAACGACAACATCTGCACCAACAATTGTAACCACATCCACAACTCAAACAGAAGCATCAACTACGCCAACATATGCATCTGAACCAACAACAACTGGTGCAACAACAACTGAAACCAAATCCATAACTCAAACAGGAGCATCAACTACGCCAACATCTGCATCTGAACCAACGGCAACAGGAGCATCAACGATACCAACATCTGCATCTGAACCAACGGCAACATCTGCAACAACAACTGAAACCACATCTACAACTACGGCAACATCTGCAACTGCACCAACGACAGCAGCAGAACCAACAACTGTAACCACATCCACAACTCAAACAGAACCATCAACTATGCCAACATCTGCAACTGCACCACCGACAGCAGCAGAAACAACAACTGAAACCACATCTACAACTATACCAACATCTGCATCTGAACCAACGACAACATCTGCACCAACAACAGGAAGCACACCTACAACTACGCCAACATCTGCAACTGCACCAACGACAGCAGCACCAACAACTGTAACCACATCCACAACTCAAACAGAAGCATCAACTACGCCAACATCTGCATCTGAACCAACAACAGCTTCTGCACCAACAACTGAAACCACATCCACAACTCAAACAGGACCATCAACTACGCCAATATCTGTGTCTGAACCAACGGCAACATCTGCAGCAACAACTGAAACCACATCTACAACTACGGCAACATCTGCAACTGCACCAATGACAGCAGCAGAACCAACAACTGTAACAACCTCCACAACTCAAACAGAAGCATCAACTTCGCCAACATCTGCATCTGAACCAACAACAACATCTGCACCAACAACAGGAAGCACACCTACAACTACGCCAACATCTGCAACTGCACCAACGACAGCAGCACCAGCAACTGTAACCACATCCACAACTCAAACAGGAGCATCAACTACGCCAACATCTGCATCTGAACCAACGGCAACATCTGCAGCAACAACTGAAACCACATCTACAACTACGGCAACATCTGCAACTGCAGCAACGACAGCAGCAGAACCAACAACTGTAAAAACATCCACAACTCAAACAGAACCATCAACTATGCCAACATCTGCAACTGCACCAACGACAGCAGCAGAACCAACAACTGAAACCACATCTACAACTACGGCAACATCTGCATCTGAACCAACGACAGCAGCAGCACCAGCAACTGTAACCACATCCACAACTCAAACAGAAGCATCAACTATACCAACATCTGCATCTGAACAAGCAACAACTGCTGCACCAACAACTGAAACCACATCTACAACTACGGAAACATCTGCAGCAACAACTGAAACCAAATCTACAACTACGGCAACATCTGCAACTGCACCAACGACAGCAGCAGCACCAGCAACTGTAACCACATCCACAACTCAAACAGAAGCATCAACTATACCAACATCTGCATCTGAACCAACGACAACATCTGCACCAACAATTGTAACCACATCCACAACTCAAACAGAACCATCAACTTTGCCAACATCTGCAACTGCACCAATGACAGCAGCAGAACCAACAACTGTAACAACCTCCACAACTCAAACAGAAGCATCAACTTCGCCAACATCTGCATCTGAACCAACGACAACATCTGCACCAACAACAGGAAGCACACCTACAACTACGCCAACATCTGCAACTGCACCAACGACAGCAGCACCAACAACTGTAACCACATCCACAACTCAAACAGAAGCATCAACTACGCCAACATCTGCATCTGAACCAACAACAGCTTCTGCAACAACAACTGAAACCACATCCACAACTCAAACAGGAGCATCAACTACGCCAATATCTGCATCTGAACCAACGGCAACATCTGCAGCAACAACTGAAACCACATCTACAACTACGGCAACATCTGCAACTGCACCAATGACAGCAGCAGAACCAACAACTGTAACCACATCCACAACTCAAACAGAACCATCAACTATGCAAACATCTGCAACTGCACCAACGACAGCAGCAGAACCAACAACTGAAACCACATCTACAACTACGGCAACATCTGCAACTGCACCAACGACAGCAGCAGCGCCAGCAACTGTAACCACATCCACAACTCAAACAGAAGCATCAACTATGCCAACATCTGCATCTGAACCAACAACAACATCTGCACCAACAACTGTAACCACATCCACAACTCAAACCGAAGCATTAACTATACCAACATCTGCATCTGAACCAACGACAACATCTGCACCAACAATTGTAACCACATCCACAACTCAAACAGAAGCATCAACTACGCCAACATATGCATCTGAACCAACAACAACTGGTGCACCAACAACTGAAACCAAATCCATAACTCAAACAGGAGCATCAACTACGCCAACATCTGCATCTGAACCAACGGCAACAGGAGCATCAACTATACCAACATCTGCATCTGAACCAACGGCAACATCTGCAACAACAACTGAAACCACATCTACAACTACGGCAACATCTGCAACTGCACCAACGACAGCAGCAGAACCAACAACTGTAACCACATCCACAACTCAAACAGAACCATCAACTATGCCAACATCTGCAACTGCACCAACGACAGCAGCAGAAACAACAACTGAAACCACATCTACAACTATACCAACATCTGCATCTGAACCAACGACAACATCTGCACCAACAACAGGAAGCACACCTACAACTACGCCAACATCTGCAACTGCACCAACGACAGCAGCACCAACAACTGTAACCACATCCACAACTCAAACAGAAGCATCAACTACGCCAACATCTGCATCTGAACAACAACAGCTTCTGCACCAACAACTGAAACCACATCCACAACTCAAACAGGACCATCAACCACGCCAACATCTGCGTCTGAACCAACGGCAACATCTGCAGCAACAACTGAAACCACATCTACAACTACGGCAACATCTGCAACTGCACCAATGACAGCAGCAGAACCAACAACTGTAACAACCTCCACAACTCAAACAGGAGCATCAACTTCGCCAACATCTGCATCTGAACCAACGACAACATCTGCACCAACAACAGGAAGCACACCTACAACTACGCCAACATCTGCAGCTGCACCAGCGACAGCAGCACCAACAACTGTAACCACATCCACAACTCAAACAGAAGCATCAACTACGCCAACATCTGCATCTGAACCAACGACAGCTTCTGCACCAACAACTGAAACACATCCACAACTCAAACAGGAGCATCAACTACGCCAATATCTGCATCTGAACCAACGGCAACATCTGCAGCAACAACTGAAACCACATCTACAACTACGGCAACATCTGCAACTGCAGCGACAGCAGCAGAACCAACAACTGTAACCACATCCACAACTCAAACAGAACCATCAACTATGCCAACATCTGCAACTGCACCACAGACAGCAGCAGAACCAACAACTGAAACCACATCTACAACTACGGCAACATCTGCAACTGCACCAACGACAGCAGCAGCACCAGCAACTGTAACCACATCCACAACTCAAACAGAAGCATCAACTATACCAACATCTGCATCTGAACAAGCAACAACTGCAGCACCAGCAACTGTAACCACATCCACAACTCAAACAGAAGCATCAACTATGCCAACATCTGCATCTGAACCAACAACAACATCTGCACCAACAACTGTAACCACATCCACAACTCAAACAGAAGCATCAACTATAACAACATCTGCATCTGAACCAATGACAACATCTGCACCAACAACTGAAACCACATCTACATCTCGCCAACATCTGCATCTGAACCAACGGCAACATCTGCAGCAACAACTGAAACCACATCTACAACTACGGCAACAACTGCAACTGCAGCAACGACAGCAGCAGAACCAACAACTGTAACCACATCCACAACTCAAACAGAACCATCAACTATGCCAACATCTGCAACTGCACCAACGACAGCAGGAGAACCAACAACTGTAACCATCCACAACTCAAACAGAACCATCAACTATGCCAACATCTGCAACTACACCAACGACAGCAGCAGAACCAACAACTGAAACCACATCTACAACTATACCAACATCTGCATCTGAACCAACGACAACATCTGCACCAACAACAGGAAGCACACCTACAACTACGCCAACATCTGCAGCTGCACCAACGACAGCAGCACCAACAACTGTAACCACATCCACAACTCAAACAGAAGCATCAACTACGCCAACATCTGCATCTGAACCAACAACAGCTGCTGCACCAACAACTGAAACCACATCCACAACTCAAACAGAAGCATCAACTACGCCAACATCTGCAACTGCACCAACGGCAACAGCTGCTGCACCAACAACTGAAACCACATCCACAACTCAAACAGGACCATCAACTACGCCAACATCTGCATCTTATCCAACGACCACAGCTGCACCAACAACTGTAAACACATCTACAACTATGGCAACATCTGCAACTGCACCAACGACAGCAGCACCAGCAACTGTAACCACATCCACAACTCAAACAGGAGCATCAACTACACCAACATCTGCATCTGAACCAACGACAATGTCTGCACCAACAACTGGAGGCACACCTACAACTACGACAACATCTGCAACTGCACCAACGACAGCAGCACCAACAACTGTAACCACATCCACAACTCAAACAGAAACCTCAACTACGCCAACATCTGCATCTGAACCAACGACAACATCTGCATCAACAACTGAAACCACATCCACAATTCAAACAGGAGCATCAACTACGCCAACATCTGCGACTGAACCAACGGCAACATCTGCAGCAACAACTGAAACCACATCTACAACTATGGCAACATCTGCAACTGCACCAACGACAGCAGCAGAACCAACAACTGTAACCACATCCACAACTCAAACAGAACCATCAACTATGCCAACATCTGCAACTGCACCAACGACAGCAGCAGAAACAACAACTGTAACCACATCCACAACTCAAACAGGAGCATCAACTACACCAACATCTGCAACTGCACCAACGACAACGTCTGCACCAACAACTGGAGGCACACCTACAACTACGACAACATCTGCAACTGCACCAACGACAGCAGCAGAACCAACAACTGTAACCACATCCACAACTCAAACAGAACCATCAACTATGCCAACATCTGCAACTGCACCAACGACAGCAGCAGAACCAACAACTGAAACCACATCTACAACTACGGCAACATCTGCAACTGCACCAACGACAGCAGCAGCACCAGCAACTGTAACCACATCCACAACTCAAACAGAAGCATCAACTATGCCAACATCTGCATCTGAACCAACAACAACATCTGCACCAACAACTGTAACCACATCCACAACTCAAACAGAAGCATCAACTATACCAACATCTGCATCTGAACCACGACAACATCTGCACCAACAATTGCAACCACATCCACAACTCAAACAGAAGCATCAACTACGCCAACATATGCATCTGAACCAACAACAACTGGTGCACCAACAACTGAAACCAAATCCATAACTCAAACAGGAGCATCAACTACGCCAACATCTGCATCTGAACCAACGGCAACAGGAGCATCAACTATACCAACATCTGCATCTGAACCAACGGCAACATCTGCAACAACAACTGAAACCACATCTACAACTACGGCAACATCTGCAACTGCACCAACGACAGCAGCAGAACCAACAACTGTAACCACATCCACAACTCAAACAGAAACCATCAACTACGCCAACATCTGCAACTGCACCAACGACAGCAGCAGAAACAACAACTGAAACCACATCTACAACTATGGCAACATCTGCAACTGCACCAATAACAGCAGCAGAACCAACAACTGTAACAACCTCCACAACTCAAACAGAAGCATCAACTTCGCCAACATCTGCATCTGAACCAACGACAACATCTGCACCAACAACAGGAAGCACACCTACAACTACGCCAACATCTGCAACTGCACCAACGACAGCAGCACCAACAACTGTAACCACATCCACAACTCAAACAGAATCATCAACTACGCCAACATCTGCATCTGAACCAACAACAGCTTCTGCACCAACAACTGAAACCACATACACAACTCAAACAGGATTATCAACTACGCCAATATCTGCATCTGAACCAACGGCAACATCTGCAGCAACAACTGAAACCACATCTACAACAACGGCAAAATCTGCAACTGCAGCAACGACAGCAGCAGAACCAACAACTGTAACCACATCCACAACTCAAACAGAACCATCAACTATGCTAACATCTGCAACTGCACCAACGACATCTGCAGCAGAAACAACAGAACCACATCTACAACTACGGCAACATCTGCAACTGCACCAACGACAGCAGCAGAACCAACAACTGTAACCACATCCACAACTCAAACAGAACCATCAACTATGCCAACATCTGCAACTGCACCAACGACAGCAGCAGAACCAACAACTGAAACCACATCTACAACTACGGCAACATCTGCAACTGCACCAACGACAGCAGCAGCACCAGCAACTGTAACCACATCCACAACTCAAACAGAAGCATCAACTATGCCAACATCTGCATCTGAACCAACAACAACATCTGCACCAACAACTGTAACCACATCCACAACTCAAACAGAAGCATCAACTATACCAACATCTGCATCTGAACCAACGACAACATCTGCACCAACAATTGTAACCACATCCACAACTCAAACAGAAGCATCAACTACGCCAACATATGCATCTGAACCAACAACAACTGGTGCACCAACAACTGAAACCAAATCCATAACTCAAACAGGAGCATCAACTACGCCAACATCTGCATCTGAACCAACGGCAACATCTGCAACAACAACTGAAACCACATCTACAACTACGGCAACATCTGCAACTGCACCAACGACAGCAGCAGCACCAGCAACTGTAACCACATCCACAACTCAAACAGAAGCATCAACTACGCCAACATCTGCAACTGCACCAACGACAGCAGCAGAAACAACAACTGAAACCACATCCACAACTCAAACAGAAACATCAACTATGCCAACATCTGCAACTGCACCAACGACAGCAGCAGAAACAACAACCACATCTACAACTATGGCAACATCTGCAACTGCACCAATGACAGCAGCAGAACCAACAACTGTAACAACCTCCACAACTCAAACAGAAGCATCAACTTCGCCAACATCTGCATCTGAACCAACGACAACATCTGCACCAACAACAGGAAGCACACCTACAACTACGCCAACATCTGCAACTGCACCAACGACAGCAGCACCAACAACTGTAACCACATCCACAACTCAAACAGAAGCATCAACTACGCCAACATCTGCATCTGAACCAACAACAGCTTCTGCACCAACAACTGAAACCACATCCACAACTCAAACAGGACCATCAACTACGCCAATATCTGTGTCTGAACCAACGGCAACATCTGCAGCAACAACTGAAACCACATCTACAACTACGGCAACATCTGCAACTGCACCAATGACAGCAGCAGAACCAACAACTGTAACAACCTCCACAACTCAAACAGAAGCATCAACTTCGCCAACATCTGCATCTGAACCAACAACAACATCTGCACCAACAACAGGAAGCACACCTACAACTACGCCAACATCTGCAACTGCACCAACGACAGCAGCACCAGCAACTGTAACCACATCCACAACTCAAACAGGAGCATCAACTACGCCAACATCTGCATCTGAACCAACGGCAACATCTGCAGCAACAACTGAAACCACATCTACAACTACGGCAACATCTGCAACTGCAGCAACGACAGCAGCAGAACCAACAACTGTAAAACATCCACAACTCAAACAGAACCATCAACTATGCCAACATCTGCAACTGCACCAACGACAGCAGCAGAACCAACAACTGAAACCACATCTACAACTACGGCAACATCTGCATCTGAACCAACGACAGCAGCAGCACCAGCAACTGTAACCACATCCACAACTCAAACAGAAGCATCAACTATACCAACATCTGCATCTGAACAAGCAACAACTGCTGCACCAACAACTGAAACCACATCTACAACTACGGAAACATCTGCAGCAACAACTGAAACCACATCTACAACTACGGCAACATCTGCAACTGCACCAACGACAGCAGCAGCACCAGCAACTGTAACCACATCCACAACTCAAACAGAAGCATCAACTATACCAACATCTGCATCTGAACCAACGACAACATCTGCACCAACAATTGTAACCACATCCACAACTCAAACAGAACCATCAACTTTGCCAACATCTGCAACTGCACCAACGACAGCAGCAGAACCAAAAACTGTAACAACCTCCACAACTCAAACAGAAGCATCAACTTCGCCAACATCTGCATCTGAACCAACGACAACATCTGCACCAACAACAGGAAGCACACCTACAACTACGCCACATCTGCAACTGCACCAGACAGCAGCACCAACAACTGTAACCACATCCACAACTCAAACAGAAGCATCAACTACGCCAACATCTGCATCTGAACCAACAACAGCTTCTGCAACAACAACTGAAACCACATCCACAACTCAAACAGGAGCATCAACTACGCCAATATCTGCATCTGAACCAACGGCAACATCTGCAGCAACAACTGAAACCACATCTACAACTACGGCAACATCTGCAACTGCACCAATGACAGCAGCAGAACCAACAACTGTAACCACATCCACAACTCAAACAGAAGCATCAACTACGCCAACATCTGCATCTGAACCAACAACAACTGGTGCACCAACAACTGAAACCAAATCCATAACTCAAACAGGAGCATCAACTACGCCAACATCTGCATCTGAACCAACAACAACTGGTGCACCAACAACTGAAACCAAATCCATAACTCAAACAGGAGCATCAACTACGCCAACATCTGCATCTGAACCAACGGCAACAGGAGCATCAACTATACCAACATCTGCATCTGAACCAACGGCAACATCTGCAACAACAACTGAAACCACATCTACAACTACGGCAACATCTGCAACTGCACCAACGACAGCAGCAGAACCAACAACTGTAACCACATCCACAACTCAAACAGAACCATCAACTATGCCAACATCTGCAACTGCACCAACGACAGCAGCAGAAACAACAACTGAAACCACATCTACAACTATACCAACATCTGCATCTGAACCAACGACAACATCTGCACCAACAACAGGAAGCACACCTACAACTACGCCAACATCTGCAACTGCACCAGCGACAGCAGCACCAACAACTGTAACCACATCCACAACTCAAACAGAAGCATCAACTACGCCAACATCTGCATCTGAACCAACAACAGCTTCTGCACCAACAACTGAAACCACATCCACAACTCAAACAGGACCATCAACCACGCCAACATCTGCGTCTGAACCAAGCGGCAACATCTGCAGCAACAACTGAAACCACATCTACAACTACGGCAACATCTGCAACTGCACCAATGACAGCAGCAGAACCAACAACTGTAACAACCTCCACAACTCAAACAGGAGCATCAACTTCGCCAACATCTGCATCTGAACCAACGACAACATCTGCACCAACAACAGGAAGCACACCTACAACTACGCCAACATCTGCAACTGCACCAACGACAGCAGCACCAACAACTGTAACCACATCCACAACTCAAACAGAAGCATCAACTACGCCAACATCTGCATCTGAACCAACAACAGCTTCTGCAACAACAACTGAAACCACATCCACAACTCAAACAGGAGCATCAACGCCAATATCTGCATCTGAACCAACGGCAACATCTGCAGCAACAACTGAAACCACATCTACAACTACGGCAACATCTGCAACTGCAGCAACGACAGCAGCAGAACCAACAACTGTAACCACATCCACAACTCAAACAGAACCATCAACTATGCCAACATCTGCAACTGCACCACAGACAGCAGCAGAACCAACAACTGAAACCACATCTACAACTACGGCAACATCTGCAACTGCACCAACGACAGCAGCAGCACCAGCAACTGTAACCATCCACAACTCAAACAGAAGCATCAACTATACCAACATCTGCATCTGAACAAGCAACAACTGCAGCACCAGCAACTGTAACCACATCCACAACTCAAACAGAAGCATCAACTATGCCAACATCTGCATCTGAACCAACAACAACATCTGCACCAACAACTGTAACCACATCCACAACTCAAACAGAAGCATCAACTATAACAACATCTGCATCTGAACCAATGACAACATCTGCACCAACAACTGAAACCACATCTACATCTACGCCAACATCTGCATCTGAACCAACGGCAACATCTGCAGCAACAACTGAAACCACATCTACAACTACGGCAACAACTGCAACTGCAGCAACGACAGCAGCAGAACCAACAACTGTAACCACATCCACAACTCAAACAGAACCATCAACTATGCCAACATCTGCAACTGCACCAACGACAGCAGGAGAACCAACAACTGTAACCACATCCACAACTCAAACAGAACCATCAACTATGCCAACATCTGCAACACACCAACGACAGCAGCAGAACCAACAACTGAAACCACATCTACAACTATACCAACATCTGCATCTGAACCAACGACAACATCTGCACCAACAACAGGAAGCACACCACAACTACGCCAACATCTGCAACTGCACCAACGACAGCAGCACCAACAACTGTAACCACATCCACAACTCAAACAGAAGCATCAACTACGCCAACATCTGCATCTGAACCAACAACAGCTGCTGCACCAACAACTGAAACCACATCCACAACTCAAACAGAAGCATCAACTACGCCAACATCTGCATCTGAACCAACAACAGCTGCTGCACCAACAACTGAAACCACATCCACAACTCAAACAGGACCATCAACTACGCCAACATCTGCATCTTATCCAACGACCACAGCTGCACCAACAACTGTAAACACATCTACAACTATGGCAACATCTGCAACTGCACCAACGACAGCACCAGCAACTGTAACCACATCCACAACTCAAACAGAACCATCAACTATAACATCTGCAACTGCACCAACGACAGCAGCAGAAACAACAACTGAAACCACATCTACAACTATACCAACATCTGCATCTGAACCAACGACAACATCTGCACCAACAACAGGAAGCACACCTACAACTACGCCAACATCTGCAACTGCACCAACGACAGCAGCACCAACAACTGTAACCACATCCACAACTCAAACAGAAGCATCAACTACGCCAACATCTGCATCTGAACCAACAACAGCTTCTGCACCAACAACTGAAACCACATCCACAACTCAAACAGGACCATCAACCACGCCAACATCTGCGTCTGAACCAACGGCAACATCTGCAGCAACAACTGAAACCACATCTACAACTACGGCAACATCTGCAACTGCACCAATGACAGCAGCAGAACCAACAACTGTAACAACCTCCACAACTCAAACAGGAGCATCAACCGCCAACATCTGCATCTGAACCAACGACAACATCTGCACCAACAACAGGAAGCACACCTACAACTACGCCAACATCTGCAACTGCACCAACGACAGCAGCACCAACAACTGTAACCACATCCACAACTCAAACAGAAGCATCAACTACGCCAACATCTGCATCTGAACCAACAACAGCTTCTGCAACAACAACTGAAACCACATCCACAACTCAAACAGGAGCATCAACTACGCCAATATCTGCATCTGAACCAACGGCAACATCTGCAGCAACAACTGAAACCACATCTACAACTACGGCAACATCTGCAACTGCAGCAACGACAGCAGCAGAACCAACAACTGTAACCACATCCACAACTCAAACAGAACCATCAACTATGCCAACATCTGCAACTGCACCACAGACAGCAGCAGAACCAACAACTGAAACCACATCTACAACTACGGCAACATCTGCAACTGCACCAACGACAGCAGCAGCACCAGCAACTGTAACCACATCCACAACTCAAACAGAAGCATCAACTATACCAACATCTGCATCTGAACAAGCAACAACTGCAGCACCAGCAACTGTAACCACATCCACAACTCAAACAGAAGCATCAACTATGCCAACATCTGCATCTGAACCAACAACAACATCTGCACCAACAACTGTAACCACATCCACAACTCAAACAGAAGCATCAACTATAACAACATCTGCATCTGAACCAATGACAACATCTGCACCAACAACTGAAACCACATCTACATCTACGCCAACATCTGCATCTGAACCAACGGCAACATCTGCAGCAACAACTGAAACCACATCTACAACTACGGCAACAACTGCAACTGCAGCAACGACAGCAGCAGAACCAACAACTGTAACCACATCCACAACTCAAACAGAACCATCAACTATGCCAACATCTGCAACTGCACCAACGACAGCAGGAGAACCAACAACTGTAACCACATCCACAACTCAAACAGAACCATCAACTATGCCAACATCTGCAACTACACCAACGACAGCAGCAGAACCAACAACTGAAACCACATCTACAACTATACCAACATCTGCATCTGAACCAACGACAACATCTGCACCAACAACAGGAAGCACACCTACAACTACGCCAACATCTGCAGCTGCACCAACGACAGCAGCACCAACAACTGTAACCACATCCACAACTCAAACAGAAGCATCAACTACGCCAACATCTGCATCTGAACCAACAACAGCTGCTGCACCAACAACTGAAACCACATCCACAACTCAAACAGAAGCATCAACTACGCCAACATCTGCATCTGAACCAACAACAGCTGCTGCACCAACAACTGAAACCACATCCACAACTCAAACAGGACCATCAACTACGCCAACATCTGCATCTTATCCAACGACCACAGCTGCACCAACAACTGTAAACACATCTACAACTATGGCAACATCTGCAACTGCACCAACGACAGCAGCACCAGCAACTGTAACCACATCCACAACTCAAACAGGAGCATCAACTACACCAACATCTGCATCTGAACCAACGACAATGTCTGCACCAACAACTGGAGGCACACCTACAACTACGCAACATCTGCAACTGCACCAACGACAGCAGCACCAACAACTGTAACCACATCCACAACTCAAACAGAAACCTCAACTACGCCAACATCTGCATCTGAACCAACGACAACATCTGCATCAACAACTGAAACCACATCCACAATTCAAACAGGAGCATCAACTACGCCAACATCTGCGACTGAACCAACGGCAACATCTGCAGCAACAACTGAAACCACATCTACAACTATGGCAACATCTGCAACTGCACCAACGACAGCAGAACCAACAACTGTAACCACATCCACAACTCAAACAGAACCATCAACTATGCCAACATCTGCAACTGCACCAACGACAGCAGCAGAAACCAACAACTGGAACCACATCCACAACTCAAACAGGAGCATCAACTACACCAACATCTGCAACTGCACCAACGACAACGTCTGCACCAACAACTGGAGGCACACCTACAACTACGACAACATCTGCAACTGCACCAACGACAGCAGCAGAACCAACAACTGTAAACCACATCCACAACTCAAACAGAACCATCAACTATGCCAACATCTGCAACTGCACCAACGACAGCAGCAGAACCAACAACTGAAACCACATCTACAACTACGGCAACATCTGCAACTGCACCAACGACAGCAGCAGCACCAGCAACTGTAACCACATCCACAACTCAAACAGAAGCATCAACTATGCCAACATCTGCATCTGAACCAACAACAACATCTGCACCAACAACTGTAACCACATCCACAACTCAAACAGAAGCATCAACTATACCAACATCTGCATCTGAACCAACGACAACATCTGCACCAACAATTGCAACCACATCCACAACTCAAACAGAAGCATCAACTACGCCAACATATGCATCTGAACCAACAACAACTGGTGCACCAACAACTGAAACCAAATCCATAACTCAAACAGGAGCATCAACTACGCCAACATCTGCATCTGAACCAACGGCAACAGGAGCATCAACTATACCAACATCTGCATCTGAACCAACGGCAACATCTGCAACAACAACTGAAACCACATCTACAACTACGGCAACATCTGCAACTGCACCAACGACAGCAGCAGAACCAACAACTGTAACCACATCCACAACTCAAACAGAAACATCAACTATGCCAACATCTGCAACTGCACCAACGACAGCAGCAGAAACAACAACTGAAACCACATCTACAACTATGGCAACATCTGCAACTGCACCAATAACAGCAGCAGAACCAACAACTGTAACAACCTCCACAACTCAAACAGAAGCATCAACTTCGCCAACATCTGCATCTGAACCAACGACAACATCTGCACCAACAACAGGAAGCACACCTACAACTACGCCAACATCTGCAACTGCACCAACGACAGCAGCACCAACAACTGTAACCACATCCACAACTCAAACAGAATCATCAACTACGCCAACATCTGCATCTGAACCAACAACAGCTTCTGCACCAACAACTGAAACCACATACACAACTCAAACAGGATTATCAACTACGCCAATATCTGCATCTGAACCAACGGCAACATCTGCAGCAACAACTGAAACCACATCTACAACAACGGCAACATCTGCAACTGCAGCAACGACAGCAGCAGAACCAACAACTGTAACCACATCCACAACTCAAACAGAACCATCAACTATGCCAACATCTGCAACTGCACCAACGACAGCAGCAGAACCAACAACTGAAACCACATCTACAACTACGGCAACATCTGCAACTGCACCAACGGCAGCAGCAGAACCAACAACTGTAACCACATCCACAACTCAAACAGAACCATCAACTATGCCAACATCTGCAACTGCACCAACGACAGCAGCAGAACCAACAACTGAAACCACATCTACAACTACGGCAACATCTGCAAGCTGCACCAACCAGCGACAGCAGCAGCACCAGCAACTGTAACCACATCCACAACTCAAACAGAAGCATCAACTATGCCAACATCTGCATCTGAACCAACAACAACATCTGCACCAACAACTGTAACCACATCCACAACTCAAACAGAAGCATCAACTATACCAACATCTGCATCTGAACCAACGACAACATCTGCACCAACAATTGTAACCACATCCACAACTCAAACAGAAGCATCAACTACGCCAACATATGCATCTGAACCAACAACAACTGGTGCACCAACAACTGAAACCAAATCCATAACTCAAACAGGAGCATCAACTACGCCAACATCTGCATCTGAACCAACGGCAACATCTGCAACAACAACTGAAACCACATCTACAACTACGGCAACATCTGCAACTGCACCAACGACAGCAGCAGCACCAGCAACTGTAACCACATCCACAACTCAAACAGAAGCATCAACTACGCCAACATCTGCAACTGCACCAACGACAGCAGCAGAAACAACAACTGAAACCACATCCACAACTCAAACAGAAACATCAACTATGCCAACATCTGCAACTGCACCAACGACAGCAGCAGAAACAACAACTGAAACCACATCTACAACTATGGCAACATCTGCAACTGCACCAATGACAGCAGCAGAACCAACAACTGTAACAACCTCCACAACTCAAACAGAAGCATCAACCAACATCTGCATCTGAACCAACGACAACATCTGCACCAACAACAGGAAGCACACCTACAACTACGCCAACATCTGCAACTGCACCAACGACAGCAGCACAAACAACTGTAACCACATCCACAACTCAAACAGAAGCATCAACTACGCCAACATCTGCATCTGAACCAACAACAGCTTCTGCACCAACAACTGAAACCACATCCACAACTCAAACAGGAGCATCAACTACGCCAATATCTGCATCTGAACCAACGGCAACATCTACAACTACGGCAACATCTGCACCAACAACAGGAGCAGCACCAGCAACTGTAACCACATCCACAACTCAAACAGAAGCATCAGCTATACCAACATCTGCATCTGAACAAGCAACAACTGCTGCACCAACAAATGAAACCACATCTACAACTATACCAACATCTGCATATGAACCAACGACAACATCTGCACCAACGACAGCAGCAGCACCAGCAACTGTAACCACATCCACAACTCAAACAGAAGCATCAACTATACCAACATCTGCATCTGAACAAGCAACAACTGCTGCACCAACAACTGAAACCACATCTACAACTACGGCAACATCTGCAACTGCACCAACGGCAGCAGCAGCACCAGCAACTGTAACCACATCCACAACTCAAACAGAAGCATCAACTATGCCAACATCTGCATCTGAACCAACAACAACATCTGCACCAACAACTGTAACCACATCCACAACTCAAACAGAAGCATCAACTATAACAACATCTGCATCTGAACCAATGACAACATCTGCACCAACAACTGAAACCACATCTACAACATCTACAACTACGCCAACATCTGCATCTGAACCAACAGCAACATCTGAAGCAACAACTGAAACCACATCTACAACTACGGCAACAACTGCAACTGCACCAACGACAGCAGCAGAACCAACAACTGTAACCACATCCACAACTCAAACAGAACCATCAACTATGCCAACATCTGCAACTGCACCAACGACAGCAGCAGAACCAACAACTGAAACCACATCTACAACTATACCAACATCTGCATCTGAACCAACGACAACATCTGCACCAACAACAGGAAGCACACCTACAACTACGCCAACATCTGCAACTGCACCAACGACAGCAGCACCAACAACTGTAAACCACATCCACAACTCAAACAGAAGCATCAACTACGCCAACATCTGCATCTGAACCAACAACAGCTGCTGCACCAACAACTGAAACCACATCCACAACTCAAACAGGACCATCAACTATACGCAACATCTGCATCTTATCCAAAGACCAACAACTGCTGCACCAACAACTGTAAACACATCTAAAACTACGGCAACATTTGCAACTGCACCAACGACAGCAGCAGCATCAGCAACTGAAACCACATCCACAACTCAAACAGGAGCATCAACTATGCCAACATCTGCATCTGAACCAACGACAACGTCTGCACCAACAACTGGAGGCACACCTACAACTACGACAACATCTGCAACTGCACCAACAACAGCAGCACCAACAACTGTAACCACATCCACAACTCAAACAGAAACATCAACTACGCCAACATCTGCACCTGAACCAACGACAACATCTGCACCAACAACTGAAACCACATCCACAATTCAAACAGGAGCATCAACTACGCCAACATCTGCATCTGAACCAACGGCAACATCTGCAGCAACAACTGAAACCACATCTACAACTACGGCAACATCTGCAACTGCACCAATGACAGCAGCAGAACCAACAACTGTAACAACATCCACAACTCAAACAGAAGCATCAACTACGCCAACATCTGCATCTGCACCAACAACAGCTGCTGAACCAACAACTGAAACCACATCTACAACTATACCAACATCTGCAACTGAACCAACGGCAACATCTGCAGCAACAACTGAAACCACATCTACAACTACGCCAACATCTGCAACTGCACCAACGACAGCAGCACCAACAACTGTAACCACATCCACAACTCAAACAGAAGCATCAACTACGCCAACATCTGCGTCTGAACCAACAACAGCTGCTGCACCAACAACTGAAACCACATCCACAACTCAAACAGGACCATCAACTACGCCAACATCTGCATCTTATCCAACGACCACAGCTGCACCAACAACTGTAAACACATCTAAAACTACGGCAACATTTGCAACTGCACCAACGACAGCAGCAGCATCAGCAACTGAAACCACATCCACAACTCAAACAGGAGCATCAACTACACCAACATCTGCATCTGAACCAACGACAACATCTGCACCAACAACTGGAGGCACACCTACAACTACGACAACATCTGCAACTGCACCAACGACAGCAGCACCAACAACTGTAACCACATCCACAACTCAAACAGAAACATCAACTACGCCAACATCTGCATCTGAACCAACGACAACATCTGCACCAACAACTGAAACCACATCCACAATTCAAACAGGAGCATCAACTACGCCAACATCTGCGTCTGAACCAACGGCAACATCTGCAGAAACAACTGAAACCACATCTACAACTACGGCAACATCTGCAACTGCACCAATGACAGCAGCAGAACCAACAACTGTAACAACATCCACAACTCAAACAGAAGCATCAACTACGCCAACATCTGCATCTGAACCAACAACAACTGCTGCACCAACAACTGAAACCACATCCACAACTCAAACAGGAGCATCAACTACGCCAACATCTGCATCTGAACCAACGGCAACATCTGCAGCAACAACTGAAACCACATCTACAACTACGGCAACATCTGCAACTGCAGCAACGACAGCAGAACCAACAACTGAAACCACATCCACAACTCCAACAGGAGCATCAACTACGGTAACATCTGGATCTGAGCCAATGACAACATCTGCACCAACAACTGTAACCACATCCACAACTCAAACAGAAGGATCAACTACGCCAACATCTGGATTTGAGCCAATGACAACAGCTGCAGCAACAACTGAAACCACATCTACAACTCTAACAGAAGCATCAACAACTGTAGCATCCACATCTAAAGCTCAAACATCATCACAATCAATAACAACTCTATTAACATCCACAGCTCAACTGACAACAACTCAATCAGCAACGTCTTCGTCTCCAGATGCTATCCCCCGAAGTAAGACAAATTGATCTATTCATGATTTTTATTACTCACCTCCCAGATTTTGTTATTAAAGTTGTATTCACCTATGTTGAAATTAATCTATTTTGAATTTGAATTTCATAGAAATGACAGCATTTGCTTACGCAACTTTCAAAATTAGATCCTTTGTTGATCTGAGCCATGATGAGATCCTTACATATTTTGAAAAGGTAAGCTAATTTATGTCTAAAGTCTTTTGTCTAATTGTGAGCATTAACCTGTCAAACTGTTGGGTTAAAAAAAAAGAATTAAGGACAAAATAAAATATATCAAGCTAGCAATTGCAATACAAATTTGATCTACCCATGGCAGGAAGAAAACATCAACAATCTAAAGACATTTGAGGAAGAGTTGGGCAACAGTAGAATTATCTTCAGACTAAAATGTGTCTGTTTGTTACTTTTTATATTTTAGTGTAACACATATATAAAGTTTTCCATTTTTTTGCAGTTTGCTAAGCACTTTCAAGAAAACATTAGTGGGACCATCAGGATTACTGTGAAGAAATCAAGAAAATTGTTGACCTAAGGATCTGACATATAAACTTCGGACCACATACAATCCTTTATTAAAAAAAAAAAAAAAAAGAAAGTTTAACTATATGTTTAAGTATACTTTATGTAGTCAGTAAACTAATATGAATGTAATAATAGTATTTTATAGTAAAATTATTTTGTTTTCGTTTTCACTGTTCCGAGTTTTCGTCAGTTTTCCTGGTTCCTGCGCCTGTTCTGCTTTACGTTGATTACTCTCCCTGTGTATTTAAGACCTCAGTTCTTTCACTTCATTGTTCGTTCTTGTCAATGTTTAAGTGTAGTAGCTTTGTTTTTTTCTCCTGTATGCTCCTCTGAGTTAAATTAGTTAAAGATTGTTCTCTCGAAACTACTGTGCATGTTATAAAGCCACACTGTAACATGACAGAAGCCGAACCAAGAAAAGGTTTTTTGCAGCATTTTTCTTCTTTCTTCCCCAGGTGAAAAATACATTCTATTAAATGCATTAAAAACACATGATAGTATATTTTGTATTGTACTAAAAACATACTCATGTACATTTTTAATGCATTTAATAGTACGTATTTTTCACCTGGCCTCTCCAATGGACATACACATCGTCCCACTACTCTCCCTGGAGCAGAAGGACTGTTCACTGAAGGACCATACAAGGAACTTTTTAGATCTGGCTTGGCGTTTATGAAGTGAGTGCTGGTAAACAATGGATCTGCGTTCACCATCTGCCCAGAGGAGGACATCACCAGCCCCGCTCTGGACCCAGAGCCCAGCCAGCCACCACCCCGCTGCACGGAGAGCCAGAGCCTGCTGCGAAGAGAGTTGAGGACTGAGCAAGCTATGGGCCCTACAGCCTGAGCCTCACAAAATGTCTCTCAGCCCCGCTGGTCATGCCCAGCTCCAAGTCGCCAAGCTCCATCTAGTCAAGAGGATCCCCTGGCTCCACCTGCAGCTGTTGATCCCATCAGACCACCTCTCAACCTCTCAGCTCTGCCTTGGCTCCTCACTTCTTCGGCTCCACCTGGGAACATCGGCCTTAAGAGCCACCTGCTGCACTACGTCTCTCCACCCCTTTGTCTCCGTCTGGCTCCACCTTCCCTCCAGCTCCACCTCAGACAGTCCTCACTACAGCTCTGACTCTGCCTCCAGTGCCTCCCTGCCTGGTCTCACTGGATATTCGTCTGCGTCCAGGTCCCCATATCCATTGGCTCCTAGTTTTGGTTTATATGCTGTTTAATGTCTAATGATTGCAATAGATTACATGCACACAAGCAATGCCTATAAGAAAATCGTGTTTTGAACCGGAGAATCTGTACTCTTAAATAAGATGCGTAATAGCGCCCCCTACTATATAACAGTGAAAACCCGGATTGATGGAAAATACTTTCTTGTTTTTAGTTTAAAAGGATCCTAACAGCACACTTGAATACACTTTTTTTGTAAGGGATCCTCTACAGTCTCTGAATAAAGCTGGCGCTTTACAGGTTTATTTAATTTGTATAGAAATATTTTCAGTGTGTAAGGAATTCTTGTAGTCACAGTTAAAAGGTTAACAGCGATTTTATTCATTTTTAGTTTTTTCGTCTTGCGCTTTCATTCTGAACTCAACTAAATATTGTGTGGTTATTAAACTTCTGCTCCCTTCAATGTGATTATTTAAAAACAGCTCGGTGAGGTCAGAATGAGTTACTTTCATTTTATATTAGCTAGATAATCTACTAAATTTAAACCTAATCAAATGCACTTTTGAAAATGCATAAATCTACATAAATTGCATAAGGCTCCTCCCATGTGTTTCAATAAAACATGTGAAATCTCTGAATAGACTGACAACAATGTTATCAATTTGAAGATGATTAGCAGTTGTTTTACCTTTTCTCCAGCTGCCATTTTAGGTGTTTTTCCCATTCGGTTTCTATGAGTGCCTACCCAGATAGCATGGTGACATTGATACAATGTTGAGTTTTGATCCAAACCATCATTTTGGTTGAGACTGAAATTTTAAGGTTTAAAATATGTTGGATCAGCATTGAAATTTTGATGAAAGTCAACAGCACACATGGGTGGAGACAGTGATTGTCATGATTTTCAGGCAGTTTTAAATAAAAAAATTGACTCAAATGCTGGGAAGGTGTCATTTATATTGGAAAAGTTTTTCCCCAAACTTTGAAATAATCAGGAATTTTGTTGACGCACAATTGAAGTTTAGTTGAAATATTAATGTACTTGGTACATCAGATGGCAACTGTCACAGGGTGTTTAGGTGTAGGTTCATGTTTCATGTTTTTAGTTTATCATGTTCACAGTCATGTGTTGTCATGCACTTCCTGGTTTGTCATGTGATCCTGCCATGTGCTCCCTGGTCTTGTGTTCTGTTGTGTCATGTTGTCAACGGTTGAATGGTTGATTGGTTGATCACTGTTCACAGGTGTGTCTTGTCTTGTCCTCAGTCTGTGTATTTAAGCCCTCATGTTTGCCATGTGTCTTTGTCTGTTATTGAATGTTTTACCCACTGTCGGTGAGAGTCAAGTCTTTTGTGTATTGTGTAGTCAAGTCAAGTCAAGTCTATTGTTTAGTCTAGTCTAGTCAAGTCTTTTGTTTCCTTAGTTGTTTATGCCAAGTCTTTGTTTTATGTTTTGGATTTTGAGTTTTAAAATAAACTGCACTTGGGTTCTAAAACCTTGCCTCCAGTGGATATCTGTTACAGAATAACAGACCCCCAACCATGGACCCAGCAGTTGCCATCCTGCGTGTGCGCCAATGCCATCGCACTATAGAGGAATATGTGGAGGACTTTTGTAGACTGTGCGGCCTAGTAGATTTTAATGACGTGGCAATTAAAGACATTTTTAGATTTGGGCTGACGGATCCGATCCGCTCGCGGATGCCAGGGGGGAAGATCCACTTCTCCCTGGCCCAATACCTCGACCATGCCCTGGTCTTGAGTGGGTCCTCATTCACTGTGGGAATGGTGAATGAGGAGCCCCACAGTCCCAGTCCAGCCCACGTCCAGGGCCCGGCTCCAGCCCACGAGGCCGTCCAGGCCCCGGCTCCAGCCCACGAGGCTGTCCATGCCCCGGCTCCAGCCCACGAGGCCATCCCGGCTCCAGCCCACGTCCAGGCCCCGGCTCCAGCCCACGTCCAGGCTCCGGCTCCAGCCCACGAGGCCGCCCCGGCTCCAGCCCACGAGGCCGCCCGGCCCAGCCCACGCCCAGGCCGCCCGGCCCAGCCCACGAGGCCGCCCGGCTCCTCGGGCCGCCCGGCTCCAGCCCACAAGGCCGCCCGGCTCCACGAGGGGCGCCCGGCTCCAGCCCACGAGGCCGCCGGCCCCGGCTCCAGAGACCATGTCCATGCTTCAGCCCAAGACCGCCTGCCCAAGAAAATTTTTTTGGGAAAGGGTACATTGAGGCCCCGAAGCCACGCCGCCGGCCCCTGAACTACAGTTACCGCCATGGCCCCTGAACTACCGTTACCGCCATGGCCCCTGAACTACCCGTTACGCCATGGCCCCCTGAACTACGTTACCGCCATGGCTTACGCCCCCGAACTACGAACTGTTACTGCCATGGCCGGCCCCTAACTCTAGTTACACGCCATGTCCCCTGAACTTCCGCTACC
The DNA here is from genome assembly GCA_023029165.1 of Gobiocypris rarus. Classification (NCBI taxonomy): domain Eukaryota; kingdom Metazoa; phylum Chordata; class Actinopteri; order Cypriniformes; family Gobionidae; genus Gobiocypris; species Gobiocypris rarus. The sequence continues at coordinate 32,077,743 of CM040929.1, forward strand.
ACCGCCCCCCCTGAAACTTTACCCACCGCCCCCCCCCCTGAACTAACGTTACCGCCTGAACCTCCCGACCACCATTACCACCCCTGAACCTCGAACCTCCTTTACCACCGCCCTTGAATCGCCATGGCCGCCCACGGCCCAGATCCGCCATGGCCGCCACGGCCCGCCCCGGGCAAAGTCCGCCACGCCCAGGCCTCAGGGTCCAGGTCCACCCAGGTCTCAGGGTTCAGGTCCGCCCAGGTCAGGGTCAGGTCCAGGTCCAGGTCCGCTCCACGCCTCAGGGTCCAGGTCCGCCATGCCTCGGGTCCAGGTCCGCCGGGGTCCAGGTCCGCCACGCCTCGGGTTCAGGTCCGCCACGCCACGCCTCGGGTCCAGGTCCGCCACGCCTCAGGGTCCAGGTCCCGCAGGTCAGTCAGGGTCCAGCTCCGCCACGCCACGCCTCAGGGTCCAGGTCCGCCATGCCTCAGGGTCCAGGTCCGCCACGCCTCAGGGTCCAGGTCCGGCCACGCTCCCAGGCCCGTCCCAGCCACGCCAGGGTCCATATCCGGTGCCTTGGAGTGCTCTACATCAGTAAACTACTGTAGGGAATAGTGAATAAGGGTATAGGGTGGGATTTGGAGCTCAGCCTCTGAGTGTCGACTTCGACTGCTGTTAATTCACAGTATATTCCAGTTGGCTATTTTCTCGAAATATTACCCAGATTGCATTGTTTTCTACGGTATTTTGATGTTTTAACGGAAAACAACATGTTACTGTCAAAATTTAGCTATTTTTACAGCATTTTTTATTATATAATTCTTGTTAGAAACAATTGTTTGTGTCTGAGATTCATTTTAGCATTTAATTCAGTCAAAAACATACACATACTTAAAGGGGTACTTCAGCGCTGGGAAGATGAATCTGTATTTAAACTGGGTCATTAATGTAGAAATGTGAAATTATTCTTGAATTTGGTGCCTTCTAGACTGAGAAAACACAGAAAATGTATTTTTGTCTCATGGGGATAAAAGACAACAACTCCAAGAATGCACTGCTTCACTGCCCTACTCTAGTCACGGCTACTGGATTACTGGATCACTTGCCCACCGCGTTCATTTTCATCAAATCAGTTCAGTTAGAGACACTACAATTAAAAACTGAACGTGTCTGTTCGATATAATGTGAGTGAGCCGATTGAGTGTCACGGCACAAACACAGCAGGATCGGATTACATTCATCACATGAGCTGAGGAGCACGGGCGTGGCTGCATTCACAGCGCGGGATCAGTCTGACGCATTTTCAGTTCATGCCTTTGGAAGCTTAACTTTCATAGGAAGTTCATTTGAAAAGTTGAAACACTCACTTTGCTCTCCACCGCTCCGTTTACATGAATCTCCGCAGCTCCCGAGCCGAGTGCTGTGAGTGTGATGTTGAAAACATGAGGAAACAGCGCCTCCTGCTGGCTGTAGTCTTCAGCCTCTGGACAAAAACTCTCCGATAACACAAAATGACGATATTTGCGTCATCGGAGGAATTGTTCCAGAAATAAAATACATAATTCTCTCATCTCAGGGTGATATGAGGGGGGAAAGTACGATAATTTGAATATGCTCCAGAGGTTTCTACTGATACAAAGCTTAATGCCAATAGCTGAAGTAACCCTTTAACTTCCGACACTTAAATGACATTCATACACTATATGGTACAGTACAAACATTTTAAGTGTCCATTATACTGTCTTATATCCCTGTAACGAACCAATATTGTCCCTTATTTTCCTTTTCTGAAGTTGGCAACCCTATACTAAGGCCCAATCCCATTTCTACCCCTTAGCCTTTTCCTTTCTCCTCCTTCGTCTTGCATGTTCACGTGAAGGTGTAGGGGTGTCTCGATTCTCTTTAGGCTGAAGTAGTAGGGGTAAGGGTAAGAGGAAGGGACAGATAGCCCTTCAAAATAAGATTTTTCGGGACCACATTACGAGCGAAGAGGTATGACTTTCCCTGCATACACCGACTACTGTGCTGCTAGAATGCTTGTAGTGATGTTTCCACTCGGAATCGATCACTTATGTGTTGTCTGGATGCCAGTCTCTCCATTGACAACCATTTGAGTGATGTGAACTACGTGATGTGAACAGTTTTAAAATATATCTGCACTGTCAAAAAAAAAAGAGTACAACACAGTGGAAACATTCTATGAGGTACAAGTGGCCGTCACTGGGGTGGTACCCTTAAGGGTACATTTTTGTACCTCTAATACCCCTTTTCCACCAGAATGAACCGGGTTCTAGTTCAGAGCCAGTGCTAGTGCCAGTTTGTAAGTAAGGAGCCTTTTGCTTTTCCACAGGCTGAGAGCCACAACAGAGCCAGGTCTTTACGTCACTGTATACGTCTCATCTTTCTCAGCAACGTTAGTGAGGTAGCAGGAAACACAAACACACCAGGCATGTTCTAGATGCATCGACGCTGTGCAGACCGACCCGCGTATGATATAAAAAAAACGCATGAGTGAATCAAAAGCATAAGGAGTCATATGCTCTAGCTGGACTCGTTGTCATACGGCAATTGATCTGCACAGCGCCGATGCATCTCGAACAAGCCTTCCATCAACCATGGCGAACGCTGCGTTACTATTGATTGCCATGGCTTTACGACATCATAAATCATCGGCATCAAAACACTGCGAATCCAACGCATTCATGCAGTTCGCAGAAATTTGTATAGACGGTGATTACAAACGAGCAGCAGCTATTAGCTCCATTAGCTGCTATTTAAAAAATGGAGGATCTCAAGTTTGTGTTTATCTTGTTGACCCCGCCCCCAGCGCCTGACGTAATCGGTTCTTACTTCTAGCCCAGCAATGTTTTGGTGCTACTTAAGAACCACTTTTCCTGGCTCGGAGCTGGTGCTTTGGGTGTGGAAACACAAAGAACCGATTTGAAACTAGGCTCTGGCTCCGAACTAGCACCAGCACTGCCTTGGTGCCTTTGCCCTCTTAGAATGTGTTTAAAAATTCAGAACATATGATCTGTGGCAAGAAAGTATTGTTGGTGAATATTCTTTATTATTATTTTTATTCAGTGATGAGTTTAGTCAAACATTATTCTTCATGATACAGTTTGTTCATGGCTTCTTTTGTTTTGAACACTTATGTGTTTTGTTTACACTGTAACAAAAAGCACAAACTCACTTAAAAATTCAAGTCAAACTGACCAACTAAAGGAAACACTGATCTCCATAATGGAGAGCAAACATGTTCAATAAAACATCAACATCTAAACCAGGGGTGGCAAACTCAGTTCCTGGAGGGCCACAGCCCTGCAGAGTTTAGCTTCAACCCTAATTAAACACACCTGATCCGGCTAATCAAGTCCTTTAGGCTCATTTGATAACTAGAGGTATGTGTGTTGGAACAGAGTTGGAGCTAAACTTTGCAGGGCTGTGGCCCTCCAGGAACTGAGTTTGACACCCCTGCTTTAAAGGTACAGTTATACGTTTTGTTCCCCAAGGAACAAAATTGTACCTCCAATGTAAAACAATTTCTGAGAGTGTGGTCATCCTTAATAACGCAGTCGATATTTATATAATATCGTCTGTAAACTCTTGCGTTAGCAAGGCAACAACTGATTTGTTTATATTACATTGCAAAGAGCGCCGTTATCGCAGCACTACAGAAGAAAACGAAACCATATCTGTACCGGCTGGCTCAGGTTGGCAGGGAATGGAAAAGTCAACGAACAAGGAGAACAGTTTGTCCTGTTGGAAAAGTGGCTTCACCAGTCTTGTATGTTCTGTATCATTCTGTATCGTCTTAGGAAACTCGATAGCTCATAGTAATTATGTTTTTGAACTGAAAACAAGCGCTGTTTTCTTAAGTCCAAATATACAGCAAAACAACGTTGGGAGTGAGTAAACTGATATACGTTCTCACGCCTGGTTTCTGTTAGATATAGCCTATGCACTTCACTGCTGCTCATACTGGTTAAATGTTACAGAACACTAATAAAAGAAACGGGTATGATGACATGTAGTGGTGTAGTAGTGGTGTCCTATTTCTTTGGGGAATATTTTCACGACTCCGTTTCAAGGGGCAAGGGGTAGGCATAGGGGTGGGGTAGGCGAAGGGGTATAAAATAGAACTGTGATTGGACCTAACTGTCCCGTTTTAACAAGAAACACACAAAATTAACTTTTTTTGCCTGTCACACCATGTCCTGTCCAGCAGAGGAAAATATGGAGCACAAGACTCAACTCCTCTTGACTCCCTGTTCATTCATTATTATTTCAGTGAGATCAGCTGTGCCTGGCCTGTATATAAGATCTTTGTTTGTTTATACCTTCTTGGAGTTGCTTTAAGATAGTCCAGATAAAGTAATTTGTGTCGAAGCATATTAAAACATTCAAAGTTAATTTGCTGATCCTTCATGTCGGATACTGAGTAGCCTACGTCTAAGATAAGTTTCACTTTCAGCACACATTGATCAGATTATGATCTACCAGCAACCCATATTATACAAGCCACTAATAATGGTGGAATGAAGCTCTGTGAAGCACCGAGGCTTTCCCCTCAACTGTATGGTAAAATGGTTCATTACTCAAAGCTTTTCACCACGGTGCACACCAGTGACATCTTGTGCTCAAAAGGTGGACCCATCCATGTTTTTATTTCAACGCTTCATGTAGCCTAATAAATCACTTTATGCTCTAAACCAAACAATAAAAGAATGTAGTTTGTACACAGTGTATGAACAAACGAGTGTATGAATGAATTAATGAAAAACAAGTGGGACAAATTAACTTCTCTTTAATTGTTTGATCAATAAATGCAGCCTTATTCACATAATCTTTAGCCTTAGTCCTAAACCTATGAGTTCATAGGCAAGGCTCATGTAGGCATAATCAAAATAAAATAAAATAATTGTGGAATGGTGAAGTGCTTGTACACTGGGGAGCTGACATTTCATTTTGTGGAAAATTGAAGAAATTAAAGATTTTTATTAAGGAACAGAACGTCTTGTTCAACAGTTTTTTTATTTACTACTTCCCCTGCCTTTGAGAATATCTCGCACACGGGACTGAGGAGGCAGGAGTGCATAAAAAGGAGTGCAGGCCAAGACCATGAAGATGCAGATATGAGGTGTGAGGCTTGTCTTCAGAGTAACCCTCTGAGCGAAGAGACGCTGTAACATGGCATATGTGCTGTTCCAATGAGTATCCACCTCTTGAATCAACTTGTGATTTGGTTTGGCCTTCTGATTTTGTAACAGCAATAACGTTTCTCTTGCAATTGTGCTAGACTTAAAATGAGCCACAATCTTTTGTGCCTTCAGTTGAATATCCCCCAATCCTGGTGTTTGTTGTATTGCCTTCTTCACAACCAGATTTAAGGCATGTGCTATGCAGTTTGTGTGACGGAGCTTCAGGATGCTGGCACAGGCTACCATATTGGCAGCAGTCACTATTTTCAGAATTGTGACTTTTTTTTAATTTTCCCACCCCTATTTAAACTGTGGACATCTGATCATTTTCATTTATAAAATGGCATGTCACTGCCAGATATGCATCCATATGTAGAGATGTCCACACATCAGATGTGAGGCTTACAGCTCTGGCTTTTTCAACTCTTCTTTTTCCTTCTCTTTAGTGTCCTTGTATATTTCCTAATTTTCTCTAATTACTGGCGGTATGGAATAATGAATGTCGGATCCAAACTCCTTAAAGCCAGCATCTTCAACAATTGAAAATGGTTGGTAATATTTTACAATCATGTTGGCCAAGGCCCCATCAATCAATTTGTGAAGTATTACATAACTATGATCATCTCATTCACAACTCACACTTTTATACAGTTTAACCAATGATCTTATCTTGGTGGCATTGTTGGATTGTCCCACAAAGTGATTTTTTGCCTAAATAATAAAATAAAAGAATGAGGCAAAAAAAAATCACTTTGTGGGACAAAACTTTTAATGCTATTTAGGAGACCTCAGTGCTAAGATAAAATGTTTTGTGAATATGGCCCCTGATGTTCAGCTGGCATTTCACTTTGTTGTTTCTACAATAAAGTTAACATCTTAACTTTAAAAGTTAACATTCAACTTTTCTTCAAATGCTGATCTGAAGACATTGGGACTTTTCCACGACAGGGGCGGGAGTGATTGGCTTGTATGAGGTCGGCTGGAATGGCAGGTGAAGTGGCTGATGTGGAGGGCTGGAGAGACAGATGAATGCTTAATCAGGTCAGCGATCTGACTCGGTGGGGCAATCCGGCCAGTATCTGCGGAGCTCTGCATGTGGTCTGGTCTTCTGTCACACAACAGAACAATGCAGACAGGCAAGTTGTAAAAAACACAGAGTTTACTGAACAGAGGCACTGGACTGGACAGGAATGCAGACCGGTGAGTATAGAACAATAAGCAGATTTAGTGTGAAGTACTAATGCCTCTATTGCAGATGAATGGATCAGAAGCAGCAGATGAAGAGCAGATGATGGATGACAGAAGACAGAAAACGGGTACGGATTCCAATGAGCAGATAAGTATCGGGGAGAAAGTCTTTTAGTGTTCCCAGACAAGGGAGAGTAGGAGAAGGGTCTCTTTATAGCGAGTGCTGATGATGAGGTGCAGGTGCTTAAGGTGGGTGGAGCTTAAGGACACTATTAGACTGATGTCAAAACATATCAGTCCTCTGTCAGTTAACATTCATTCAGTCATTAAGTAAGTTATCATTTTTTGCATTTGTTATTCGTTAGCAAACTCTTGAAAGATGTATCGATTTATTTTATACGCTGGATTGGCTTTACTTATTGATGGATCAATACCAACAGGTGAGAGGGCTATTTAAATATAAATATGTGAGTATACAGTATGGGATGTAAATGTGAGTATAATCATGACTAAAGAATAAAGCACTAAACATGTAAGTGATTGCAATATATGACATGATAAGCTTAATTTAGTAGAATTTGACTTCCTAGAAACTGCAGAATGATTGTTCAAACCACAATAATGTTAAGGAATATAAAGATTACAGAATTTCTTACAGGTAACTAAAATAGCTAAATTTGTTAGGGCTGTAATCAACCAAAGAAAATGTTGGTCGACTGAAGTCCTGAAATTTTAGACTAAAATCGACTAAAAATGAAATGAACCTTAAAAAAAATGTTAATTGAATTATCTGCGCACTGTGCTCAGTAATGTGTAGCCTTGTTGTCTGCCTAAATTAATTATAAATAAACATAAAAAACTAGTAAGATATTTGCAGTATATTAAATGGTTTTTGACCTGATTATTTTGCACTGAATTGAGTCTGACACACGAGTCTGTCGGCTCTGACAGCCTACTATAGTAGCCTACTTTGTTGTCAACTATTGATATCATCACAAGAACTTTTGAGGAATATGCAACATAATTTAGATAATTGTTTTTGTCATATGTGTTAAAATAACTGACAGACGTATCGTTTCAGCCGCTCTGTGCAGCTCAAACATAGGAGCTCAGCTTCGCGGCAGTGACACAAATAGACTATTAACTTAAAGCTTTTACTCTTAAACACAAAAGGCACGTCCACTTTAATAAAAAAGGAATATTTATTAAACAAGCCAGATCAAGATCAGAAACTAAATAAAGTGCATATCTGAAAAATAATGCATAGGCTCAAAACTAATACAAACAGAGGGCAAAGCGCATCGCGCATTAGGCTCCAAATAAAATAATAAAGTGCCTAAATCCAATAAATAATACTAGAAATAAATGTTCTGCCACACTGCCGATGTCTTTGTTGACACGGTAGAAGAGGACTGACTAGGAAAATGCTCTCACAATTAATAAATAAAATACAGCAAAGTCGCCTACTTCAATCTGTCTCTTCTCCAGTGGGTTGGGCTAATCCAAAAGAAGTGAGGACAAGGGGGGTGTTCTGAAGACAGACTGTTACTTGTGAAATAGCTGTGCGCTGGAAACACCCCCATTAGCAATTAGTGCTTTCCACCTGATTAAATGAATGCAGTAAAACTGATCGAATGAACACGGCAAAATTAATTAAAGGAACGCGGCAAAAAATCGACCAATCAGAATGTTGGTCGAGCCAGAACGTATCGACTAATAATCGACTAATCCACTGGGAGATTACAGCCCTAAAAATCATCTATGTAATGAATAAAAAAATGTCACTAATCAGTATTAATGTATTTTATAACATACTATTTGAACACAGCAGGAACATGTGTAATAGAAAGGAATTCAACGAAAGTCTTTTTAAATAAATCATGAATATAATCATGCAATATTAGAGCCTATTAAAGAGCCTATTAAACGTTAATGGTCCAGATGTCAGAAATACAGCATTGATCTGTTAGAGAGAATCTGTTCATCTGTAATCAGATCAATTTAAGATGATGAGTAGAATTAAAAATAAAACAGTAACAATAATTAATTTGGTTCACAACAACACCAAAGAAATACATTTTGTAAAATATTTGTTGTCTTTTAAATTTTGCGTGGACGGCCCATTCTTGCAGACCCCTGGGATAATACTTTTCCTACACCATTTTCATATAACAAGTCATAAGTAAGGCAAACAGAACCATGCGGTTCTTTCAGAACATTGCTTCAATTGTTTGAGTGAAGGGGAGTGAATTTAACACGGTGATTCAGTACTGAAACTGCTCTTCACAAAGGTGGATGAAGTTTTGAACTGGTTATATAAGTTGATCTGTATTATAACAATTAAGTTTATAATAACAGTTCCTGCTTAACAGTTCCTTAAATGCCTTAATAATTGTGCATTACATTCCAAAACCAACAGCCAAGAAAAGACAAAGCAAACATACTTCCTGCCAATACAAACAAAACTTGTAACTTACAAGTTGTTTTGATAGCGTTAGTGTCAAAGACAAAAAGATATTGAACTGATATTATAAGAAACGGTGGTTGTTTTTCAGGGAATTTGGGATGAAAATGCCACTTTAAACAAAAACAAAACTTATCCAGTCCCCTTTGGAAACTGCAAGGGGTTGCACCAACTAGTCGATTAACCGATTAGTCGACTTTAAACCTAACTAGTCGCTGGCCTATAGACCCTTTTTGCGCCGACATCACAATTACGTCACGGCATTAGCTGGAGGATTGAATTGAAACTTTAACGCTGCTGCAAGGTTATTTGTTCATTAATGACATCATCAGCCCCAACTTTCATAACGACTTTAAAAAATCTGAAGTCGTTCAACCCCTACTTTATAATCACGAAATGCCCAATGTGACATTTCACCAAATTGTATTTATTATTTTTAAATTACTTCTGATTATGCATCAAAGCTATCTTGTTGTTAAATTATTTTAAATTGAGGCTGTCAATTTATTAAAATATTTACTTATTAATCTAACAATTTTCTTTCTAGTTTATCACAATTCTTTTTTACAGAAAGAAAACGAATAATATATTAATATTTATGGGTTCTTTGTATGGATGAAACTCATAGCAGAATATAGGTGCATATTTTGTGCACGCGATGATGCACTGTAAAGATGGCAACGGCCAGCTCGACCCTACTTTACGCTTCAAAACTGCTCTTCAGAATCCTATGGGTGACGTCACGGACACTACGCCCATATTGTTTTACAGTCTATGTTGATCACCAAGGATCACATGATCACAAGCAGTAAAGTTACTTCCTTGAAATGACTATCATATGCAGTCCTTATTAACGGTATTGTCAGAGGGTCCTTCGTGAAGGAATTTAGTTGCTCGTTTTTATTTGAACATGCCTTCAGGAAGTGACCCTTCCCACAGGGCCCTTCAAGTGTTCAAATATGCTCATTGATTGCTCTTTGCTTTTTGTCTCTCTCATTGTGACACATCGGTTGTTCCCAAAATGTTATCCAAAACACACACACACACACACACACACACACATCCCACAATTGATTCTCCAGTTTTGGAATCTGTGTAAAAGTTTCTCCAGACTGCTGGAACCCATGATTAAATATCATGAACTAATTAATCTTTTGTGCTTCATGTATTGAAGTAGATTTCTTTCCTTCCTCCACTGACATTAAGCCGTTTAATTAACTGCTCAGGGCAAGTGAAGTGAAGGAGGTGCTCGTGCCTGATTTTTAAGTGGTACTATCCTTCAGTCACAACTGAAAATTAAAGCTGCTAACAGTGATGAAAGGGCCTTCGCACCGGTGTTACCACAATTCAGTGGCTTCAGGAAAACAGAGCATGTGACGTTTTTAGTAGGTCTATGTCAAAGTAATTTGTATTTACCACACTTCCTGCTGCCAGCTGCTGGCGCTATAACTGTAACTACACTTTGGCATGTAGATGTGTTTAGGCCAGGACACTTATCAAACGAGAAGCTTGGGATTGGATATTGCATGTTTGAGTTGCAACGTCCTGTTTCATGGCATTAATAGCATGCTTTAGCACACTGAGCTAAGTGTTGCTATCATTTTTAACATGTTTCTAGCATGTTGCTAGCCTATTTAACACTTGCTTACACGTTTTAATATACAGTCCATAACAGTGTTAAACATGTCACTTCCTGTTGCAAACAGGTGGTGCTATGACTATAACTGAATATGGGCGTTGACATGTGTTCAGGACAGAACTCTTATCAAACCTGTGAAGTTTGGGACAGATTGGACCTTGTTTGCCTTAGTTACAGCAACTTTTTGTTTAATCATCTGACTTTGTCAGGCCGTCATGGACACGCCCTTCAACTTAAGATTACACTCAACAAATCTGAAGATGATCCTATTGAAACTATAGGAGGAGTTTTTTAAAGTACAACACCTGAAAATTGGCTGACTTCCTGTTGGGTTTAGAGACTTTTTTGTAGATATTGGGATATAACATGAGCATTTCATACACATACGTGAAACGTAGCAGGAGGGGCGCTTCGTTGAAATTTTGTAGGGGGCTCTATTGAGCCATTTTGCCACACCTAATTCTGAAACCCATATCAGATGTAAATTTTCGCCAGTTGTGATGCATTTCGTGTGTTTTCAAGCTTTTTTAGGCCCCCAATTCATTTTGGAGAAGAAAAATAACAAACAGAGAGATTCCAAGAAGGTCCTCGCACCATTGGTGCTTAGGCCCTAATTACACAGAAAATTATACTTGTTAGTGGTTGGTTAGAGTGATCCAGGCACAGCGTTATGTTTGGGCCGCAAATACTATAGTATGTTATAGTAAAATTACCCTAGTAAATACTATAGTGTTTTTGAACCGTACTATAGTTAATATACTACAGTAAATTAACAACTGTAGTAAATACTATAATATACAACAATATACTACAATTTATTGTAATATATTTATTATAGTATGGTTCAAAAACACTATAGTATTTACTAGAGTAATTTTACTGTAATTTTACTATAATATACAGTATATTATAGTATTTTTTCATGTGGGGGGCCTAGGCCCACCCACTTTTCAACAGGCCCACCCAAAACTTTTCTTCAAATCTTTTTTTAAAAAACTTTTAATATATTTAAATTTTTCCAATAATTCAAAATCGGCAAATAAGCTCATAATTTGGGACAAAATAGTCTAAATGTTTAGTTTTCAAAACATTTGAACTATTACCTGATTTAAAAAGTTGATTATGTTTATTTTTATGTTGCTGCGCGTTGTGCGCAAGTTTAGCAGGCAGTGAGGTTCGAGATTGAATGTGGCTTGTGAAAGTGTGAAAATAAATTGCAGTAAAGCATAATGTTGCAGCGGTCATTGTTTAAACATGCACGAACGGTCTTGGAGTCATCGCTGAAATCTACAACACTTGTGTGTCCAGTCTGTCCACCAAAGCGTTTTTATCCAGCTGAAAATGTTTTACGTGCTCTGTGGTGAGCGCTTGACAGCGTTTTGGCAGCGCTGCGCAGCGTTTTTTTCAGTTGAGGCTCTTTGCTTGTTATGATACAGACTATCAGACTATGAGACCCGCCCCCTTTAGTTACGGTTGCTATGTCCGACAAGCCATAGCTCTCACACCACACACATGCTCTCACGTGGAGAAAATACATGGCGGAGCAAAGAGGACACAGACAACACGCCGACAGACAGGACAGAGCAAGTTAATTTTGATATGAAACAAAGTCTCAACTTTCAAATTGTGTCATTTTTTAAAATGAAATTTAAATATTAAATACCATGTTGTGGCTCTTTAATGTCGTGATCGCTGTAACGCCTCAGTTAAAGCTGCTCGTGAACCAATCATCTCTTCCTTCTAGTTCATTGATACGCATTGAATAAACATGAATGAACACTAACAGAAATGTTGTTTCAACCGCATAAAGACGTCAGTACACACCGTTTTCCAAGTTCAAGCCCACCAACGTTAATCTACGAACTCTCCTGACTGCTTTGTCGGACAAAAGGCAAACTTGGCGATTTGATTGGTCAAATCACCTGTCAATCAAACTTACTGCGAAGGGTGAATTGGTCGGTTTTGTATTTGTCCTGCCCCTCCTCCACTCTGATTGGACGGCTGGGTGAAAAGTGACAGTGATGAGCGCTGCGTTCAACTCTTGACAACCAGTAAAAAACGTGAAATACTCGCTCAGCGCTTCGTTATGCTCATGTCATTCTAAAAATACAGCGCTCCCATTGAAAACGGCAGCCAGCCAGCCACGTGAAAAAAACGTTTTGGTGGACACAAAGGATGCTAGCACAACTACCGCCAGTGCTAGGAGGGCGCCAGCGCCTCCACATCTGCCTCGCGAGTGGACGATAGCCCTGTGGATCCGTGGATGAGCCCGCAACTCAACCAGAATTGGCCGTAGCCTAATGTATTAGTTATTATCTTGTAGTAGCCTATAGCCTACATTTTAAAGCATCTTCTCTCTATAATAATCCAAGCTCAGTCTGTTGTTATAGAGAGATGCGCTAAAGCACAGCTGGAGATTCCAAAGCGCTCTACTTTGGTCAGATACCGATCGTGGACAGGTCCATCCTATGCACCGAAACTTTTTACAATGTAAAACAAAATATTTAAAGAGCATTAGTTTTTATGTAAACACAGATAATATAACAGTGTAAGTCAGGCATTTTTATTAGGTTAAAAAGTGATTTGATAACGTTTTTAATTCATGACCCACCCACAATTGGTCTGGTCCATCTAAAACTGGAATCCTGGCGCCATGCCTGGAGTGATCACCTATGCATTGCATTAACGGAGTGTCTATTCACACAACGTGCAAATAGCGTGCCCTTGTTGGCAAGTGCTATTCGCACTAGCTCTGCCTAACAATGCCTGGTTGGGCCAAACAAGATTTTAAAAAGCGCTCAGATTTCAACATCTAACTGGGTTCAATCCACCTTGTGCAGGGTTTTTTTCTTCTCTTTTTTTCATCACAAATCACAACAGAAATTTCAATAAAAATTAAGAAAATGTTCTAAATGTGGAAATAAAGTGCCTAACGAAATGTTTAACAATAATAATAGTATTTATTGGGTAGGGTTAGGTGTAGGGAGGGCTTTTATTGTCCCATTAAGGTGGCATCCATTTAATCATTTGGTTTCACTTTATTTTGATGGTCCCTTTAACATATTCTGTTGACGATAAAAAACGTTGCACCTACATGTCTACTAAATATCATTAGTGTTAGTAGAGCTTCAGTAGACTGGTAGGGTTAGGGTTAGAATAAGTTGACATATAGTTGCAAAGTTACTAATAGTCAGTAGAATGAATGAATATAATCATTTACACTCAATGTTATTATTGCATCCTGTGAATGTACGACAATACAATGCAAATAGTATGTATCTGTCAAAATAAAGAATAAATTACATGTAATTACTATTTACACATATTGCAAAGAACTGCTACTTTAATATGGTGTTGAATATAACAACTTATATCGAATATATCAACTTAGTAAATAGCATCTACAGCTATTTGCACTTAGTGTAAATAGAATCTATCACTATTTGAATTTAGTGTAAATAGAAATTATAATTAAGAAAATATGCTGTTTATGTAAATAGAATCAATTTGCTATTTACACTCAGTGTAAATAGCATCTATCGCTATTTGCACAATTATAGGTCACAGACATATCACTTCCATTTCTGCTATTTTCTGCAAGTCACTATTGTCTGCTGTAAAAAAATGCCTTTCTTCTATCTTATCTTCTAAAGCTTTGTTGCTGTTTTTATTTATTTTACATCATCAGCTGCACAAACAACCACTGATGTAACTATATCTGCAAATCAAACTGAGAATTCAACTACAGCAGCAACCGAATCTGCTCCAACAACAATGGCAGAATCTACACCAACTGAAACCACATCTACAACCCAAACAGAAACATCAATTATACCAGCATCTGCAACTGAACCAACAACAACTGAAACTACAACAATAACAGAAACATCAACTGCGCCAGCATCTACATCTGAACCAACAACAACTGAAACTACAACAATAACGGAAACATCAACTGCGCCAGCATCTACATCTGAACCAACAACAACTGAAACTACAACAATAACGGAAACATCAACTGCGCCAGCATCTACATCTGAACCAACAACAACTGAAACTACAACAATAACGGAAACATCAACAGCGTCAGCATCTACATCTGAACCAACAACAACTGAAACTACAACAATACCGGAAACATCAACAGCGTCAGCATCTACATCTGAACCAACTACAACTGAAACTACAACTACAAATGAACCAGAAACATCAACTACGTCAGCATCTACATCTGAACCAACTACAACTGAAACTACAACTACAAATGAACCAGAAACATCAACTACATCAGCATCTACACCTGAACCATCTACAACTGAAACTACACCTACAAATGAACCAGAAACATTAACTACGTCAGCATCTACTCCTGAACCAACAACAACTGAAACTACAACTACAAATGAACCAGAAACATCAACTACGACAGCATCTACATCTGAACCATCTACAACTAAAACTACACGTACAAATGAAACAGAAACATCATCTTCGTCAGCATCTACATCTGAACCATCTACAACTAAAACTACAAGTACAATGCTAATGGAAACATCAACTACATCAGCATCTACATCTGAACCATCTACAACTGAAACTACAACTACAAATGAACCAGAAACATCTACTACGTCAGCATCTACTCCTGAACCATCTGCAACTGAAACTACAACTACAAATGAACCAGAAACATCAACTACGTCAGCATCTACATCTAAACCATCTACAACTGAAACTACAACTACAAATGAACCAGAAACATTAATTACGTCAGTATCTACATCTGAACCAACAACAACTGAAACTACAACTACAACGCTAACGGAAACATCAACTACATTAGAATCTACAACTGAACCAACTATTACTGATACTACAACTACAAATGAACCAGAAACATCAACTGCATCAGCATCTACATCTGAACCATCTACAACTGAAACTACAAGTATAACTCCAACGGAAACATCAGCTACATTAGAATCTACATCTGACCCAACTACAACTGAAACTACAAGTATAACTCTAACGGAAACATCAGCTACATTAGAATGTACATGTGAACCAACTATAACTGAAACTACAACTACAAGTCAACCAGAAACATTTACTACGTCAGCATCTACATCTGAACCAACAACAACTAAAACTACAACAATAACGGAAACATCAACTGCGCCAGCATCTACATCTGAACCAACAACAACTGAAACTATAACAATAACAGAAACATCAACAACATTAGAATATATAACTGAACCAACTGTTACTGAAACTACAACTACAAATGAACCAGAAACATCAACTGCATCAGCATCTACATCTGAACCATCTACAACTGAAACTACAACTACAAATGAACCAGAAAAATTAACTACTACATCTGAACCAACAACAACTGAAACTACAAGTATAACTCCGACGGAAACATCAGCTACATTAGAATGTACATCTGAACCAACTACAACTGAAACTACAACTACAAGTGAACCAGAAACATTTACTACGTCAGCATCTACATCGGAACCAACTACAACTGAAACTACAACTACAAAGCTAACAGAAACATCAACTACATTACAATCTACATCTGACCCAACTACAATGGAAACTACAAGTACAACGCTAAAGGAAACATCAAATACGCCAGCATCTATGCCTGAACCAACTACAATTGAAACAACTACAAGTGAACCAGAAACATCACCTATGTCAGCATCTACATCTGAACCAACCACAACTGAAACTACAATGCTAACGGAAACATCAACTCCATCAGCATCTACATCTGACCCAACTACAACTGAAACTACAATTACAACACTAACGGAGACATCAACTATATTAGAATCGACATCTGAACCAACTACAACTGAAATTACAACTACAAGTGAACCAGAAACATCAACTACGTCAGCATCTACATCTGAACCAACAACAACTGAAATTACAACTACAAGTGAACCAGAAACATCAACTACGTCAGCATCAACATCTGAACCAACCACAACTGAAACTACAACGCTAACGGAAACATCAACTCCATCAGAATCTACATCTGACCCAACTACAACTGAAACTACAACACTAACGGAGACATCAACTATATTAGAATCTACATCTGAACCAACAACAACTGAAACTACAACTTCAAATGAACCAGAAACATCAACTCCATCAGCATCTACATCTGACCCAACTACAACTGAAACTACAACTACAAGTGAACCAGAAACATCAACTACGTCAGCATCTACATCTGAACCATCTACAACTGAAACTACACCTACAAATGAACTAGAAACATCAACTACGTCAGCATCTACATCTGAATTAACTACAACTGAAACAACAACTACAAATGAACCAGAAACGTCAACTCCATCAGCATCTACATCTGACCCAACTACAACTGAAACTACAACTACAAGTGAACCAGAAACATCAACTACATCAGCATCTACATCTGAACCATCTACAACTGAAACTACAACTACAAATGAACCAGAAACATCAACTACGTCCGCATCTACATCTGACCCAACTACAACTGAAACTACAACTACAAATGAACCAGAAACATCAACTACGTCAGCATCTACATCTGAACCATATACAACTGAAACTACAACTACAAATGAACCAGAAACATTAATTACGTCAGAATCTACATCTGAACCAACAACAACTGAAACTACAACTACAATGTTAACGGAAACATCAACTACATTAGAATCTACAACTGAACCAACTATTACTGAAACTACAACTACAAATGAACCAGAAACATCAACTTCATCAGCATCTACATCTGAACCAACTACAACTGAAACTACAACTACAAATGAACCAGAAACATCAACTACGACATCTGAACCAACAACAACTGAAAATACAACTACAACACTAACAGAAACATCAACTACATTAGAATCTACATCTGACCCAACTACAACTGAAACTACAATTATAACTCTAACGGAAACATCAGCTACATTAGAATGTACATCTGAACCAACTATAACTGAAACTACAACTACAAGTGAACCAGAAACATTTACGACGTCAGCATCTACATCGGAACCAACTACAACTGAAACTACAACTACAAAGCTAGCAGAAACATCAACTACATTACAATCTACATATGACCCAACTACAACTGAAACTACAAGTTCAACGCTAAAGGAAACATCAAATACGTCAGCATCTATGCCTGAACCAACTACAATTGAAACAACTACAAGTGAACCAGAAATATCAACTAGGTCAGCATCTACATCTGAACCAACCACAACTGAAACTACAATGCTAACGGAAACATCAACTCCATCAGCATCTACATCTGACCCAACTACAAGTGAAACACTAACGGAGACATCAACTATATTAGAATCTACACCTGAACCAACTACAACTGAAACTACAACTACAAGTGAACCAGAAACATCAACTACGTCAGCATCAACATTCCAACTAACCACAGCTGAAACTTCAACTACAACGCTAACGGAAACATCAACTAGGTCAGCATCTACATCTGAACCAACTACAACTGAAACTACAACTACAAGTGAACCAGAAAAATCAACTACGTCAGCATCTACATCTGAACCAACTACAACTGAAACTACAACTACAAGTGAACCAGAAAAATCAACTACGTCAGCATCTACATCTGAACCAACCAAAACTGAAACTACAACGCTAACGGAAACATCAACTCCATCAGAATCTACATCTGACGCAACCTCAACTGAAACTACAACTACAACACTAACGGAGACATCAACTATATTAGAAACTACATCTGAACCAACTACAACTGAAACTACAACTACAAGTGAACCAGAAACATTAACTACATCAGCATCTACATCTGAACCAACAACAACTGAAACTACAATGCTAACGAAGACATCAACTCCATCAGCATCTACATCTGAACCAATTACATCTGAAACAACAACTACAAATGAACCAGAAACATTAACTATGTCAGCATCTACATCTGAACCATCTACAACTGAAACAACAACTACAAATGAACCAGAAACATCAACTCCATCAGCATCTACATCTGACCCAACTACATCTGAACTAACTACAGCTGAAACTACAACTACAACACTAACGGAGACACCAACTATGTCAGCATCTACATCTGAACCAACTACGTCAGCATCTACATCTGAACCATCTACAACTGAAACTACACCTACAAATGAACTAGAAACATCAACTACGTCAGCATCTACATCTGAACTAACTACAACTGAAACAACAACTACAAATGAACCAGAAACATCAACTCCATCAGCATCTACATCTGACCCAACTACAACTGAAACTACAACACTAACGGAGACATCAACTATATTACAATCTACATCTGAACCAACTACAACTGAAACTAAAACACTAACGAAGACATCAACTATGTCAGCATCTGCATCTGAACCAACAACA
Organism: Gobiocypris rarus; assembly: GCA_023029165.1. Classification (NCBI taxonomy): domain Eukaryota; kingdom Metazoa; phylum Chordata; class Actinopteri; order Cypriniformes; family Gobionidae; genus Gobiocypris; species Gobiocypris rarus. Next base: position 32,096,680 of record CM040929.1, read on the forward strand.
ACTGAAACTAAAACGCTAACGAAGACATCAACTATGTCAGCATATACATCTGAAACCACAACAATTGAAACTACAACGCTAACGGAAACATCAACTACATTAGAATCTGCATCTGAACCAAATACAACTGAAACTACAACTACAAAAGAACCAGAAACATCAACTATTTCAGCATCTACATCTGAACCAACTACAACTGAAACTACAACGCTAACGAAGACATCAACTATGACAGCATCTACATCTGTACCAACTACGTCAGAATCTACATCTGACCCAACTACAACTGAAACTACAACACTAACGAAGACATCAACTATGACAGCATCTACATCTGAACCAATTACATCTGAAACTACAACTACAAATGAACCAGAAATATTAACTATGTCAGCATCTACATCTGAACCAACTACAACTGAAACTACAACTACAAAAGAATCAGAAACATCATCTACGTCAGCATCTACATCTGAACTAACTACAACTGAAACTACAACTACAAATGAACCAGAAACATTAACTATGTCAGCATCTACATCTGAACCAACTACAACTGAAACTACAACTACAAATGAACCAGAAACATTAACTATGTCAGCATCTACATCTGAACCAACTACGTCAGAATCTACATCTGAACCAACTACAACTGAAACTACAACGCTAACGGAAACATCAACTACGTTAGCATCTACATCGGAACAAACTACAACTAAAACTACAACTACACATGAACCAGAAACATCAATTCCATCAGCATCTACATCTGAACTAACTGCAACTGAAACTACAAGTACAACGCTAACGGAAACATCAACTACGTCAGCATCTACATCTGAACCATCTACAACTGAAACTACAAGTACAACGCTAAAGGGGACATCAATTCCATCAGCGTCTACATCTGAACCAACTACAACTGAAACTACAAGTACAACGCTAAAGGAGACATCAATTCCATCAGCATCTACAGCTGAACCAACTGCAATTGAAACTATAAGTACAATGCTAACGGAAACATCAACTACGTCAGCATCTACATCTGAACCAACTACAACTGAAACTACAACTACACATGAACCAGAAATATCAACTATGTCAGCATCTACATCTGAACCAACTACAATTGAAACTATAAGTACAACGCTAACGGAAACATCAACTACGTCAGCATCTACATCTGAACCAACTACAACTGAAACTACAACGCTAACGGAAACATCAACTACGTCAGCATCTACAGCTGAACCAACTACAACTGAAACTACAACTACACATGAACCAGAAACATTAACTACGTCACCATCTACATCTGAACCAACAACAACTGAAACTACAACTACACATGAACCAGAAACATTAACTACGTCAGCATCTACATCTGAACCAACTACAACTGAAACTACAACTACAAATGAACCAGAAGCATCAACTATGTCAGCATCTACTTCTGAACCAACTACAACTGAAACTACAAATGAACCAGAAGCATCAACTATGTCAGCATCTACAGCTGAACCAACTACAACTGAAACTACAACTACACATGAACCAGAAACATTAACTACGTCACCATCTACATCTGAACCAACAACAACTGCAACTACACATGAACCAGAAACATTAACTACGTCAGCATCTACATCTGAACCAACTACAACTGAAACTACAACTACACATGAACCAGAAACATTAACTACGTCAGCATCTACATCTGAACCAACTACAACTGAAACTACAACTACAAATGAACCAGAAGCATCAACTATGTCAGCATCTACATCTGAACCAACTACAACTGAAACTACAACTACAAATGAACCAGAAGCATCAACTATGTCAGCATCTACTTCTGAACCAATGACAACAGCTACACCAACAACTGAAATCACATCTAGAACTACACCAACATCTGCAACTGCGCCAATAACTAAAACCACATCCACAACTCAAACAGAAGCATCTACTATGCCAACATCTACAACTCAAACAACTACATCAGCTGCACCAGCTTTGACATCATTTGAATCAGCATCTACCACTCAATCAACAACAAGTGCACCAGCACCTACAACTCAAACAACAACTGCATTAACTTCGACATCAACTTTGTCATCATCTACAACTCAAACAACAACTGCATTAACTTCGACATCAACTTTGTCATCATCTACAACTCAAACAACAACTGCATTAACTTCGACATCAACTTTGTCATCATCTACAACTCAAACAACAACTTCACTAACTTTGTCATCAACTGCGCCAACATCCACCATTCAATCAACAACAACAGTTGCACTAACATCAACAACTGAACTTACATCTCTACTTCAAAGTCAGACTACATCTTTATCTCCAGATGTTCTCCCCCGAAGTAAGCTAAATTTATTTGATCTGTTCATGCAATTTTCTTGACTCATTACTCATTACCCTGGTTTTCTTATTAAAGTTTGAGTCACCTATGCTGATGTGAATCTTATGTGAATTTGAATTTTATAGATATAACAGCATTTGCTTATGGAACTTTCAAAATGTGTTCCTTTGCTGAGCTGAGAAATGATGAGATCATTACATATATTGAAAAGGTAAGCCAATATTTTGCCATTAACATTTTGTCTAATTTTAAGAATTAACTTATTGTTGAGTTAAAAAAATAACTATTGACATTTGTGAAAGAGTTAGCTGAGAGTAGAATAACCTGAAGCTGCAAATCTAAAATGTGTCTGTTTGTTACTTCTTACATCTTTAAATTCCATGACAGCAAAAAGACTTTATACTTAAATATTAGTAATCAACAGTTGCTGGATTTCTGCGAACAAGATAAATTACTCTGAATAGGTGCTTTCTGGAGTATAGACGAATCATAGACTAATTATTCAGTCTGAGTAATAATCCTTGCTACCAAATACTGCCTAAATAGGTAACCCTTGTTATTAGCAACACCTGTGGCCTTTAAATGAACTGCAGCCAGCAACTTATTGCTCATGCTCGCACTCCTGCACTTGTAATTTACAAGACATTGAACGCGATTAAATGCCCCAATATAGTCGCAGCGAAGTTCTTTTTCATTTTTGGTTAGAAGTAAAAAGAAGTTGGAAATACCGTTGCAGTGATTCTACTGTTAACAAACATCCAGATGCCGCCCACGCTGCTGAGAGTGACGTTTAGCAACGTGTAAATATGTGCTGCAAGCTTTCCTCTCAATAACAAAATAAACACAAAAAAAATGAGAGAGGTAAGAGAGCAGATAAGAAATCTGATCATAAAGAAGGGGGGAATCTCCTCAACCTCCACCTGGATGATGCAAAAGCAGCCGTCTTGCGCCAGAACGCTCACCACACACCAGCTGATTGGTGAAGAGGAGATAGAGTGATGAAGCCAATCAGTATATGGGGATGATTAGGAGGCCATGATGGACAGAGGCCAATGGGCAAATATGGTCCTGATACGGGTTTACAGGTCCATTTACAACCCTAGAAATTGTCCCTAGAATGAAATGGTCTGATTGTGCCTTATTTGGAAGGGTTTAGTTTAGTTTAGTTTATTAGTTTATAATGACATGGACAGTCTCTTTTTATAAAAAAGAGCAGGTTTAGCCTCTACGACTAATTTCCAGTCGTAGTCCCCGGCCAGTTGTTAATAGGCATACATCAAGTAAAATAAATTACAATTATATTTACAACAGGGCTAAGCAAAAAAGTGTAAGACGTGCAAATGTGTGGCACAAACAAACAAGCACCAATTGCAAAGACATAAAAGCAGTTCATGCATTAAAACAGTACACATTTCACATACAAACTAATCATACAAAGGCCACATTTAGACACAAGACCTAACATTGAGGCAGGCAACAAAAATCTAATGGCAGCAACATGACCATGTCACATCACAAACACATCCGATCTGGATGTGGTTCAGATGTAGATGCTGACGTAGTTGATTGAACTGTTAGGCTTCACATCATTGAATAGTAATGTTGTACACAGGTAGTAAAACACAGGTCATGAATAGTAATGTTGAGCTATGCTCTGATTGGCTAATTTCAGCAGCTCACACTAGTGCAGTTCTTCAGTTAACACAAACGCAAACAGTAAAAGCGGCTTGTGAGTCCTGGCAGAACACAGACCGACTGAATGACTCTTTAAGATCTCAAATGGAGATCGCTGAAATGCAGATTATTTGTTTATTGGTGTTTTCTGTTCACAGCACACGTGAGAGATAGAGAGAGCTCACGTGCACATGGTTGCCAGATTGAACTTTTCAGAAAAACATTGGATAGTATTTGCATTCTTTTAACAGAAAAGCTCTGATTTGGGGATTTAAATGACTGAAATCTGGCGACTGCAAGAACGAACACTCAAACGCTCCTCTTTTTCTCCACGACAAAACCAAAGAGTGCTCTTTGTTCAAGTTTCTATTTTTTTAAACTTCATTTTAGTCTCATCTTTTTTCGTCAACACTATTGCATGTTTATATAGTCACAATAATCGTTTAAGGACGTTTGTGTCATCTTGTCTTGTCTTAGTCAAGGTAAATACAGTTTTCCATTCTAGGGCACCTTTAAGATTGTTTGATTATAAAGTACAACATTTTGCCAAAAGTATTGGGTCACCCCTCCAAATCACTGAATTCAGGTGTTCGATCACTTTATGGCCACAGGTGTATAAATCAAGCACTAGGCATGCAGACACTTCTAGAAAATTTTGTGAAAGAATCGGTCGCTTTCAGGAGCTCAGTGAACTCAAGCGTGGTACCGTGATAGGTTGCCACTTGTGCAATAAGTCCATTCCTGAAATTTCCCCACTACTAAATATTCCACGCTCAACTGTTAGTGGTATTATAATAAAGAGGAAGCAGTTGGGAACAACAGCAACTCAGCCACGAAGTGGTAGGCCACGTAAAATCACAGAACGGGGTCAGCGCATGCTGAGGCACACAGAGCGCAGAAGTTGTCAAGTCAATAGCTACAGATCTCCAAACTTCCTGTGGCCTTCAGATGAGCTCAAGAACAGTGTGTAGAGAGCTTCATGGAATGGGTTTCCATGGCCGAGCAGCTCATCAAAGCCTAACATCACCAAGTGCAATGCAAAGCGTGGGATGCAGTGATGTAAAGCACGCCGCCACCGGACTCTAGAGCAGAGACGTGTTCTCTGGAGTGACCAATCACGCTTCTCTGTCTGCCTATCCCATGGTTGAGTCTGGGTTTGGCCATTGCCAGGAAAACGAGACTTGCCTGACTGCATTGTGCCAAGTGTAAAGTTTGGTGGAGGGGGGATTATGGGGTGGGGTTGTTTTTCAGGGGTTGGCCCCTTAGTTCCAGTGAAAGGAACTCTTAATGCTTCAGCATACCAAGACATTTTGAACAATTTCATGCTCTCAACGTTGTGGGAACAGTTTGGGGACGGCCCTTTCCTGTCCCAACATGACTGCGCTCCAGTGCACAAAGCGTCGGTCCAGAAAGACATGGATGAGCGAGTTTGGTGTGGAGGAACTTGACTGAATCAGAATCAGAAAAAGCTTTATTGCCAAGTGTGCTTTCACACACAAGGATTTTTTCCAGTGCACATTTACAATACAAATACAACAGTAATAAAAAAAAATCTAAGAATAAAAATATGAAGAAAAATATAAACAGTATAAGGTCATGGTTACGTTTAGTCAGAAAATACATAGATTATGATCATTTACAGTATTTGGATAGTAAGAAAAAATATAAATAATATAAAGAGATATTGCACTAAACAGTGGGGGTATTTGCACTTACAGGCATTTGCCTTGGGGGTGGGTTAACTGTTCAAGAGGGAAATGGCCTGTGGGAAGAAACTGTTCCTATGCCTAGATGTTCTAGTGGCCAGTGATCGGAGTCGCCGTCCTGATGGTAACAGTTCAAACAGGTGGTGTCCGGGGTGAGTGGAGTTTGTGATGATTTTCCCTGCTCTCTTCCTCACTCTGGAAGAGTACAGGTCCTGGAGGGTTGGCAGGTGGGCACCAATAATCCTCTCCACAGTCCGGATGGTATGTTGCAGTCTCCTGATGTCTGATTTGGTAGCTGAACCAAACCAGACAGTGATGGAAGTGCATAAGACAGATTTAATGACAAACGAGTAGAACTGTGGCAGGTTGAACTTCCTCAGCTGTCTCTGCTGAGCCTTTTTCACAATGGAGTCAATGTGATTGTCCCACTTAAGATCCTGAGAAATGGTAGTGCCCAGGAACCTGAAAGACTCCACTGCGTCCACAGTGCTGTTTGTGATGGTGAGTGGGGGGAGTGCTGGGCTGTTCCGCCTGAAGTCAAGGATCATCTCCACCGTTTTGAATGTGTTCAGCTCAAGATTGTTATAACTGCACCAGAAAGCCAGCTGTTCAACCTCCAGTCTGTAAACAGACTCGTCACCGTTCTGGATGAAGCTGATGACAGTGGTGTCGTCTGCAAATTTCACTTTAGAAGTGCAGTCATTGTGTACAGGGAGAAGAGCAGTGGGGAAGCTGGAGATCCACTGACAGATTGAGGATGGCATGGAGAGCTGGGTCAGTTTGGCTGTGAGGAGATCAGGTATGATGGTATTGAAGGCCGAACTGAAGTCCACAAATAGGATCCATACTTAAGTCCCAGGTCTGCCGAGATGTTGCAGAATATAATGCAGTTCAATGTTGACTGCATCATCCACAGACCTGTTTGCTCTGTAGGCAAATTGAAGAGGATCCAGCAAGGGTCGAGTGATGTCCTTCAGGTGGGCCAACACCAGTCTTTCAAATTACTTCATGACAACAGACGTGAGAGTGACAGGTCTGTAGTCATTTAGTCCAGTTTTGGGTTTTTTGGGGACGGGAATGATAGTGGAGTGTTTGAAGCAGCAGGGAACTTCACACTACTCAAAGTGATCGGTTGAAGATCTGCGTGAAGACTGGGGCCAGTTGGTCAGCACAGGGTTTCAAACAAGCAGATGAGATGCCGTCTGGGCCTGAAGCTTTCTTAGTCTTCTGTTTTTTGAAGACTCGGCTCACTCCTCCACACAGACCTTAAGCTCAGGTTGGATGGCAGGAGGGGGGAGGAGAGGGAGTGCAGGAGGTGATAGTGAGGGTGTGAAGTGCAGATCAGAGTGGGTGTGTGGTGTGAGACTGGGCTTTTCAAACCTGCAGTAGAATGCATTTAGACCGTCAGCCAGTTGTGGATTCTCTACAGATCCGGGGGATGGTGACTTGTAGTTGGTGATGTTCCTCAGGCCTTACCAGACTGATGCCGGATCATTGTCTGAAAACAGTTTTTTCAGCTTATCAGAGTAGCTTCTTTTGCAACTCTGATCTCCTTTGTCAGTCTGTTTCTGGCTTGGTTATACTAGATACTAGACTGGCCTGCACCTCATCCTAATAAAACACCTTTGGTTAGAACGGAGACTGCAAGCCAGGCCTTCTCGTCCAACATTAGTGTCTCACCTCACAAATGCACTTCTAGAAGAGTGGTCAAAAATTCCCATAAAAACACTCCTAAACCTTGTGGAAAGCCTTCTCAGAGGAGTTGAAGCTGTTATAGCTGCAAATGGTGGGCCAACTCCATATTAAACCCCACGGATTAAGAATGGGATGTCATTAAAGTCCATGTGCATGTGGAGGCAGGCGTCCCAAAACTTTTGGCAATATAGTGTATATTTGAGACTATAGATTTGGCTATGTGAGACAATTTTGACTTAATCCCCTTTCTTTGCATGACACATTGACAATACCTCAGTGGGCAACGAACGTCAATGTAACATCAGGAAGATGCAAATTTTAGTTGAAAATAAAAATCGGGTTGACGTCTAAACCCAACGTTTGTTGCTCCAACATTGGACACCATCACCACTCATTCAGAGAAAAAAGTATTCTCAGTGACAGCTATTTGAAGTGCAACATCTTACTCAAATTCAGCTGTAAATGAAATCGAAAGGAGACATTTTGGATTCTTCTTTCTATTTCTATTTCTGGTATTAGAGACTCAACTAATGAGCTTATGAGTTGAACCAGGGAAACTGTGATTTAAAGCACAAAGATAGAACAGTGTCTTTAAAGATCGATCAATGCATTTCTTATTTTACAAACCACAACTAAAATACATTTGGCAATGTTCTAAACAAAAAGTGTCCAAACAAGATGTGAACAGAGTAAACTGTCATGCATGCATTATTTGTACATTAACAGCCGAATGTGAGTAAAATATTGCATTACAAATAGCTGTCACTGCGAATAGCCTACTTCTAATAATTTCTCCAAAAGAAATGGTTTGTAGTTTACATCAGTTTTAAGGTTGCCAAACATAATTATGAATGGACTGGATGGATCATATGTCGTGGCCTCCCTTTGTTTCAGCCACTGCTCTTGCTTCCAAAAAGTCCTAAAGAATGGTGGTTTGCTTAAACATTGGGGATTAGTCTCAGGTTGGGTGCAGGGCAGAAACTGCCTGTGAACCAATGAGAAGCAAAGTCCTGTCCTTTCCCCTCTTGAAGTGTACTGTCAGTTGTCCTAGCATTCTTATCTGATGGTGTTGGACATTTGTTTGTACTAGACAACCTGTCAGGTTTATCTTCAGTTTTGTCATGTTGACCCAGTTTCCTAGTGTGTTTCAGGCCTAGTCCACACGTAAACGGGTATTTTTATAAACTGAATTTTTCCTCCTCAGTTTAAAAAAACAACACGTCCACATGAAAATGCATAAATGCTATGAAACACTGTCAAAAGCATGCCAAACTAACAGGTGGAAATATACACTAACCCTAAAGCCATGTTGGTCAATCAGAAGCATGGAAAAAAAGGTTATTATCAGTTCCAGTTATGATGTGACAAGCCAAAATCTCCAGTTTCACTGTCCACATGAAAACACTGCAACCAGAGTTTCTAAAAATCTTCACCCTGGCAGGAGTTTTCAAAAAAGTTTGGTTTCAGTGACTGGATACTGCGTTTGTGTGTGGAGAAATGGCCAAACCACATAGAAAAGCTGTTCATGTGGACAGGGCCTCAGTTTGTTCCTTTGATTAATGTGTTCCATACACCTGTTGCCAATTAATTATCTCAGTAGTTTCTCTGTGCATTTAGACTCCCTGTTTGGTTCTGTTCTTTGTCTGGTGTCATTAGTGTTAGTGGATGTGTTTGCCTTTGGTCCTGCGTGTCCCATGCCCTCCCCTTTTTTAAAGACTGTGATTCTGAATTCTCCTTCGCTGTGCGCTAATTTATAGCAGCTACACGTGACAGAACACCAGACCTAAACTGTTAATGTTTACGGTCAGCCATCACCCAACAAGATAGCTGAACTCCATCTCAGACGTGGAGCCTGAGCCTGCCAAGGAGAAAGTGCCAGTGAGCCAAACTGAGCCGAATACCACCAGGAGCCTGTGCCCATCGACAGTGTCTGACCAGGAACGTGAGCCAGCAAAAATGGCCATTTCAGAGTGCGTATTTTTAGAGCTTGAGGACTCGCATGGAAACCCTGCCCACTTCCTGGCTAGTGTGAATGAGCTAAGACTTGAGGTTTTATAGATTTATTTTGGGCCTCTTTCTGCCCAGCCCTGAGGCAGGTTCCCTGCTGGATTTACCCAGCTACATGTTGCCTGTGCTCCTTCCCAGCCTCCCTCTCCCGCCTCCTTATCCAGAGCCAGCCCCCGTCTCTGCCTCCAGCCACAGACTCCCTGGACTTCACCTCGGTCTGCCGACCCATCGGCTCCACCTAAGCTCAATGCTCCCTCAGCTCCACTGTGGCCTGTCATCCGAGCAGGCTCCCTCATCCACCCATCTCCGCCTTGGTTAGAAGTTCGCCCTGGTTCCACCACGGGATCCCTGGCTGATGGTTGCACCTCTGCTGCCTATCCCTTCAGCTTCAGCGGGCTACACCTTTTCTTTGGCACCACAGTTGTCCTCGGTCGCTCTGGCTCCACTGCGGTCCTCCGCCTCGGTCCCTTGAGCCGTCAGCTCCCCCTTGGCCCTCTGGACCTGCAGTGTCTCCCAGGCTCCGTGTCTCATCGGCTCTGCCTGGGTCTCCACAGCGGCTGGTTTTGGCATAGGAGAAAGCATCTCTGGTTCCATCGCCCAAGCCCCTCTGGACCTGCAGTGTCTCCCTGGCTCCGTGTCTCATCGGCTCTGTCTGGGTCTCCACAGCGGCTGGTTTTGTCGCAGGAGAAAGCATCCCTGGTTCCATCGCCCAAGCCCCTCTGGACCTGCAGTGTCTCCCAGGCTCCGTGTCTCATCGGCTCTGCCTGGGTCTCCACAGCGGCTGGTTTTGTCAGAGGAGAAAGCATCCCTGGTTCCATTGCCCAAGCCCCTCTGGACCTGCAGTGTCTCCCAGGCCCGTGTCTCATCGGCTCTGTCTGGGCCCACAGCGGCTGGTTTTGTCGCAGGAGAAATCATCCCTGGTTCCATCGCCCAAGCCCCTCTGGACCTGCCATGTCTACCTGGCTCCGTGTCTCATCGGCTCTGCCTGGGTCTCCACAGCGGCTGGTTTTGTCGTAGGAGAAAGCATCCCTGGTTCCATCGCCCAAGCCCCTCTGGACCTGCAGTGTCTCCCTGGTTCCGTGACTCCCTGGACTTCACCTCGGTCTGCCGACCCATCGGCTCCACCTAAGCTCAATGCTCCCTCAGCTCCACTGTGGCCTGTCATCCGAGCAGGCTCCCTCATCCACCCATCTCCGCCTTGGTTAGAAGTTCGCCCTGGTTCCACCACGGGATCCCTGGCTGATGGTTGCACCTCTGCTGTCTATCCCTTCAGCTTCAGCGGGCTACACCTTTTCTCTGGCACCACAGTTGTCCTCGGTCGCTCTGGCTCCATCTTCCAAGCCTCCACCATGGCTCCTCCCTCCTGTGACATCGCTGTGGCCTGGGTCACCATCTGGCCTGTTTCTGCTCCTGGCTCCTCCCTCCACTCCCTAATGGACTGTTTTGTTTGCCGCTGACTGTTTTTCCCAATCTCCCTCTCTCCAGTTCCAGTTTCCTAGTGTGTTTCGGTTTGTTCCTTTGATTAATGTGTTCCATTCACCTTTTGCCCATTAATTTTCTCATTAGTTCCTTTGTGCATTTAGACTCCCTGTTTGGTTCTGTTCTTTGTCTGGTGTCGTAAGTGTTTTTGATTAAGTCATAAGTGGATTTGTTTGCCTTTTCTCCCATTTCCCCTGCATGGATTTATTAAAGACTTTCATTCTGAATTCTCCTTCGCTGTGCGCTCATTTATATACCAAGGTCCAATCGAAATGTAGCAAAGGTGTCTCTGCTGTTGCAGTAAGATAGGGGCCCTGCCATAAAACTGGGGCCATGAATGTGCTGTTCTCCACATGTGTATAAAGTTTTCAATTTTCCTTTCAGTTGGCCAAGCACTTTCAAGCAAATATTAATGGGACCATCAGGATTACTGTGAAGAAACAAAGAAAATTGTTGACCTAAGGATCTGACATGGAAAAGTCCACGCGCAATCCTACAAGAAGTTGACACTTTACAGATCAAAAAGGTTTTGTCTAGACAGTTGTTGAATGTTTATTTTTATTTTATATTTTGTTTTAGATATGTTTTCAGTGTGTAACTAACTGTGAACCCTTTAACTGTGATTACAACTAATTCTTGTCACAGTAAAAAAAATCTAACAGCTCTTTCAAAAAACATTAGTTCTATTAATTTTTAAGTTAACTCAAACAATCACTTGACCCGTGTTGCCTAATATTTAATGTTGTGTGGATATTTAACTTCGGCTAGCTTCAGTGTGATTAAAAAGTTGTGGAAGGTCAGAATGTGTCACTTTTGTCTTATATTAGCTAGATAACTAGAAGTCATATAAGACATAGGTCAAAAGATTTAATATTTATGTTGTGTTGCTAATGTAAATTGAAAAAACTGCCTGCCTTTAATCGTATTTGGTGTGTTGAAGCACTGACCAAGCATAATCTACTACATAAATTGCATAAGGCTCCTATATATATGTTTCTAATCAATAAAACCTTTTCTCCAGCTGCCATTTTGTGTTGCAGTTTTTGTTGCTCCATTCAGTTTCTATGAGTCCCTCCTGTTTCTGACTATGTCATTCTGCATTATTCATTTTATCCTAATCTTGCTTTTTAATATGCAATAGGAAAATCTGAAGCTTATTTATAAATTCTGTGATTTTTAATAAAATAGATGTGCACATTTAAATTTTTCTATTAGGAGGAAGTAAGTTCATGTCGAGAAGGCACTTCTGATAACAATCTGAACCTATCAAGTGAATGCCTCTCACTGTTTAAATGCTTGTGAAACTACTTGGCACATATCAAGTTGATTAACCAGAATCAGTCATGAGAAGATCAGATAAGAAGTATCAGTTTTCCTCACATTTACTTGTTGTCACAACCCTAACCTGAAATAAACTGAAGATAACTGGTTTAAACATCATCTTTGTCTTAGAACGGCCTCAAAGAGTTGCCAAAGAATTGGTCTCTTTATATGCCAAATAACACAATACGGCTTAGGCCTACAATGCTTAGCCCAGATCTTTTCTATTTTATTGGTGAAGAAGACAGGTAGCCTATCTAATATAATGCATGAAGCTTTTCATCCCATATTAAATAACCAAACAGCGTGTTGGTTACACCAAGAATGATTGATAGGCGTTACATGATGTTTCCTCATACTGAAGATCTGAGGTAATTTAAAGGGGTACTTCAGCGCTGGGAAGATGAATGTGTATTTAAACTGGGTCATTAATGTAGTACAAATGTGAAATTATTTTTAAATGTGGAGCCTTCTAGAGTGAGAAAACACAGAAAATGTATTTGTGTCTCATGGGGATGAAAGACAACAATTCCCAGAATGCACTGCTTCGCTGCCCACTCTGGCTACTGGATTACTGGATCACTTGCCCACCGCGTTCATTTTCATCAAATCAGTTCAGTTAGAGACACTACAATTAAAAACTGAATGTGTGTGTTCAATATAATGTGAGTGAGGCGATTGAGTGTCACGGCACAAACGCAGCAGGATCGGATTACATTCATCACATGAGCGGAGGAGCACGGCCGTGGCATAACATCACAGCGCAGGATCAGTCTGCCGCATTTTCAGTTCATGTCTTTGGAAGCTTAACTTTCATAGGAAGTTCATTTTAAAAGTTGAAACACTCCCTTTGCTCTCCACCGCTCCGTTTACATGAATCTCCGCAGCTCCCGAGCCGAGTGCTGTGAGTGTGATGTTGAAAACATGAGGAAACAGCACCTCCTGCTGGCTGTAGTCTTCAGCCTCTGGACAAAAACTCTCCGATAACACAAAATGATGATAGGATTTTTTCCAGAAATAAAATACATAATTATCTCGTCTCAGGGGGATATGAGGGGGGAAAGTAGGATAATTTGAATATACTCCCGGATTTCTACTGATACAAAGCTTAATGCTAATCGCTGAAGTAACCCTTTAATCTTCCTGACCGCCAACATATTTTAGTAATGCAAATCTGACCTGACTTATAAAAACATAGAGTTGAAAAAAACTATATTATTGAAAACATTAGAGTAAATAATTCTTAAAGGGGTGATGAATGGAGAAATCAACTTTCCCTTGAGCCTTTGATATATCAAAGTTCATCATGATATACAAATATTCTGTAAGTTTCAGAGCTGAAAACGTCCTTGTTAGTCGAAGAAAAGCTTTTATAGACACCAGGCCCAGAAAACGAGAGCTGGAATCCAATGACGGGAAGAAGAAATACAACTCAACTGATGAATATGCATGAGTGCTTCTGAAGCCCCGCCCACAGAATCGTGGAGCTACAGGAGGTTTTATAGAGGAAATCATGGTGAGCACAGTAATATATCGCTCTGTGCCAGGTTGTGGAAGAACACAGTCACTGCATAAGCTTCCTTCAAGTATTAGGAATGTGTGATACATTTATTTTTAATGAAGTTCCAGCTCACGTGGGGAAGACATATACGTGTGTTCGCTTCATTTCACTGCGGATCGTTTGTACACAAGTCTCCGGTGCTGGATTTGCAGACACAGTGTTGTGCTTCTATATTGGATTCGACAGGAATAGTGCAACAAACTTATGTGAGTGAAACGTCTTTTTTAATAGTCGGCAGGCCTATGAATCTCATATAGTGAAATAATATTCCTTTTTTGATCGGAGCGCACGCGCATGTGTGTGTCTGTGTGTGTGCGCGGTTCGTGCTTATCGACCGATCGGGCGGGCCATGTAATACAGAAATAATATTCCAATCAATCTCGGGTGGATGAGAAATAAATCATTGTGTTTGTTTGATAAAGACGTTTACGAGCCTGTGATCGAGAGAATCATTCCGGTCGCCGCTTTCAAACGACCCCTCCCTAATGTGAACTGAACTGACAGGGGAGCTGAAGCTCATTAAATATGCTAATCTTATCCAATCCCAGCCGTGGGCGTTTACTTCCAAGTCTCCAGTGCGGCACACCCATCAAAACCCAGCGTTCAGGAGAAAGCCTCAAAACCAGTTTAGAAAATAGCCTATTACTGATTCATTATGATGTTTCTGAATGTAAAAACCACACAAACGTCATTAGTTGACCTCAGACAACAGTATAAAACATTTTAAAAAAGCCAGTTCATGAACACCTTTAAAATAAATGTTCCTCCTTTTCCCCCATGTAATGCATTTAAAAGTGTAATTGGTGTTGATGTTCGATTATTCTTTAAAACCCTTATGTTATGTTGGGGAAGCTTTCACTGGGGTGCTGTTGAGTCTTAATCTGGCCACAACTTTCTCTGTTTATCGGCAAATGGAAGGACTTTTGGCGACAAATCCTATTTTGACACATAATTTGGGAAATTTGTCAAAAACTCAACAATACACTGTGTGCAAATTCACGACCCTTTCGTTATGCTCGGGATGAAAACATTCACTAAATTAAACTGCTGTAAAAAAGTACCAGATATAAATGTTTTTTTCAAAAAATATATATTTTTGCATCAATGTGTTAATCAACCTCAGTCCTGATCAAAACTACTAAATGTTTAAAATAAATCCAGGATTTTTACTCTTTAATTGACACAAAAAACATAAAATCACTTATTTTCAATATAAAAAGTGATTCTGGACTGGATTTGTTTTTACCTCTTGAGTTACGTAACCAGATTACTTTTTCAAGTAACTAGTAAAGTAACACATTACTTTTTCAAATTTACAACAAAATATCTGAGTTACTTCTTTTTTTAAAAGTAACGCACGTAACTTTTTCACATTCATTTGACTGACGGCTCTCCTGTCCCCATGTTACGAAAAGTAAGTGCAAAGGCGTTGTGTGAGAACAGATTATTGTAGTTCTAGACTCACTTGCACAATAAAGATTAAGTACTCCTCAAAATGAATAAAATTAGTCAAATGCAAAATCAGAAACTATGCAAACCTCCAATCATAAAATATTAAATAAACTATTTTTATGCATTTAAACTACCTTTCCTGCTGCTAACATTCAATGATTCAGTTAAACCAAAAGCAAAAATTACTCTGGTGTTAAACTTTTTTCTCCTGCGTCCTATTCTTCCATGATCCAGAACGGCAGCAGCTGAAAGGTTTGTTTGAGCTGCGCCCGCTACTGTACATGCATGAATTTGCATTTTTACCTCGGCCTGAGGTTTATTATTTCAATTTTGGTGTGAAAACATCTTACTCCCTTTTTAAGAGAGTAACACAGTATTGTGATGCATTACTTTTGTGCAGCATCAGATTTTAATGTGTTCTCCCTCATTTACTGTCCGTGGCTGTTTTTGCCCCATTGACTTCCATTATAATATGATTGCAAAGCCATGACACCATTTCGCTGTTGTGAAGAGGTAAATGGTTTATCACCAGGTGGCAATCACCAGTATGGAATATAACAGCATTTAAATGAGGGAGGAAATATTAAAAACTGATGTTGCACAAAAACAAACAATGCATCAAAGCATGTAGTTACTAATCTTTGACATGTCCAAGATTGTGATAGGAGGTAAAAAGAAATATCCAGTCCACAATCACTTTTTATATTGAAAAAAAGTCATTTTGTTTGTGTTTTTCCCAAAATCGGTGACATAATTTATGAACTTGGCAATTAAAGAGTAAAAATCTGGAATTATTTTAAGCATTTAGTAGTTTTGATCAGGACTGAGGTTGATTAACAGATTTATGCAACAACAACAACAAAAAAAGATTTATCTGATACATTTTTGAAGCAGTTTTATTTAGTGGATGTTTTCATCCAGAACACATGAAATGGTAATGAATTTGAAGAATGTGAAAGATTTTATTGATAAAATGATTTGATTTTATGGTTTATTGATTACAGTCACAAAGATAATGTTAAGAATGCTTTTTTAAAGATAACACACTTTTGTGACAAAACACAAACATTTCTAGCCATAAATTGATCATTCTTTTGTGAGGGACCTTTGAAATGTTTGCACTTTTTTACCAAGGCTCTCAAATCACACATTACACATATACACACTGTCAAAAAAGTAAGAGTTGTACCTTTTAAGGTACAAGTGGCTGTCACTGAGGTGGTACCCTTAAGGGTACATGTATGTACCTCTAATGCATTTGACATTGATAGTGCAGTAAACATGATGATTAAATGATCAATGATCATGCACATAGACTGATTACGCTACTTTTATCATCCTTTGCAATGAGGTAGACTGCAAATAGTCCTGGCTGGTTAAAGGTCGGGACGCCTGTTTACCCAAGACCACAGTTTATCATTCATTACAAAGCTGGTTATTTATTGAAAAATAATCTGAGGGGAACTGTTAATGCTTTTTAATGGAGGTTTTAATAGCTAACTTTGACATTTCATATGTTTTTAATGAAGGAAAAATCGAATTATGATAAATAATATAGGACACTGGGGTAAAAGGCGCATTTGACTTTATTCTCCTCTAAACCTCTTGATGGTGAAAAAACTTGCCTCAGCACTTTCCTAAACATCCGCTTTTCAAGATGCACGTGGAAATTCGGCTGATCCTTGATGTTGTATTTCTATTTGATGGTTTTTAAAATGTTGTAGATTTAAGGAGCAAATAAGAATCACTAAAATGATTGAATATATTTTGAGACAAAGGTCTTGTTAATAATTAACATTTGTAGACATGGCGAGATTAAGATGGGAAATATCATATATTAAATTGGTGTCCACCTTAGAGATAATACCTGTCGGCACGTTCACAGGAGACTGGCGTTCCAGCTTATGTCGCAGGACGCTCCGGTGAGAATATGCTAGTTCTCACGAGAACCACGTTGTGTTTTGTCCACTGCGTTTCCACGTTCGCCACCAGAACTTACCCTACGTCTATGTCTTACGACTTACACTGGAACGCCAGTCTCTTGTGAGCGGAAGTTAGAGATTACATTTTGTAGTTATAAATATGGATATTTTTCTTATACACAAACACATGGCTTCCCTTCAGAAGACCTTTATTAACCTCCCCAGAGGGAGATATTCATCATTCATTACAAAGCAGTGGAGCACTTTTATGATGAATGGATGCACTTTCATGATGGATAGATGCACTTTGATGATGGATAGATGCACTTTTATGATGGATAGATGCACTTTTATGATGGATGGATGCACTTTTATGATGGATGGATGCACTTTTGTGATGGATGGATGCACTTTTATGATGGATGGATGCACTTTTATGATGAATGGATGCACTTTTATAATGGATAGATGCACTTTTATGATGGATAGATGCACTTTTATGATGGATAGATGCACTTTTATGATGGATAGATGCACTTTTATGATGGATGGATGCACTTTTATGATGGATGGATGGATGGATGGATGCACTTTTATGATGGATGGATGCACTTTTATGATGATAGATGCACTTTTATGATGGATGGATGCACTTTTATGATGGATGGATGCACTTTTATAATGGATAGATGCACTTTTATGATGGATAGTTTATGATGGATAGATGCACTTTTATGATGGATAGATGCACTTTTATGATGGATAGATGCACTTTTATGATGGATAGATGCACTTTTATGATGGATGGATGTGCTTTTATAATGGATAGATGCACTTTTATGATGATAGATGCACTTTTATGATGGATGGACTTTTATGATGGATGGATGCACTTTTATAATGGATAGATGCACTTTTATGATGATAGATGCACTTTTATGATGGATGGATGCACTTTTATAATGGATAGATGCACTTTTATGATGGATGCACTTTTATGATGGATGGATGCACTTTTATGATGATAGATGCACTTTTATGATGGATGGATGCACTTTTATGATGATAGATGCACTTTTATGATGGATAGATGCACTTTTATGATGGATGGATGCACTTTTATAATGGATAGATGCACTTTTATGATGATAGATGCACTTTTATGATGGATGGACTTTTATGATGGATGGATGCACTTTTATAATGGATAGGTGCACTTTTATGATGATAGATGCACTTTTATGATGGATAGATGCACTTTTATGATGGATGGATGCACTTTTATAATGGATAGGTGCACTTTATGATGATAGATGCACTTTTATGATGGATAGATGCACTTTTATGATGGATGGATGCACTTTTATAATGGATAGATGCACTTTTATGATGATAGATGCACTTTTATGATGGATGGATGCACTTTTATGATGGATAGATGCACTTTTATGATGGATAGATGCACTTTTATGATGAATAGATGCACTTTTATGATGGATGGATGCACTTTTATGATGATAGATGCACTTTTATGATGGATAGATGCACTTTTATGATGGATAGATGCACTTTTATGATGGATAGATGCACTTTTATGATGGATGGATGCACTTTTATGATGGATGGATGCACTTTCATGATGGATAGATGCACTTTTATGATGGATAGATGCACTTTTATGATGGATAGATGCACTTTTATGATGGATGGATGCACTTTTATGATGGATAGATGCACTTTTATGATGATAGATGCACTTTTATTATGATGGATGCACTTTTATGATGGATAGATGCACTTTTATGATGGATAGATGCACTTTTATGATGGATGGATGCACTTTTATGATGGATGGATGCACTTTCATGATGGATAGATGCACTTTTATGATGGATAGATGCACTTTTATGATGGATGGATGCACTTTTATGATGGATAGATGCACTTTTATGATGGATAGATGCACTTTTATGATGGATGGATGCACTTTTATGATGGATGGATGCACTTTATGATGGATAGATGCACTTTTATGATGGATGGATGCACTTTTATGATGGATAGATGCACTTTTATGATGGATGGATGCACTTTTATGATGATAGATGCACTTTTATGATGGATAGATGCACTTTTATGATGGATAGATGCACTTTTATGATGGATAGATGCACTTTTATGATGGACAGATGCACTTTTATGATGGATGGATGCACTTTCATGATGGATAGTTTCCACTTTTATGATGGATGGATGCACTTTTATGATGGATAGATGCACTTTTATGATGGATAGATGCACTTTTATGATGGATAGATGCACTTTTATGATGGATGGATGCACTTTATGATGGATGGATGCACTTTTATGATGGATAGATGCACTTTTATGATGGATGGATGCACTTTTATGATGGATAGATGCACTTTTATGATCGGATGGATGCACTTTTATGATGATAGATGCACTTTTATGATGGATAGATGCACTTTTATGATGGATAGATGCACTTTTATGATGGATAGATGCACTTTTATGATGGACAGATGCACTTTTATGATGGATGGATGCACTTTCATGATGGATAGTTTCCACTTTTATGATGGATGGATGCACTTTTATGATGGATAGATGCACTTTTATGATGGATAGATGCACTTTTATGATGGATAGATGCACTTTTATGATGGATGGATGCACTTTTATGATGAATAGATGCACTTTTATGATGGATGGATGCACTTTTATGATGATAGATGCACTTTTATGATGGATAGATGCACTTTTGTGATGGATGGATGCACTTTTATGATGGATAGATGCACTTTTATGATGGATGGATGCACTTTTATGATGATAGATGCACTTTTATGATGGATGGATGCACTTTTATGATGGATGGATGCACTTTTATGATGGATGGATGCACTTTTATGATGGATGGATGCACTTTTATGATGGATAGATGCACTTTTATGATGGATGGATGCACTTTTATGGACTTCAAAACAGAAACAGCCACAATAAAGCTTGGATTATTATTATATTTGTCTGAAAAGAACAATGTCATATACACTAGGGATGCACCGAAATCAAAATTCTTGGCTGAAACCGAAAACCGAAACCCCGAAATAAATTATGCCAATTATTAGTACCATTGCATTTATGGCTATGGCTACCGGTATGAACTTTACTAAAAATCAAGGCATTGCAATTACATAAATTAATATTACAGTTTCAAATAATAAATTAATTGAAAATTATGCAAATATTTAGCACATTGAAACAATGCACAGTATAAAATAAAATGCAAACTAATTTTATACTAATGTACAGGCCTACAGAAGGTACAGAAATGTAATGAAGTAATCAAACGTAAAATAACTGCATATTTAACTATTTAATTTAAAGATTAATCCTTATTACATTTACAAAAGCTATCAAGAGCAGTGAGTGATGTCCTTGTCTTTAGTTTGAGATTAAACAGACCGCAGTAAAGGCGACTGCCCCTTTAAGAGCTGATGCACGGATATATGCGTCGTCTTTCTCACTGTATAAAGTTCACTTAAGGATTATACACACTATGTGTGCTAGGAAGCTCATCAAGATGGACATGTTGACATACTTTTGTGTGAGGTTGTCTGTGTAAGCGCAAGACTTGAAAGAGACTCAATATCTGCGCTCTGTGAGACGAGTGTGGCTTTCGGATGAGCACAGAGACAGATCTTCTCACAGCGCACGAGTTCTCATTCGCATCTTCTGGATCTACACCCGGTGATGACACAGAAACACCTGGTCATATTCCAACATACGGCAGCACTCGCATGCATTGAACAAAGTGTACAAAGAGAGACCGTTTGCCCACGTTGTTCTTTTATTATCGCTGTTGTTGTAGTGCATCACTGAGGAGCCAGCACGTGTATCCATCAACAGAAACAGAAACAAAGCATTATTTTCAAGTTACGGTTCATATTATAGATGCGTCATCAGATGTGAGATGAACACATGCAGGTCGCGGATTCTGTTTGCGTCATCATACAAATTTGCCGTATTGTTTCGGTGATAAAAGTCTTTCGGCCGAAAATGTTCAGTGGCCGAATATTCGGTGCATCCCTAATATACACCAATGGCTTGAGGGTGAGTAAATCTAATTTTCATTTTTGGGTGAACTGTCCCTTTAAATCTATCCCTCACAGCCTCGCTCTCATACCTGTCATAGCGCTGCTCTTAATAAGGTCTATACATTAATCAAATCATCAAAGGGGGAAAAATGAAAGGACATCAATTATTTTGATAGCCCTCTTATTCTCGGATTTATAGTTCCTGTTTGAATTTAAATGACTGTTGTGATTGTAATTTGTGTATTAATGTGTATTATATAATATAAAAATAAAGATTTCACCTTCAAGGCGAGCGTCGAGCGATTAAAGCCCTCCCACAAACGTGCTTGAGGAAACTCACAGTCACTACTTCCACGGACCACTTGTCAATCATGTGTAAACAAACCCCGCCCATACATTTGCTTAGCCAATCAGAAGACACGCACCCCTTCCTCCTTCACGGCGAGCTTGTCAATCATGTGTAAGCAAACCCCGCCCATAAATGTGCTTAGCCAATCAGAAGAGACGGCTTCCACCTTCACTTGTCAACAGCTTGTCCACCCACACACACATGAGGCGGAGGCGCGTCCACCGTCACACTGATGTCACTGAGTTCTTCATGTAAAATGGTGTCGAATAAGTTTTTAAAGTAAGTTTGTCT
Source organism: Gobiocypris rarus (assembly GCA_023029165.1). Classification (NCBI taxonomy): domain Eukaryota; kingdom Metazoa; phylum Chordata; class Actinopteri; order Cypriniformes; family Gobionidae; genus Gobiocypris; species Gobiocypris rarus. The sequence continues at coordinate 32,118,637 of CM040929.1, forward strand.
TGTCTTAATCTACAGACACACACGAGTTACATTGCCCATGGCGTCTGAAAGCGAGAATGATGATCCATTCCAGCGAATTCTGCATCAAATCGGTGGGAAAAGCAACATTCATTTAATCAGCGCATCTAATGGACCTGAAGGAGACACCGGTGTTTTACAGGACTTCCTCGCTGATGTGTTTAATAACGGGGAGCGTGAGGAGATCACCCCCGACTGTAACGGCGAAAGCAAGAGCCAAACTAAAGTCTGCAGTCCCGAGCAGAGTTCGTGCTCAAAGAGCGAGAAAACCGTGAGTTCGAGCAGAGACATCAGCGGCAGTCAGAGAGCCATCGCATGCTCCGTGATCATATTCATCTTCCGACACGAGTATGTGTGTGAGACGGAGACCGGAGTGTGTTTGCGGGAGATCCTGAAGGACGTGAGAGCGCGCTTAAAGAGGAACGCGCTCCGCCCGGCGCTGCTGGGGCTCGTGCACAGCGACCGCGGTCAGCCGGAGAGCCGGTCAGTGGAGTTACTGGATCGATCACTGCGATCAGTGTTTATTAATCACCCCCCGCAGGCCATATGGACCGGCCGGTACGTCACGCAGTCCCCGGATGTGCTGCAGGAGATCGGGCGGAACGCCTGCCGGGCTGTGAAGTCCTCACTGTCGGCAGGTTAGACCAGTTTTTCCCAACCTTTTTTCAGTCATGGCACCCTTTGAAAATCCTCGCAATTTTTTGAAAAATATCTAATTGCGTTTATTCTGGTTAAAACTGCGATTTTTTTTGTAACACTTTACAATAAGGTTGTATTAGTTAACATTAGTTAATGCAATAGTTAAAGGAACACTCCACTTTTTTTTTGAAAATAGGCTCATTTTTCCAAGTCCCTTAGAGTTAAAGAGTTGAGTTTTACCGTTTTTGAATCCATTCATCCGATCTTTGTATCTGGTGGTAGCACTTTTAGCATAGCTTAGCATACATCATTGAATCGGATTAGACCATTAGCATCGCACTCAAAAATGATGACCAAAGACTTTTAATATTTTTCCCATTTAAAACTTGACTCTTCTATAGTGACATCATGTAGTAAGACCAACGGAAAATGTAAAGTTGTGATTTTTTAGACCGATATGAGTAGGAACTATTTTCTCATTCCTGCGTAATGATCAGGGAGCTTTGTGGCCGTCCCACGGGTGCAGCGGCGCAGTGATATTACACAGCGCCTGGAAGTAGTCCTCAGATCGGGAACTTCCAATGTAACCGGCACTTAGTTATTTCTTTTCGACTGAAGAAAGAAAGACATGGACATCTTGAATGATATTGGGGTGAGGAAACAATCAGCGAAAGTTTATTTAAAAGTGAACTAATCCTTTAACGCTTCTCAGTTACTTTGAATGGGTGATGTCATGGGGTTCCGTCGTGTCGCTTCACTCACGCAGAAGTTGCAGATTTCTCAACTTTTCAAGCACCAACGCAGGCGTCATCCAATCAGATCGCCCTATGCAAATACCCTAGAGCAGACGCTAGCCAATTGTGTTCATGCAACCCTACAGCAGACGTGTGATTGGCTGCGGTCGCATCAGCGCCATGCTTAAGCCACGCCCTCCGTCAAGCTTGAACACCGAATGAATTCAAGCTGAACATCAATGGGTGCATTATCTACACTGCAAGTGAAGGGAGGAGAAATCCTGTGCATTTCACTCTCAACTGTTTAAAACTTGCTTTAAACTCAGCATGCAGTGCCTCTAACAGGGATGAGTACCTGCGGAGGGGATCAGCTGATGGTGTGACTTCTTCTTTCAGTGTTGGCATGTGGGTAAGAGCGTTTTCCTCCAGTTGGCTTGAAAGAAACTTCAACCTTCTCATGAAAGCCGTCACTAATGGCCCTTACCTTGCAGATTAGTATTCAGTTCATTCATGAGTGCAGTCACATCAACAGCAAAAGCCAGATCCAGCATTTGAGAGCTCTGGGGTGTCCCTGCATTTCTTCTCTCAACTCCTCAAGTCCCATACTCTCAAGCACCTCGCCTAGGCTGGGCCATCTGACAGCTGGTAGCCTATGTCACCATGTTCACTTTCATTCTCCTCCAAAAGTGCAACAAACGGTCTAGGATTCAGTGCCCTTCCCTGATTAACTTACAACATCAGTAACATGGCTGATGTTTAGCACTGACGTCTGACCTCCTGATGGATAATGCAATGCTAAAATATCAAGTTCTCTTCTGATTTTTTAACTTTATTACAGTAGGCAAATCTAATCAAAGGTTATTAGTATTTTGGGAAATTTCATTATAACTTTTGACCACATGGTGGCGCTGTCCCGAAACTTTGAGTACCTTCAGGGCATGGTGCCGAAGACACTTATCGAGTTTCGTAATGATACGCCAATGCATTCGTAAAATAAAGCATTTTATTACAAAATTCAAAATGGCCGACGCCCAAAATGGCGTAGTGCACGCACTGCTGGATTTTTTTGTAACTGAGCATACTTTGTACGCATAAGTCGCACATGCGCATTTCATTTTTTTGTAGTATTTACATCTGTTGTGACCATAGACTGTAAAAAATATATAGACGACTCACCTTCACTTTCTTCCATTGTAGAAAAGTGAAGCCACCTATGTCCCAATATGGCACTGATATCTTGTGCTTATTTGGGACCGGAGTCCGAAAATCAAGGCCCCGCCCACACTCCTGCAGAATCAGTGAAATAAACTCATGAAATAAATATTGGAAATGTAGAAATCAAAGTTAATCTTCTGCCGAAAATCCCAAACAAGTCCGTTGGTGCCTCAGTGACTTCACTCAGAGAAGCTGACAATCATGATGTCACACCCCCGTTTTTATAGCATCAAATAAATAACTAAAACCAAACTTATTTTAAAAAACGAACACTTTAACTTACATCAGCGTGATAACTGCCTACAAGGAAAAATATTAAAGTGTAATTTGATTTAGTTCGTCTCGTGTCCCATTAGATTACATGGAGGGGTTTATGAGCTACTCTGGGACCAGCCACCAGGGGGCGATCGAGGCGCTTTGGCTTCAGTTTGCAGGACTTGTGCATGGCTGTAACTCGTAGTGAGCGATTGCTCAAAACTATGCATGCGTCAAACGCCTGTGTACACATACGAGTCAAAAAAGTATACTTTGCAAGGCTGTGCTTTCGACTGTGTAAAAACACTAAGTGTACTTTGGGCTTTAAAGTGACAGCAGCCTAATAAACCTGCTCTCATTTAATGTCCAACAACACTGAGAGAATCAATGTATATTTAATTCATACAGTGAAGACTGCAATTAATATAAAAACAAAGATATTATTTACAGCCAACATGATTTGTGTGTGTGTAAGTGTGGGAGTGGAAGCATATAAACAATGAAAGAGGTTGGGGCATGAGGAAGAGGACTGATAATAATAATAATAATAATAGAAGTAAATTCTGCATGGTAAGCTATTAGCAACAGTAGGCTACATTGCTTATTTCATGCATATCTGTTTTTGAGTTGTATTTGTCCCCTTGTTTTAATGTTTTGTAGTGTATTACTGAATGTGTCAGCTCACTGTTGTTTGTTGACAGTGAAACTGCTCTGAAAGAACAGATTAAAGGGGTTGGGGGTCATTTTGGGGGCTTTAATGAATGCACTGACAGGGGCCCCGGACAAAGTTTTGCCCCTTGAAGTCTAGGACCAAGTCCTGCAAACTGAAGTCAAAGCGCCTCGATCGCCCCCTGGTGGCTGGTCCCAGTGTAGCTCATAAACCCCACCATGTAATCTAATGGGACGCGAGACGAACTAAACAATCAAATTACACTTCAAATACATTCTTTACAAAGACAGTTTCTGTCATTTTAGGCTGTTTTTATCACGCTGATGTCATTTTTTGGTATTAGTTGGTCATTTGAAGCTATATAAAGGGGAAGTGATGTCTTATTGAACGCAGGGCTCACACAATCGCTAGCCCGACGTCCCGGGCTATGTGTTTTCCAGTCGGACTGCCAGACTGTATCACCGGCCTGCCCGTCGGGCTATCTTCAACAGTGAAATTAAATTCCTTTCTTTATGTGCGTTGTTCACTCTCTTGGCCTGGTATATGACGGACAAAACGATCGCTGAAGTTTTGATCGTGCTGATTTGACCGCTGTGCAGCTGATCGGTTTCACACCGGACACACAAGTATGGAGAGCGGGAGCAGCTGTTGTGCTTTCACCAGTGCCAACTCTTTTCCAAGGAATAGCTAAAGCCTGCCCAGAAAGCTGCTAGATGATGTCATGCATCAATTAGCATATCCGTGACATCACCATCGTACCAAAAGCCATTTTGAAACCAGTAGATCTAGCACGCTACCTAGTACCCAGACAGCATTTGGCCGTTACACATCCAAAATAAAAGCAGTGATTCCATAGAGGAACCAGTTCAGTGAACAGAGAGCACCATCTGTGTCTTAGTCGGGAGGTATGGAGGACCAAATTACTCAAAATGAAATAATTAAATAAATACTTAAATAATTAATTTAATAATTAATTTAATTAAATATTAATTAAAGAATTAAATAAATAAATGTATCTATTTATTTTGTAAAATTACATGAAATTATTTAATATATTTTACAATCACCTCTTCCACACACACTATTGTTATGTTTAAAAATCATTTTTTCATTATTAAATGTGCTTTTTCAAAAAGCCGTTTTTCATAATAATATGCTGTATTTACGAATGGGGCCTATTTGACGAATCATGCAATTCCTACCGCCATATTAATTTACAATCAATTCCCCTATTTCCCCTTGCAACTTGCCATATCCAGACAGGAAAAAGTAATCAATCTGAAAGGATTATCCAATCAGCGCCAAGCCCCGCCCACTGCCTGTTGATTGGCATTTGTGAAATGTCCTCCATTATTATGAAAAAAATCTTTGGAAAAATGTTGCTTTGGAAATGCATGATTCCTTAAAATAGGCATCATTCGTAAATGCAGCATATTATTATGAAAAACATCATTTTGAAAAAGCACATTAAATAATAAAAAAATAGATTTGTATCTATTTGGAAGAGTGTGGTAATTGTGAAATATATTAACTAATTTCATGTAATTTTACAAAATAAATAGATACATTTATTTATTTAATTATTTAATTAATATTTAAAATTATTTAATTCATTATTTAATTATTTCAGAATAAACTGGTACATTTAATTGTTGTTTAATTGAATTCATTATTTATTTAATTTTGAGTAATTTGGTCCTCCATAGGGAGGATGAGAACAATCTACAGGACCTTTTGAGCAGTGGAAAGATTGCATGGGTGTTAAAGGATCTTCGTGGAACCAAAGATGCCAACAAACAACCTTTATAAAGTGTACAAACTCAAATCTGACTCGAGCTTCCTACCTAGACAGCATTTCTTTGGGCTTAATAGGCTAAAAACACTGAGCCGTCTATCTAGACTGTATTTCGTGGGATCAGTGTCTGCACATCTAGCATTTACATAACACCCGTAATAAGCATAAATGCTTGTTTTGTTGTACTGCTAACGCCTGGGTTCATGAGTCACATGGTTGGGGGATAATGAAAGAGAGCTTCTCTCAATGGCTCTTTATGTTGCAGGAAGCGGCGCCGGCAGTAAGAGCAGTTTGTTCGGGCCCCTGAAATGTTTACCAGGAATCTTCAGGAAGCGACACCGAGGACAGGCTGACTTCAGCGCCAACGGTTTGCAGCAAGGTATGACGTTCACTTGCCTTTGGTTTCAAACCAGTTGTCTCTCTATCGGTTAATTGTGTGACCTTTGCCCCCGCAGCCAATCCGAGTGAAGAAGGGATTCCCCTGCAGACGCAGCACGCGGCTCGGTGAGGCCGGACGGGGTTCACACACAGGCCGAGCTACACCTCTGCGTTCCCCTCAGGTCATGTAATCCTGCACTGTAACGGCCCAGTCGAGAGAAGAAGCCACCAGACTCCAGCATTACTGATGATGAAGGAAATCTCACTACTGTCACAGATCATTAATAATACTGTGAATCACTGGCATGTATTAATAGCTGTTAAATGAAAGAAACCCTTTATTGCATTGTCAGCAAGTTTTGCACTATTCCCTCATGTGATTCTGAACTAAGGAAGTTAACTGTAGCTGTTCGTAACTATTCCAGTGCATAAGCCATAATGTTGAATATATGAAATATTAAAGTCACCATGAAATCAAAATGGACAATTCTTGTTTATTTCTTCAGTTTCTTTAATGGAAATGACTTCCCCTTCCTCTTCTCTACTGACGTGTTTATGGATGTGAGGGCGGGGCCACCTGTCACTCACAGGAGATCCACCAGTAGCAAACCACAGCCGTCCAATCAAATCCCCGCAGACAGAACCAAGCCCCGCCCCACATTTGCTCTTGTTTGAGAAGCGCTTCACTCAGAAGAACATCACAATAGAGAAGAAAAGACCTGCAAAACTTCACTTTCATGCAAATCATCATTTCATAAATCATAATTATGAGATAAGAAGTCAAAAGTATGACAAAAAGTCAATTATGAGTCATAATATCAATTTTTTATCTCATAATTATGGCTGAGTATCTTAATTTTAGATTTATCTCAGAATTTCCTCTTTTTATCTCTTAACCCTCTGGCAGTAGGAAGTGCTGAGAGTGAGGATGAGTTAGCTAGATTATAGGGAACGATGGGATTACATGATGGGATCTACTTATTTCTGGTTTCCATGAGTCCCAAGTATATACATCTATCAATTTCTAAAAGAAATGTGCATTTAAATAGAAAACAAAATCATAATTTGATATATAAAAAATAGTTTTTTGATTGTGGTTTCCATAAGTACCCCCAAAATGTTGGTTTGTATGATTGAAGCTTTTTCATGTAATAAATTATTTGAAAAGATATGTCATGGTTGGAACATAATGCATCCCATAGACGGATAATTATGACTTTTAAAATTGATCTCAAAATTTCACTTTTTTACCTCATAAAGTACATCATGTTTTTCAACTTATAATTATGACTAAAGTATCGCATATTTTCAAATTTATCTCATAATTTCTTTTAAAATTTTGACGTTTCATTTCATAATTAAGACTGAATATCTCAATTCAAATTCATCTCATAATTTTTTATCATAACTTTTAGTACATCATAATTTTGACTTTTTATGACAGTGTCATAATTATTTATGTTATGATCATAATTAAGATTTACCAATGCGTGCCTTTTTTCTAATATGGTGGAAATGGGCTTCCATAGACTCTTTCGAGATAAAACAATATTATTTATAATAATATGCCTTTTTTATTATTACAAATTAGGGCCCATTTTCACCACATTACACAACAAATCATGCTTTTGTTAATCATAATTATGATATTGGGACAAATCTAAATTATGACATTCATATTTATGAGATAAAAAGACAAAATTATGACAAAAAGCCAAAATCACCGTCATAATCTTATCATTTATAATTTACTTATAAAAATGACTCGTAGTTTACACTTTTTCCTCATAACTATGACTTAGGATGTCAGAATTTTGACTTTTTAAAATCTCGAATCTATAATTTAGGATGTCTTAATTATGATTAAGCAATCATGGAACAGAACAGACATAACAGAAGGAAATGTGTTCCTCCTTGGACCAGCGAGTGGCATGGCGAACCACAGCTTCACAGCTCCTCGCTGAACAGCAGAGAAGAAGAGCCACTGCGGGCTGACCGCTGCAAACGCCTGTCTGGAAACATTTGCTCACTACATTCCCTAGACATCTAATATATTCATTCGAAAATCATTTATATCACCCATAAAAGAACAGTTGTATAATATTAGCTTATTGCAGTTTTCATGTATTCTTCGGCGGGTTATTTTAAGCTAAATGACATATATTCTCAGGCACAGTTTTCGGCGTGTCCCGCAGAGGCGCTCATTGTCAGATGAGTTAGTGCTGTAGCAGCAGTTGATCGCTCACACACTGTTTCATTGAGAGTCCGATAGACTTTAATCTTCTTCTTGCTGTTTGTGTGATTAAATCATTGTGCTGGAGGAGATCCGGTGACGGTCGCACACAGACATGATCACTTCAGCCGGTGAGTGAATGCGCCTGAGCGAGAAACAGCGCGTTTGATTTAGCTGAGTCACACACACAGCTAACGGCTAACACACCGCCGACGCGCAGCGAGCTTTATAACTCTATTTCTGCCTTATTATAACACATCTACGCCTATATGTGTGCCTTATGCACTACTTTAGCGCTTAAATGCGCCGGTGGTAGTGTACATCAGTGTTAATGTCATTTCTCGTGCCATTTTCACTGCTGTGGTTTGTTTACATCGACAAAATATTGTGATTTTTGAAAAGTTCATCTGTAATATGAGCCTCAACATAACTCAAGAAGCCGTGTGTGTGTGTGTGTGTGTGTGTGTGTGTGTGTGTGTGTGTGTGTGTGTGTGTGTGTGTGTGAGAGAGATTTAAACTCGAGGTTATTTAGCAGATCTGTCATGTCACTGTTGCTAAACTTTAGCCGTATAACACATTTCATAATGACTGAATACATCATATTTTTACTTTCTGTCTCATAATTATGCCAGAGAACATCATATTTTTACTTTTTATCTAATAATTATGCCCGAGTACATCATTATTACTTTTTATTTCATAATTGTGACTAAATATATCATATTTATCTCATAATTATGGCTGAATTCGTCATAATTTTGTCTCAAAATTATAATTAAATGTTCTTTTTGTGTCATAATTATGACAGTTGTTTTTACTATAGGTGTGTGTGTGTAGATGTGAGTGTGTGTGTGTGTGTGTGTGTGAGAGTGTGTGTCTGAGGTTGTGATTGGTCAGATCTGTCCTGTCACTGATGGATGGTAGAAAGGGAGGCTGACATGATGATTGATAGACAGGAGAGCGGTGTAGTCTGTACTCATGGTGTGTGTGTGTGTGTGTGTGTGTGTGTGTGTGTGTGTGTGTGTGTGTGTGTGTGTGTGTGTGTGTGTGTGTGTGTGTGTGTGTGTGAGTGAGAGAGAGAGTGAGTGTGTGTGAGTGTGTGTCTGAGGTTGTGATTGGTCAGATCTGTCCTGTCACTGATGGAGGGTAGAAAGGGAGGCTGATATGATGATTGATAGACAGGAGAGCGGTGTAGTCTGTACTCATGGTGTGTGTGTGTGTGTGTGTGTGTGTGTGTGTATGAGACTGTGTGTCTGAGACTGTGTGTCTGAGGTTGTGATTGGTCAGATCTGTGACCTGTCACTGATGGATGGTAGAAAGGGAGGCTGACATGATGATTGACAGACAGGAGAGCGGTGTAGTCTGTACTCATGGTGTGTGTGTGTGTGTGTGTGTGTGTGTGTGTGTGTGTGTGTGTGTGTGTGTGTGTGTGTGTGAGTGAGAGAGAGAGTGAGTGTGTGTGAGTGTGTGTGTGAGGTTGTGATTGGTCAGATCTGTCCTGTCACTGATGGAGGGTAGAAAGGGAGGCTGATATAATGATTGATAGACAGGAGAGCGGTGCAGTCTGTACTCATGGTGTGTGTGTGTGTGTGTGTGTGTGTGTGTGTGTGTGTATGAGACTGTGTGTCTGAGACTGTGTGTCTGAGGTTGTGATTGGTCAGATCTGTCCTGTCACTGGATGGTAGAAAGGGAGGCTGTTATGATGATTGACAGACAGGAGAGTGGTGTAGTGTGTGTGTGTGTGTGAGTGTGTGTGTGAGAGTGTGTGTGTGATGTTGTGATTGGTCAGATCTGTCCTGTCACTGATGGATGGTAGAAAGGGAGGCTGATATGATGATTGACAGACAGGAGAGCGGTTTAGTCTGTACTCGTGTGTGTGTGTGTGTGTGTGTGTGTGTGTGTGTGTGTGTGTGTGTGTGTGTGAGTGTAGTCTGTACTCATGGTGTGTGTGTGTGTGTGTGTGTGTGTGAGCGGTGTAGTCTGTACTCATGGTGTGTGTGTGTGTGTGTGAGCGGTGTAGTCTGTACTCATGTGTGTGTGTGTGTGTGTGTGTGAGCGGTGTAGTCTGTATTCATGGTGTGTGTGTGTGTGTGTGAGCGGTGTAGTCTGTACTCATGGTGTGTGTGTGTGTGTGTGTGTGAGCGGTGTAGTCTGTACTCATGGTGTGTGTGTGTGTGTGTGTGAGCGGTGTAGTCTGTATTCATGGTGTGTGTGTGTGTGTGTGTGTGTGTGTGTGAGCGGTGTAGTCTGTACTCATGGTGTGTGTGTGTTTGTGTGAGCGGTGTAGTCTGTACTCATGGTGTGTGTGTGTGTGTGTGTGTGAGCGGTGTAGTCTGTACTCATGGACTCTTTCCTGTTTTCTAGCTGGTATCATTTCCCTCCTGGATGAAGATGAGCCACAGCTCAAGGTACGAGTGCTCATCAAACACATGCGTGCTTGTTACATGGACCGATATGGTTATTAACTGTATTCTTCTTCTCTTTAAGGAGTTCGCTCTACACAAACTAAACTCGATCGTCAATGACTTTTGGGCTGAGATTTCAGAGTCAGTCGACAAAATGTAAGTAGCGCTGACCGGGGGTCACTTCTGAAGGCATGATGAATATGCATATATACAGGTCCTTCTCAAAAAATAAGCATATTGTGATAAAAGTTCATTATTTTCCATAATGTAATGATAAAAATGTAACTTTCATATATTTTAGATTCATTGCACACCAACTGAAATATTTCAGGTCTTTTATTGTTTTAATACTGATGATTTTGGCATACAGCTCATGAAAACCCAAAATTCCTATCTCAAAAAATTTGCATATTTTCATCCGACCAATAAAATAAAAGTGTTTTAAAACAAAAAAAGTCAACCTTCAAATAATTATGTTCAGTTATGCACTCAATACTTGGTGGGGAATCCTTTTGCAGAAATGACTGCTTCAATGCGGCGTGGCATGGAGGCGATCAGCCTGTGGCACTGCTGAGGTGTTATGGAGGCCCAGGATGCTTCGATAGCGGCCTTAAGCTCATCCAGAGTGTTGGGTCTTGCGTCTCTCAACTTTCTCTTCACAATATCCCACAGATTCTCTATGGGGTTCAGGTCAGGAGAGTTGGCAGGCCAATTGAGCACAGTAATACCATGGTCAGTAAACCATTTACCAGTGGTTTTGGCACTGTGAGCAGGTGCCAGGTCACGCTGAAAAACGAAATCTTCATCTCCATAAAGCTTTTCAGCAGATGGAAGCATGAAGTGCTCCAAAATCTCCTGATAGCTAGCTGCATTGACCCTGCCCTTGATAAAACACAGTGGACCAACACCAGCAGCTGACATGGCACCCCAGACCATCACTGACTGTGGGTACTTGACACTGGACTTCAGGCATTTTGGCATTTCCTTCTCCCCAGTCTTCCTCCAGACTCTGGCACCTTGATTTCCCAATGACATGCCAAATTTGAGCGTCAGTCCAGTGCTGCTTCTCTGTAGCCCAGGTCAGGTGCTTCTGCCGCTGTTTCTGGTTCAAAAGTGGCTTGACCTGGGAATGCGGCACCTGTAGCCCATTTCCTGCACACGCCTGTGCACGGTGGCTCTGGATGTTTCTACCCAGACTCAGTCCACTGCTTCCGCAGGTCCCCAAGGTCTGGAAGCGGTCCTTCTCCACAATCTTCCTCAGGGTCCAGTCACCTCTTCTCATTGTGCAGCGTTTTTGCCACACTTTTCCTTCCCACAGACTTCCCACTGAGGTGCCTTGATACAGCACTCTGGGAACAGCCTATTCGTTCAGAAATGTCTTTCTGTGTCTTACCCTCTCGCTTGAGGGTGTCAATGATGGCCTTCTGGACAGCAGTCAGGTCGGCAGTCTTACCCATGATTGCGGTTTTGAGTAATGAACCAGGCTGGGAGTTTTTAAAAGCCTCAGGAATCTTTTGCAGGTGTTTAGAGTTAATTAGTTGATTCAGATGATTAGGTTAATAGCTCGTTTAGAGAACCGTCTCATGATATGCTAATTTTTTGAGATAGGAATTTTGGGTTTTCATGAGCTGTATGCCAAAATCATCAGTATTAAAACAATAAAAGACCTGAAATATTTCAGTTGGTGTGCAATGAATCTAAAATATATGAAAGTTTCATTTTATCATTACATATTGGAAAATAATTAACACTTATCACAATATGCTAATTTTTTGAAAAGGACCTGTATATAATGCATCATATCTCATTATTTTATTTTTTAATTTTTTTACTAGAATTTTACTTTTGTGTAAAATATCAACAATCAAAATATAAAAAAGTATTATTATTATACTAATAATAACAATTAAATACTCAATTTGTATTTTACACTACGATAATATATTTGATTTTAAACATCATAATTATTATATTAATAATTAAATGCATGTTTTAATTTTACCGTGAAATATGACACTTGCAATGGTAATATTTTATAGTTTTTTAAGTAATTTAAATAATAAAATAAAGTAATTATAATGCTAACATTTATTACATTACAGTAGTATTATTGCAGTAGTATTGATTTTTTAATAATAATTTTAACCTGAAAAGTATGACCCATGTGAATTGCATACATCCAAGAAAAATATATAATTGTAATTTTACTTTTGTGTAAAATATCAACATTATTATTATTATACTAATAATAATTAATTTTTTATTTTACACTACAATATTCTGTTTGCAATAGTAATATTTCTTCTTTTTAAAATAATTTAATTATTATTATTATTATTATTATTATTAATTAAATACTTTTATTTATTTTTATACTTTTTACAGTGAAAAATGACTATTGTAAGAGCATTATTTCTTTATTGATTTTTAAGTAATTTAAATAATAAAATAATTATGATGTTTAATAATGCAAACATTTATTACAGTACAATAGTATTATTGCAATATAGTTTTTTCAAAAATTAAAAAAGATTTATTATAATGCTATTAATGTTAATAATACTTTTTATTTTACAGTACAATAATCTTGCAAAACAATTTCTTATTGATAAAAAAACTTTTTAAATAAGAATAATAATAATAAATATTATTATTAATAAAGTTTATTACCTTTTACATAGCACTTTCTCTGCACTCGAAGCACTTATGGAAGGGGAAATCTCTTCAGACACCAACAATATATATGATAAAATATTAATAATAATGATAGTTCCTATTGAACGTTTTTTTCCCGGATATTGTTTGATGAGGGGCTTTCTTTCATGGCACATGTATGGATAAATGATGAACAGAAGCTGCTAATGTCATAGTATGAAATCTTATTGTTTTACAGTTAAATTTTCTTCTTTTGTGTTAAGATCATAGAGGTTTGGCATGAAGTGATGAGCATTGAGTGTTTGGATGCTAATGAAGTGTTTGCTCTCCTTCAGCGAGGTCCTGTATGAGGATGAGACGTTTCGGAGCAGAGAGTTTGCTGCACTGGTGGCGTCTAAAGTCTTTTACCACCTCGGAGCGTTTGACGAGTCTTTGAACTACGCGCTGGGAGCTGGAGATCTCTTCAACGTCACGGACGACTCCGAGTATGTGGAGACCATTATTGGTAAGGTTCAGCCAGGGTGCATTAAACCACACCACAGTAATCCACATATCATCTGAAGTCTTTCTGGAAAACAGACTAACTAACTAAAAGCATATGCTCGGGACATTATTGTAACAAAATAGATCGTGAAATAGATAAGCTCCTGGTCCAACAGGTGCTTTAGAGCTACATCAAGCTACATAACATCATTTAAAAAATTAAAATTACACTTTCACTTTAGACCAGCACAGAGTGTTTTTATTAGCTTCCTGTCGCGATATAATGGGGATTTTTAGTCATATAATGCTGTTAAAATGTTGTATTTAGCATTTTATATCGAGCTTTCGCTACACCAGCTTAGCATCTATAATGTAAACATCCATTATTGATGTAAAAATAGCTGAAATCACACACAAAACATAAGGCAGTCATTGTGTGTTTATTAGCTTCTTATTTAACGTGTAGAAATGTACAATGGGTTCGTTCTTCACTGAGCTCAAAGTGTACGATGAGCGCGTGCAGGAGGGCAGGATTGACTCACGGAAGATGATTGACAGCTTTAGACATCGAATAAGCGTGTGACGACTCGTATCTGACGAAATCAGGAAGCAGAGATACACAGCTCACTGTGAAGGCTCTTTCACAGAGCGTATACCGTAGTGGGAAATTAATAGAAATTAGGGATGCAACAATACAGTTAATCCACGGTTCAATACATACCTCGGTTTGGTTCGGTTCTGATGGCTTGTCCACATACATTTTTTGTTATTCTATTCTTAGGCGATAGGAACAGCAAGAGGTTAAAGAGAAAAATACTATTTTTTTATTGCAATACTTTCTTTATTTTACTTAAAAGAATTGAAAAACCTTACTTAAACTTAACTTTACTAAAAAAAAACTTTTTTACACATTCCTAGTGTATTGGATAATACAAAAAATACAAATATATATAAGATTTACACTGGCAGCTCAGAGCTGTACAGCAGCATTTAAGTATGAAATTGAATGAATAAATGTAAAAATAAAACACTACATAGACTTCACTATAAAATATACATTGATTCTTATTAAAGCTACTGTATTAGTTTTTCAGTCAAGAGCAGTGGGTGATTTTCTGTCTTTTGTAGTTGTATTAACATTAAAGGGATATTTCACTCAAAAATGAAAATTCTGTGATGGAGAAATGAATACAGGTTTGAAACAACATTAGAGTGAGTAAATAATGAGCTCATTTTAGAGGTGAACTGTCCCTTTAAGGACCGCGTGTTCACTTAGGCTGCCCTGTTGTCAATTTAAGACCTGCGTGCATTTAATATACAGACACGATTGCGATTTTACTCTCACTTTAGGCATAACCGACTGTGTTTATGTTAACCTTGTGTGTATTAGACAGAATTAGCGCAGTAAGACGACTTGCTTGACAGGCATTTAGTGCTCATGTTAAAACAGTGCACGCGAATGAAACCGGCAAGGCTTTAAAACGCATGCATATGATGAACTTTGGTGATTGTGAATAACTATAGTGTCCCGTGAGTATAACTCTACCACTAACCTGTGATGTATGTCGCGTTGTTCAGTATGTTGGGATGGAGGCAAATTATAGAATGTGTGGAAAAGAATTTACTAAATGCTAAATCAAAAAACACAATTCACAAGCGCGTATTGAACCGTGAATGCTGTACCGAACGGTTCAATATTATATTGAGAATTGTGGCATCCCTAATAGAAATGTTATTCTGTATGACGAAATGTGGTGATAAATCAATATTTCTCCAAATATCCGCACTTTTGGACTAGGTGCATATCCGTGTGATATAATATTCAAAATATCATCCATTACAGATCGATTGTTTTGCACTCCTGACTAGTGATGTCAAGGTACCAAAAGTCCAGTAGTCGGTACCAATACCATAAAAAATGATGGTACTCAGTACCAATTTCAGCACCACAGCAATGTTTTTTTATATAACTATTCAAAAAAATGAATTAAACGCATTACGTTTATTATTTATGATGATAATCATAGGTAAATAATACATAAACATTTAAAGGCTGAATGCTGTTTAAAAGTAAACATTGTTTATAAAAAAAAAGCAACCATCTAGGCATTATTATTACTATTATTATTAGTAGAGACGTGGCTAAGTCTACTGTACAACAGTAGCCTAATATCTATTCTGTCAATTTCCATTTTTTAAACAGAACTTTTATTTTGGCGGGTTTCCGTGAAGGCCTTTTGAGTGTCTGTGATCATGAGTTTTCTCAAATGAAACGGTGAAGTTTCATGAAAAGACGGTTTATGCGTCACATGACAGGCTAGGCCTACATCAAAGATAGCGAGCGAGTGTCACTCACACAAAGACGCAGAACACGCAGGAGTTATACTTAAATAGTGTTTTGCAGTTTAATATTATTCACAGACACTATATTCGGCAAGGCTGGACCCCAGCGCTTAGATAAAATCGCAAGCGACTGAATGCAGATGTGGGGACCGTGGGAGTCGGTACTACCGGCACGACAGAAATGCTGCTATCGGCACATTTTTATAATTTCAGTACCAAAGTACCAGTACTTGTGACATCTTGTTACAAGTCCATGTAAAGTCAAAATTAAACTTGTATTCTGAGTTGCTCACACCACAGATACATGTTATTAACCACCTAGCCAAATTTGAATCATAAAAATCCGCTAAGAACATAAAATATCTTATCGAAATCTTGAAAAATAAGCAGCATTCTCTGCGCTCAAACGCTGTGGGCGTGTCCGCTGCACCGAGACCACGCCTACTCGCTGGAAAGCTGCAGACCGTAAGCACACAAGACAACACTCACGCACAGCTCATTAATCCACCTCTTCTTGACATCTCTTTGTTTTGTAGGCTGTTTTGTAAGTTATAGGCTGTAGTAACTAACGGCACTCACAGTAACTCGCAATCTAGCGGTGAACTGATGCGAAATTTCGACTGTGCTCTAGTTATGGGAGAGGGGCCACATGCCAAGCGGCCCAGTGCGTCATCGAGCCACCGCTTTAACCCCGCCAAAAATCCAGAACACAGCAATGGTGAAAAACTGTTTAAAGGTCTAACTTCTGAATTCAGGACTACATAGTTCACAGTCTTTGCAATGTGTTTCAACAATACATTTCTAACTGAACGTGTGTGTTCAATATAATGTGAGTGAGCCGATTGAGTGTCAGGGCACAAACGCAGCAGGATCGGATTACATTCATCACATGAGCTGAGGAGCACGGCCGTGGCTGCATTCACAGCGCGGGATCAGTCTGATGCATTTTCAGTTCATGTCTTTGTGTTTAACTTTCATAGGAAGTTCATTTGAAGAGTTGAAACACTCACTTTGCTCTCCACCGCTCCGATTACATGAATCTCCGCAGCTCCCCGAGCCGAGTGCTGTGAGTGTGATGTTGAAAACATGAGGAAACAGCGCCTCCTGCTGGCTGTAGTCTTCAGCCTCTGGACAAAAACTCCTCCGATGATGCAAGTCATTTTGCGTCATCTGAGGATTTTTTCCAGATGAAAATACATAATTCTCTCGTCTCAGTGGGATATGAGGGGGGAAAGTAGGATAATTTGAATATACTGCCGGGTTTCTACTGATACAAAGCTTAATGCTAATCGCTGAAGTAACCCTTTAAGAAATGAATGTCACTGCAACCCAGTTTTATCATAAACAGTGTTCAGATATCGAATCTGGAGGCTTTAATCTGTCTAATGATGCTGAGTTTGTCCAGATGAAGTAAGACTGTGATGTTTTAATGAGCAGTGAATATTGAACAACAGTAATCTGGGGCCGTCTGCGATCCTTGACACTCAAGGGGTTAAATTGATCAACGCTGTTCTTTTGAACTTTCTATTCATCTATTCCCTGAAAAACATGCATCACAGTTTCCACAAAAATATGAAGCAGTAGCACAGCTGTTTTCAACACTGATAACAATCATACATGTTTCTTGAGCGTCGAATCATCATATTGAATGATTTCTGAAGGATCATGTGACACTGTTCAGCTAATATATATTCAAACAGTTGTAATTTGCAGTATTGCTGTACTCTTGATCAAACATTGAGTATGTGTTCTTTCGCCCATCAGCCAAGTGTATCGATCATTACACCAAACTGCGTGTTGAGAACGCCGAGCTGCCGGAGGATGAGGAGAAGAAAAATATCGACCCTCGTCTGGAGGGGATCGTCAACAAGATGTTCCAGCGCTGCCTGGGGGATCACAAGTACAAACAAGCCATCGGCATCGCACTGGAGACCAGACGCCTGGACATCTTTGAGAAAACCATCCTGGAGTCGGTATGTGATTTATCCGCAGAATATTAATATTTCTGAGCCCTCATTCATCACCAGTGCGTAGAAAAGCTTCTATATTTCGTCCTACGAATGAAATTTCAAATGTGCCTAGGTAAAAGAAAATCTGGTGTAACGATACTGTGTCACGATTCGATATAAATCTCGATACTGAACTCACGATACGATATGTATCCTCATATTTTAAGCCTAAATAAAGAGATTTTTGATATTATTATTATTTAAAAAAACGAATCATTCTTTCCTAAAAATAGCTGTTCAAATCTTCTTGTGAAAAATTAAAATCCTGTATTTGTTCAATATATATCACAGAAAAAAACTAAATATGGCAATGACAGTTGTTTTTTATGATAACTTGCCGACCTAGAGCACATCTTAATCATTATCTCCAGGATCTAAAGATATTGGGGATATAAAATGTGAAACTCTCCCCAAATTTAATGCATAATTCATTTAGGAATATCATTAGGTTTTTTGGGAAGTTGCACCATGTGAGGTTTTACAACCTGAACTAAACTAGCATTGTCATAATGTTTTCCCTGCACGTTTGTTGCACCACGTTTGTGGACAATGTATGACACATTTTTTTTTAATGAATATATTTTAAAACAGGCTGTTGTGTAGATGTGGGTAGATCATATGTTAATGAGCATGTTTTGTTTGTCCGACAGAATGACATCGGTGGTTTGCTGGCCTACAGCCTGAAGATCTGCATGTCCCTCATGCAGAACAAGAAGTTTCGTAACGAAGTTCTCCGAGTTCTCGTCAAGCTGTACATGAACCTGGAGAAGCCTGACTTCATTAACGTCTGCCAGGTGACCTGTCCTGAGCGCACTTCAGCTTCATTGTGCCTTCAGAGATTCCTCTCTAACGTCTCTTTTTTCATCGTAGTGTCTGATTTTCCTGGACGACCCTCAAGCTGTGAGTGATATTTTGGAGAAGCTGGTGAAGGAGGACAACCTCCTGATGGCCTACCAGATCTGTTTTGACCTGTATGAGAGCGCCAGCCAGCAGTTCCTGTCCTCGGTCATTCAGAACCTCCGGACCGTAGGCACACCCATCCCCGCTGTGCCCGGCTCCACCAACACGGGCACTGTGCCCACCCAAGAGAAAGACAGGTGGGAGATTGAGGTTACCTCTTCCATATGAATTATGAAGAAGAATGATAGGGGTGTGTGTATTATATCGATATTTCAATATGTATGGATACTGAAATATCTGAACCGGTTCCAGTGCTCCTTTACTGCACTATCTATATTCCTGCTGTGTCTTCTCTCCGATGGCGAATGACACACACCCGCCTCCTGTCACTCACACGTCTCATCTGCTCCGGTTGAATAGTGCTTGTTTTGCGCATAATCTTACTCATGCAGGGTTCGAGTAGGGCTGTGCAATTAATCAAAATTGTTAGCATTGCACGATTTCTAAACGCAGAAAGATTTAAGCCATCATGAGTCGCGTTCTCCATGAAGATGAGGACGTTTCAGCAACGGATATATGGATTTCCAGCTCTTTCATGCGCTCCGCTACTAGATATATTTATGAAGAAGAGGGGAAAAAACCCTGTACAGCTGTCAGCAGCTGTACGTCCATTTTGGCACAGCTTTCAATGTTGTTACAGAAAGGGTGAAGATGGTTCTTCTCACATGACCACATTCTGAAAAGTTGAGATTTGGATGTGGAAAGGACGCACCTGGAAAAAAAATTTGCGCGCGTCTACATTTAAAAATAACGAATTAGAGCGTGCAAAAGACGCAACGTGACCTGTAGTGTGCGATCTGAATGCAGCACGCCTTAATCTAGCAGAACAGAGTCCGTTTACTAGCCTGACGTGGTCATACTTAATTCTAGTCAGAATATGAGTCTGATTGGGCTGTGTTTCAACCGAACCAGGAAAGACCTCAATTGGATAGACCCGCAACCAATCAGAGCAACGGAGCGACGCGTAACGTTAGTTATCAAATGTCAACAGAACTCATTTGCACTGTGTTGCCAAATCTGTGTTTTTCTCCTGTCCAAGGGTTGAAGCGACCCCAATTATGCGATATATAGACCCAGGAATGCCAATTTTAGCAGGCAACCTTGCCAAAATAACACACCTTTTACCTTCAAACGCCATATTTTTCTGGAGAACCCCCTCCCCCTTTTGTGCGACATTGCTAAAAAACTTTGCAACCCTGTCTGCACGCGCTGGATTAAGTAACGTTACAAGAAGAAGATGAGTGTAAACGATCTTTGCCGGTGTTGTAAAAATAATTTAAGGATACACAGAGTACTTCCCAACACGATCATCATTTCTGAGAGAAATAGTGAAGGTGAATGCATATACGAACCAGTTCTCCGTTTAGGATAAGAGCAAACTCAACCCAAAGCGCCTTTGATGACGTGGATGATTACGTTACTGTTGATCATCTGTCCATCATCGTCTAAAGCCCGACCTGATGATTTCATTGGTCCGAACAGTTTCTGTTCAGGCATAATAACTCCTCTATGGAGCGAGTCCAGACCGAAAGGCCCCAGCAAAAATGTTGTGGGCAGGGCTAAATTCGGCTGGCATCCAGCATCTGTTTACCATTACGACATGGAAGAAGGCACAGAAACAGGGAAGGTGAATTCAGGGCAGGATGAGGACCAAAAGAAGGAAAGATGATGCATCACATCCAGGTCATTTACGAGACCCGTCAAGCGTTCACTGCGTTACAACTGCGTTTTAAGGGCCATTCACACAGAACGCATCTTTGCACAAGTCCTAGTTTCGAGCTCACACCAAAAGCGTGCGCTCCACTGATCTATAGAAGTGCCGCATGCATAAAGCCGCCTCCCAGACAGCTCATAAGTACCTAATTGAGTAGTCTCCGCTGAAAGTTTGTGAAACGATCACTGCAGAGGCTGGTGTTGGTGGTGCTTAAGGTAGCTGTTCACAAAATGAATCCACCTCTTCTTGATATCTTTCATCAGTAATTTATCGTAACTAGGTAAAATGCATTTACGTGATGAAGGCATACCTAGCTAGCTGTCGGCTGTAGTAACTAACAGTAGTGACAGTAGTTTGCGATTTAATGGGTGAACTGATGCAAATGTGCTCGAGTTATGGTGGTGTTAGTGGCTCCAGTGCATCATCGAGCCACCGTTTTAGTACAACACAGTTCACAGTGTTTCATTAATACATTTATAATGTGTTTAGAAACACATTTTAAAATTGCCTTTACAGGGACTTTAATTTAGTGATTCCTCTGCGTACTACACTGTGAGAACCACTGGTGTAAGTGATTTAATTTCATTGGTAACAGCCCTAGGGCCCTATTTTAACGATCTGAAACGCAAGTGTCAAAGCACGAAGCGCAAGTAACTTTGTGGGCGGGTCTCGGCGCTGTTGCTATTTTCCCGGCGGGATAAATGGCTCTTGTGCCCGGCGCAAATCTAAAATGGGTTGGTCTGAAGTAGCTTCATTATTCATAGGTGTGGTTTGGGCGTAACGTGAATAAACCAATCAGAGCGTCATCCAACATTCCCTTTAAAAGCAGGTGTGCAAGTTCCATTATGGATTGCTATTATTATGGCGTATTTACCAGGCGCACGCCAGGAGCGGTTCACAGCCGAGAGACTGATGTTCTTGTAAGCCTGAATAATTTGTAAGCTAGATTTATGCCTATTTTTTCACATCTTCGTGGCACACCACAATGATTTCCGTCATCTCATGTGTTAATATTTTTTTAGTGTAACAATTTATGATTTGCAAAAATAACTGTTGCATCTGTGTAGATTACATGAGCAAAGTGTTTGCGCGTTGTGCACGCTATACATTATGGTCAAGCATGCGCCCTTAAAATAGCATAATGAACAACGCGCAACGCGCCACTGACTTTAGACTAGGTTTTTTCTGGTCAGTGGTGCAATTGTGTAATGGAACAGCAAAATGGCACCAGGGATTGTTTGCGCGAACACGCCTCCTTTTTGCGCTGAACCGCCCAGGAGCGCAAGTTCATTCACTAGTTTAGCGACGTGCTTCTGTGGAGGGAAAAAATAGGAATGACACATGCGTCGGTGTACAAAGTCAATTGCGCTGGGTGCAAGATAGGGCCCCTAGTGTCTTATTATTATTCCCTCTGGTAAATATCACAAATAAGCAGATTTAAATAGGCTATGATAGAGCACTGAGAGAATATTTGACTCGGACAAGTGAGTGACCGATTGACTTGTCCGAAGAACAAGCACATGACAAAGCTTAATGTCGAGCCCTGTCTTGTAACATAAATTGTAAGCATCAATCTGTGTTTAATTTTTACACTTAACTATCCAGCGACAGCAGATTATCTATGTGGTGGATATGTGGCATTTTTCCTTATGGTATCGAATATCTGTATTTTTCAGGGTGTCGTAGTGTTGGAAGTTCAAGTATCGTGACTACACTAGTGTGTAAGGAAAAATACTAATATTGTAATTTTTTTAAATCTCTAAACTATCTTATGGTGTCTGTGCGTTCACGAGATGCCTGCGTTCCCGTTGCGTTTATCTCTTGCCTTATGCAAGTGCGAGAGAAAGTACATGCAAGGTTACTGAAATACTAAAGTCACTTCTTGTGTGAGCTTCACTTTGTACTTCTGTCATGTGGAAATGTCGCAAATTCAGTTGACACATAAGGAATAATGTGCTTATTTCAGTGATGCAATGGAGACCGAAGACAAAGCTGGAAGCTCTCCTGCTGGAAAGGCTGCGGATGTGGTGAGTCTTCACTTCGAGTCCTTTATCTCATCAGATATTACGCGTGAATTAAATGGGTGTTGTTTTATGTATTCGAAATAGAAGGAGGAGCCAAAAGACCAGAACTCAAAAATGATCAAAATACTAAGTGGTGAAATGGCCATTGAGCTGCACCTTCAGTTCCTCATACGAAACAACAACACAGACCTGATGATACTCAAAAACACAAAGGTGAGGAACTGATTCAAGACTCAGATCTTTGACGGCCGCTGAATCAAATCTCAAAGCTAACTATAGTTTTATTCCGGATTCATTTCAGGATGCGGTGCGGAATTCGGTGTGTCACACGGCGACGGTCATAGCAAACTCATTCATGCACACGGGAACAACAAGTGACCAGTTTCTACGGTAAAGCACATTCACAGGCTCCCTGGCTGAAGTTTGGCCTCTTGATGCAGAGAACAAGAAAACTGAGATGAGAATTGGCACCTTGTTATTTTACAGAGAGAATTTGGAGTGGCTGGCGAGAGCAACTAATTGGGCCAAATTCACAGCAACAGCAAGTCTTGGCGTCATTCACAAGGTGAACATTATCATATGATCCAGGCACCTTCCACAGATAGGCAGCAGTTCAGTTATCTATTAGCCTGTCTGGCTCAGATTTCTGTCTTTTGATTTACATTTGTTTGTTGTATGTTTTTATGACTTTGTCTGTTTTAGGTTTGGTTGTTTTATGTTTTAGATGTCTGTTTGTTTGTTTGTTTGTTTGTCTGAGTGTTTTAGATTAGTCTGTTTTAGGTTTGTTTGTTGTATGTTTGTTCTGTCTGTTTTACATTTCAGTTCGCTTGCTTTAGATTTGTCTTTTAGGTTTGGTTGTTGTATGTTTTAGTTTTCTGTTTGTTTGTTTGTTTGTTTGTTTGTCTGAATGTTTTAGATTATTCTGTTTTAGGTTTGTTTGGTGTGTGTTTGTTCTGTCTGTTTTACATTTGTTTGTATGCTTTAGATTTGTCTTTTAGGTTTGTTTGTTTGTCTGAGTGTTTTAGATTTGTCTATTTTAGGTTTGTTTGTTGTATGTTTGTTCTGTCTGTTTTACATTTCAGTTCGTTTGCTTTAGATTTCAGTTTGTTTGCTTTAGATTTGTCTTTTAGGTTTGGTTGTTGTATGTTTTTGTTTTAGATTTGTCTGTTTTAGGTTTGTTTGGTGTATGTTTGTTCTGTCTGTTTTACATTTGTTTGTATGCTTTAGATTTGTCTTTTAGGTTTGGTTGTTTTATGTTTTAGATGTCTGTTTGTTTGTTTGTTTGTTTGTTTGTTTGTCTGAATGTTTTAGATTTGTCTGTTTTAGGTTTGTTTGGTGTATGTTTGTTCTGTCTGTTTTACATTTGTTTGTTTGCTTTAGATTTGTCTTTTAGGTTTGGTTGTTGTATATTTTAGTTTTGTCTGTTTCAGATTTCGGTTTTGTTTGCTTTAGATTTCTGTCTGATTTTGTATGTTTATTTTTTTCTCTTTTCAAATTTCTGTCTGTTTTGCATTTCTGTTGTTTTAGATTTGTTTGTTTGTTGTATATTTTTGTCCTGTCTGTTTTCGAGTCTTTAAATTTAGTTTTTTGGCTTTTTTTGTTTAGATGTTAGTTTTTTTTGCTTCTTTTAGATGATTGTTTAGATGTGCATTTAGAGATTTGTTTGTAGTGAGAACTAATTATAACTAAATTTAATTTAAAACTAAAACGACCTGTTTGTCGTAAAATATATTTTACATTTTGAAAACTGTTGTACTGCATTTCATGTTTCACATGCACTCTGTCATTACAAAACAAGGGTGATTCCAGCATAGCATGAAGGTGGTGTCTAGCACTATTTGTGGAAAGTGCCTGAAATATTTTTTTCTTTTAAAAAAAATCATATTTTTTGATGTTATTGCCTTTTTATTTTCATTGTTAACTACTTGCTTTTGTATCCAGGGCCATGAAAAGGAAGCACTACAGCTAATGGCGACTTACCTGCCCAAAGACACCTCACCTGGATCAGCCTATCAGGAAGGGGGAGGGCTGTATGCCCTTGGGCTGATCCATGCTAATCACGGAGGGGACATCATCGACTACCTTCTGAGCCAGCTCAAGAGTGCCAGTAATGATGTAAGTACATAATCACATTTGAATAAAGATTTGCAGCACTGCGACTCCAAAGAGCAGGACTAATTCTCCATATTCATTCTTTGCAGATTGTCCGTCATGGTGGCGCTCTGGGTCTGGGCTTAGCTGCCCTGGGCACTGCTCGCCAAGACGTCTACGATCTGCTCAAATCAAACCTCTATCAAGATGACGCAGTAACAGGCACGTAATATAGTATAAAATCTTATACAACCCAGCTTAAAAAATACTATTACATATAAGCAAGCATCATTATTACTAATGATTTAAATATAAGGCAGTCACTCAGAATACTTTATCATGTGTTGTTCAGTTTTAAGTGGGCAGCAGTCTACACAGATCAGGCATAACATTATTACCACCTTCCTAATGTTGTGTTAGTGCCCCTTTTGCTGCCCTGCTCAGCCCTGACCCATCGAGGCATGGACTCCTCTAGACCCCTGAAGGTGTGCTGTGGTATCTGGCACCAAGATGTTAGCAGCAGATCCTTTAAGTCCTGTAATTTGTGAGGTGTGGCCTCCATGGATCGGACTTGTTTGTTCAGCACATCCCAAAGATGCTCGATTGGATTGAGATCTGGGGAATTTGGAGGCCAAGTCAACACCTCAAACTCGCTGTGCTCCTTAAACCATTCCTGAAGCATTTGTGCTTTGTGTCAGGAGCATTATCCTGCTGGAAGAGCCTCAGCCACCAGGGAATACCGTTTCAATGAAAGGCTGTACATGGTCTGCAACAATGCTTAGGTAGGTGGGACGTGTCAAAGGAATATCCACATGGATGGCAGGACCCAAGGTTTCCCAGCAGAACATTGCCCAAAGCATCACACTGCCTCCGCCGGCTCCTTCTTCCCATAGTGCATCCTGGGGCCATGTGTTCCCCAGGTAAGCCACGCACACGCACCGGCCATCCTCGTGATGTAAAAGAACACGTGATTCCTCAGACCAGGCCACCTTCTTCCATTGCTCCGTGGTCCAGTTCTGATGCTCACGTGCCACTGTTGGTGCTTTCGGCGGGTCAGGGGTCAGCATGAGCACTCTGACTGGTCTGCTGCTGTGCCGCCCCATATGCAACAAACTGTGATGCCCTGTGTATTCTGACACCTTTCTATCAGAACCAGCATTAACTTCTTGAGCAGTTTGAGCTCCAGTAGCTGCCTGTTTGATCGGACCACACGGGCCAGCCTTCGCCTCCCAACGAGCATCAATGAGCCTGGGCCGCCATGACCCTGTGGCCGGTTCTCCACTGTTCCTTCCTTGGAGCACTTTTGATAGATCCTGACCACTGCAGACCGGGAACACCCCACAAGAGCTGCAGTTTTGGAGATGCTCTGACCCAGTCGTCTAGCCATCACAATTTAGCCCTTGTCAAACTCACTCAAATCCTTACGCTTGCCCATTTTTCCTGCTTCTAACACATCAACTTTGAGGACAAAATGTTCACTTGCTGCCTAATATGTCCCACCCACTAACAGGAGCCGTGATGAAGAGATCATCAGTGTTAGTCACTTTATAATGTTATGCCTGATCGGTGTATATTTCAAGGTTAAGCTCACCTGTCTTGTTGTTAACTGGTGTTGTCACAGGAGAGGCGGCCGGTCTTGCTCTGGGGCTGGTGATGTTGGGCTCTAAGTCGGCCCAGGCAATAGAGGACATGGTGGGTTACGCTCAGGAGACCCAGCATGAGAAGATCTTGCGCGGATTGGCTGTCGGCATCGCCATGGTGATGTACGGAAGAATGGAAGAGGCTGATGCTCTAATTGAAAGTCTATGCAGAGATAAGGTGAGCACGGTTTTAAATATATTTTTGATGTTTAATTTTTGCTGGGAGATTTAAAAAAAAACTATATTAAACTCAACCATAAGGGCAGCACCTTAATTTTTCATGCAAATGTAACCGTTCATAACACCATTTTCTAGATTATTTTTTTATGTCTTTTCATGCTAATTGCGTCTCTCCCAGGCAGAATGCATTCTTTGTAGTCTAAACTGTTTCCAGAAAGCGATGTTTATTCTGTGAATATGTTAACTGTGCAGCTCGCTGATGTCTGAGGTTCTGGTCTTGCGTGCAGGCAGCACATTGAGCTTCTGTTTTATCTCACTGTCCTGACAGGACCCCATCCTGCGCCGTTCGGGAATGTACACAGTGGCCATGGCATACTGCGGCTCTGGGAACAACAAAGCCATCCGACGACTGCTACACGTGGCTGTGAGTCTACACTAGCAAATATTACAAACAAGAAGTGTTATTAGACACCCAAAAAATATGAGAGTCATTCCTCAATTACAAGAAAGAAAACCGTTTGAAAATCAGTAAACTTATTCTGAAATGAGTAGCTTTATTAGATTAGATATTACCAAACATGTCAGTATTTTGAGAGTTTGTACTCGTAAATAAAACAAGGCCATGATCTGATATTTATTTTAGGACATGTAATAAATGTTTCACATGGTTTGAAGATTTCAAGGAATTAGAGTAAAAGTAGGACTTCTCTCCTGCAGGTGGCGGCATTTCCATACTCTGTTGTACTCGCATCAGAAGAGCTTGTAGTTTTTCTGTTTCCTGTTCTCTGTAACTTTAAAACATGAATATCAGGGCTGGGCGATATGACCCAAATCTTATATATCACGATACAAGTAATTTTTGCTTCAAATAAGTTTTATATCAACATTTCAACATAATACTAGCCTCAAAACTCTCAAGCTTACTGAAGACAGGTCAACTGCTCTATTGTATTTTGTTTCATTGTCGTTTTCCCTACCTGAAAAACATCAAGCGCTAGACATGCTACATAAAATGTGTAAATTAATCAAATGTATACAAATACAATGCAGTCTTTACTAGGGGTGGGACAAAATATTGATAGGACAATATATTGTTATATGTATCGATAGGCTGACGGCAAATATCTTTATTTTAATGAACAAAATAAGGCGCTCTAAATATTTTTTCCTGCTCCTGGCGTCACTGCTTCATGGCTCCTCGAGGTGGTGCTCAACACATGAGTGTGGGAAACGTGAACACAAGTTAACTAGCCTGAGGAAAAGAGGTGTTTAATGAGATGGCGGACAGCAGTGAGTAAAATAATAGATGCCCCAGCCATGTTTAATTCTGGAAAAAATGCACTTAAATTTCTCACAGGCATTTTGTTTTCATAGTTAGATAGATATCATGATGTATCATCATAGGGTTGTCTAGCAATATATTGATTATCACAGAATTGCTGTCGTGATTTTATCGGTATCCTAAGGTACCTTTCGATTCCCACCCCTAGTCTTTACTGTGTAAATTAAATATACATTTATTAATTATTATTATTAAAGTGATTCAGTCAAGAGCAATGAGAGATTTTTCTCTGTTGTTTGATTAGCATTAATAATGACAGCAGGTAAATTTGGACGCTGTCACTTTAAGAGCGACTGCACGGATCCAATATATTGTGTGGTTTCTTTCTCAACAACGTTCAGTTAAGACATAAATGAGTCTGTTTACTTGCAAATGCATGGTGACTTTTGACACTTAAAGAAACACTCCACCGCTTTTAGAAATAGGGCTTATTCAACATCTTTCCTACATTTAGATATGTAGGCATTTTTGTCTCTGTGCATGCATTGTTTTAGTTTGGCTGGGTCGCCGTTAGCTTAGCTTAGCATAATGAATGGAATCCTATGTTGCCAGCTAGCATGTCCCAAATAAAAGTGATAAAAAAACCCCACCTAATTACTTCTTGTGGCCTGTGTATTCACAACGAGTACAAATAGCGATGCAGATTAAGACTAGGTGATTTTCTTGGCAGATATTAACTTGGGACTATATTATGGGGAAGCACTGATACTTGGGCACAGAGATATCACACACCACATGCACAACTTACGCCGGTATGTTGCTAAGCTAGCGGCGACCCTGCCAAACAAAAACAAAGCATGCACTTAAACAAAAATGCATTTGCCCATATATCTAAATGTAGGAAAGATGTTGAATAAGCCCTATTTCTAAAAACGGTGGGGTGTTTCTTTAAGTGTGAGTATTTAACCATTCAAGCCCAATTCATGGCAAAAGGCACTCGGTTCAGTTCTCACGTGCTTATGAGCTCTCCGACAGCGCTGAGAAACGGTCTCTCAAAGAGCACGCATGTACTGAAATGAGTTGTCTTTCGCTGCTAATTGTGCTTCAATGGTTTAAAATAGCTTGTTTTTAAACCGCAATGCTTAAAAACGCATGCAAACGATAAGCTTTCGTGTCCGCAGCACATGACCGTAACCGTGATAAAGACCATAGTCCAAAATCTCTTCTTCTGGTATATCGCCCACCCCTAATGAATATGCTAGTGTTGTCATTTGATTATTTCTTCTAGATTTAGGCTCTGGTAAAGCTCAGGCCCTTCAACTTTATTGCTTGATTGTTTATACAATGGCAAGAAAATAACCTGGATGCCAAACGGAGCTAAATTTAGCCATTGCTCAGTGAGGGATTGAGCGTTCGCTTGCATAGACTTGGAAATTGTAGACATGTGAAAACCTGATAATTATGAATTAAATTTGTCAATAGCCGCTCAAACCACAGTAATGTGTTTAGTTGATTATGCCAGTCTTCTTTAAGATTAGTGAGTTTAATATAAACTAGTCCGAATGCACTGGTCTGACTTCTCTCTCCTCTTCCTGCCAGGTGAGTGACGTGAACGATGATGTTCGGAGGGCTGCCGTCGAGTCCATCGGATTCATCATGTTCAGGTATGGTGCTGCCTATCCTCACCTGTCTCTTCTGTCACCAGCGCTCCCTGCCGCCTCGTCCTGCGCTCCGTTATAAACAGATGAGCGTTGGGACGAGCCGCTCTCAGAATGCTTGCCAGTAACTGATGAATCAGCCCTTAATGTAAACACAGACGAGATTCCACCCATTCCTCTGCTGGCTTTCCACATGTGTTTCTTTCCACATCTGCTGAAGAGCCGGCAGTTGATGATCCCATTATGAGATCGATCACTTCCTGCTATCGTGCCCTGTGCCACTTGATTTGTCAGTGAGCGTGTGCCCACATTTTGCCGTCCTCCTTTGCTTCTACTTAGTGTTTCTGCGTTGAGTCTGTCATCAAATTCTGCCATATTCATAAGCAGTAATCCAACCTGAGATGAGTTACATCCTCCGTTTATAATGGAGAGATGCTGGTTTTCAAAGGCAGTAGTCGATCTAAAAAGCTTGAGGGTCATGTCCACTACACACTCGTACATGTTCTTTCATTCAAAACATCTGAACGTCGAGTAATTCTTGAAATAGGCAGCATTGATCGATTGATCAGTACTTTTTAAGACAAAAATACCTTTTTAATTAGCATAGGTCCCAGCTATAGTCTCACCCACAGATATCGATCATGTTCCACCTTTAGACGTCTGCTAGAACAGGTTGTGTTGTCCTGTGTACTTCTATTTTTAAAGTCTTCATTATTGTCAGTCAGTTCCTCCTCAGGGGATCTGGGCCAAGTAGAACTGGGTAACTATTTTAAGCCCTAAAAAGGCCATGCGATATTCCCATGATCAACTGTCAGTTAAACAAAAAAATACTATGTGAACCCTTCCTGTGTTTAGATCTGCAGCAATTCAACAGGTTTCTGTCGTCTGTACATGCATATCACACCAAACAGTGTCTCTCGCTACAAACGCAGGTAGAATATTCTCACTATGAGATTATAACCGTGAAACATGTTGAATGTATTTAGTGGCAGCATCAGGGGTGCAAACTTGTCACCTTTCGGCGAAATTCACAGTTTTCAATCAATAATTGTGATTTGTCTAGATCCGGTGAGTTTTTGTAAATGGAGAGGTGGTGCGGAGTCACGGTGAATTGGTGAAGTTACTCATTCACCTGAGCTTGCTGTGCTGTGCTCATGTGGTTTGTAAGCATTTAAAGCCAATCACAGTCAAGCAGCGACAGACGACTCGCTTCTCCGTTTGTGCGAGAGACTGTTCAAAACTCCCGCGCTCTGTGAGAAACAGAGTTATATTTGCCGCTTTATTGGCCTTGACTGGTTATATATACATACGCATGTGTCAATGCCCGTCTTTGCAAGTATCCTCGTAAACAGTCATTAATGTCTTAAAGTCAACAAGTAAACAGACAGTCTAATGGACTAATGGACCCAGAACCAGAGAAACCTGGGCATCGCTTAAAGCAACAGTGTCTAATTTTCCTGCTGTCTGTCATTCATATTAATCAAACCTTATTGATTAATCAAATCTCTCACTGCTCAAGAGTAATCCACTTTTGTAATATATATATTTCATTTACACAATGAAGACTATGCAGTGTTTTTATACATATGATTGATTTATACAATGCTTATAGCTTTATTATTTATTTGTTCTCCTGTAGTTTTTTCTTTTGTCCTATTGCTTGTAATTACTTTATTCTTATTTAAACACTACCTTTACGACTAAAGAAATATTATCAGCAAGATGGTAGAAAACTGTACATTTCTCCTCTATTTCCACCCACTGCAACTCATACCACTGATGGATAAGCGCAGTTACAGTAGCAAAATATGTGGGAGCGCTGCTACATTGTGATGATATTGTATTGCAATAGAGGTAGCACATCAAAGTTAATACAGAATCAAAACTAGTTAGCACAGTATTTCTAATTGAAAGGGTTTAATGTCAATTTCTGGTTAGTGTTACACTTAAAAATAGTTACAAAAAAAAAAAAAATATATATATATATATATATATATATATATATATATATATATATATATATGCGATAATAAAAACATAAACCATTAATCATACCCAGCATGCATACAATATTACCTGAGAGATGGGAAGAGAAAGAGAGAAAGAGATGAATAAAAGAAGAGTACTACAGATGAACACACACACACACCACCTCTCAGCGTGAGTGAGTTCTCTTTCGCCTCTTGCTCTTGAATGTTTGCAAGGCTTAAATGCGTTTAGTTTAAACACAAATGGCAGCGTGTGCTGTTTAGGTCTCACCTGCGACAGCCGGGTGATGGCGACGTAAATGACTTCTTTGTTTTGTCTACGCTTTATTGATCATCGCAGCCAGAATGTGTATCCATCGACAGAAACCTAGATTAGCATGTCTGTTTTACACGTTATTAACCGTTAACCCCCTAGTAAACATTAAAGAGCATGTATGCATGAAACATTGTTTTCTTGACTCACAATGAAACCATGATGTCAGCTGTTTGTCTGGAGAAAAGGTTTATTTGGCAGTACTTCCATGAATCATAAAAACAAGTCAGTATTTACACATAATTCTCTTACATTTAAAAAAGCATTATTTTTAATTCAAGAACAGTCTACAGAAATAAAGAAGCCCTGCCAAAATTTCGGTAAGGCATTTATTTTTCCTTGTATACAGAAGGTAAGTGGAGGTGTGATTTATAGGAGCTACTTGTGCTTATATTTCTCAAGAAGGTGTCTTGTTTTGGCTTCACATTGTAGACCCTGTCAACCAAATTTGGGATGTTCCTCTCTTGTCCCCTAGTACTGTTTATTTTCACAGTACCGCCAATTATTAAGCTGCCCATTATTTTCACACGCAAAAGTTGTGTTGTGTCTTTTGATCGTTCTTAGACATTCATCTTATGTGCCATTATACACCATCTTGAAGCCTTTGGGGGATATTGTTTTGGCTGCAATGCAGAACAAACCCATGACCACTTTATATGGCCTTGTTCACCAAATCTCATCGGTTCCCATGAGGACTTGACTTTTTATGCCACAGAAACACTATGGCACGTCTCTAGTCTTGTCTGACGTGTGTCAGAGATACTACACGTAGCTTACGAGTTCGTCAGGTTTGCAGTTTTCATTCTCCGGCAGGAGCAGCGCGTCTAGCGTGATGTTTGCAGAGCTCTGCAGTTGCGTGGGACGCCGCCGGAGAGGACTTTGATAGCTTACGGGGCTAATGCCGTTTTTCATTCCGTGTTTCATAAACCGTTTTGAGTTTTCAGTCACTGATGAACGAAAAGAAAATCTGCTTCTCCGTTGCAGTTTTGGAGTCCTCACTGGTCTGTAGTTACAGGTGATGTAGCGCCTAAAGGCCTGCCTGAACGTCCTATTGAACAGCGTATAAACCAGAGGGTTGATCCCAGATGAAACATATCCCACCCATTGAAAGATATCCAACAACTGCTCCACTACATCTTTGTCGCACTCTTTACAGAGCACAGAAGTCACGTTAGTAATGAAGAAAGGGCACCACATCACAACAAACAACATGAAAACAATTCCCAGAACCTTTGATGCCCTTTGTTCATTGGTCAAGTTCTGCATGGACCTCCTCCCTATGGTGGACATCCTGCGGAGAGGAAACTCATCCCCTGTGTTCAGTGTTCGCTCTCTTTTTATTCCATTTGCAATGGCCACTTTCTTAGGTGAAGAGAGAGCCGGAAATTCCTGTTGGGAGACCGTGGAAATGGTGGACCTTGTAGCTCCCGATCTCAAAAGATCGGCCTTCTTGCGCAGTACTTGGATTGTCAGCAAGTAGATGATAATCATAATTGTAAGGGGTATAAAGAAAGCCGTCAAAGACCCATACACCTTGAAGTCCCCAAAGCCCTTTGCTGACAACAAACAGGTTTGGTTTATGTTGAATGTGATGTTGGGTTGATCGAAGAATTGCAGCCCTTTGATTGGAATAGGTATTGCAATACCTGATGAAGAAAGACCAATTGTTAAATTGAGGAGAGAGTAAGATTTACACAAAACATTAAAATGATCAAGCCTGTGGAAATAAACACAGAAACACCTAATCATGGCCTTTGGGATTACTCAGAACTTCTAGGCAGGTGTGGATTCACATCATGGACCTCAGGAAAAGCATATTTACATTTGTCTGAAATGTTCAGACACTCTTCAAGTCTTGACTTGCACTTGGCTCTCTTTTGGTCTCTGTCATGACATGATTCAACACACTCTGGTTTCGGCCTGGACCGAGAATGAGCTGCTCGCGACTACAACATTGGCAAGGTGGATACCCATGAGCAACATTGGACACCCCTAGACTAGGTTATTGCATAGCCAATCATTCCCTATGTAAGCTCCTGCCCACCTCTTTTTTTTAATCCCCATATATCACAAGCAGTGTCTCAGAACAAGCCGTTTGCAGATTCTAGCACTGATGTCACACATGCTTAGGCCTCGCCCACTAATGTTGACGGACTCCGCCCTGTTAGCACAGACCCCGCCCTCAGTGAGCTGTACATGGTCATGTTTATCTCCTCGCCAGAGCATTTAACAGCAGCATTCAAGGAATTATTACTTGTAATTTCAATACACAGATCTAATATATACAGACGTAGCCGATAAGTGCAATAAGACGTGAAAGAGAACTTTGTTTAATATTCACGGGACGCTCCGTCTGACATCCAGCTTTCTGTATGTCTGCTCAGAAACCGATATATATCAGAAGTTTAGACTGATATATGGCTTTAAAACACATGCAGATCATAAACTCTCATGAAGAACTGCAATGTCACGTGAGCGCGATAGAGATGATCATCAAAACCAAAAAGATGTTCTAGTTTTTGGCAGAGTATCGGAGGCATGAGCTGTACAGGCTCCGCCCTCTTCTGGATAGGGGGCGGAGCGGCAGCTCATTTGCATTTAAAGAGACATGCACAAAAACAGCAGGATTTTCCTTCCACTCAAAAATGGGCATTTACAACACGGTATAATAAATGATCTTTGGGGTATTCACTGAAACTTCAGACACATTCTGGAGACACCTGAGACTTTTTATTACATAAGGGGCATAATAGATCCCCTTTAAATGCAAAACTCATAGGGCAGTACAATCAAAAACAGCTTGAGATGCCCCTCTTGATATTGTGTAAAAATGTATAAAATTGCCAGTTATTACTAATAATAGCTTATGACATCGATAACACATCTTGGACTTTGTATCCATCACCATGAGCTCCTGTTATCCTGTTTTTTCTCAGTAAAACTGCTTTGTCAAATGTGAGATTTTCTCAGGATTGCACCGGGATGTTGTGTTCATGGTCAGTGTTGAAGTGACAGAGGACATGGCCTGCCTTTCATGGTGGCGAGACTGCTTCATGATTCCAGAACCGTGCGTTGAGCTCGTTCAAACAACACAAAGTACTCGTCTGTACTGGTGTTAACCAGCAGATATTTCAAGGTGTTTGCTTTCATTTCACCCCTACACGCTTATTGCTTGTATCAATGGAAGTTTGCTCCTACGATAACGTAAATTTATGTGTATGCATCTTTTTCCAGAGACAGTGAGTGTTGAGATCATTGGTCGGTGTGGAGAATAAGGACTGGGTTTCGCCACAGTTTGCATTTCGCCACAGTTTGCATAAAGCTATAAATGTTCATTTTATTAAATGTAGGTAAAGAAACTGTAGATTTGAGCCTGTCCCCATTTTTAAGCCTCTTCTGCTTTTGAGAGAAAGTGGTGGCAATTGTGTTAATGCAATTCCCTACATTTTCTTATGTTTTATAATAGTTATGAATCAGTATTTAAAGGAGTATTTGTTCATGTTGTAAAACAAAAAACTGATCTGGATTTTATGTAATATGCAAGTCCTTTCATTGTGACATACCTATAGAGATTAGCCAGACGAGTGCGATTTTAGCCAACGCTTTAGCTCTGGACTTGAACTGGCTGTGCTGGATTGGTTTCTTGATCGCTATGTAGCGGTCGAGGGAGATGGCGCACAGGTGCATGATGGACGCAGTTGAGAACAAGACATCCAGAAACAGCCAGATAGGGCACAGGAAGTCTGCAAGGGGCCATCTGGACTCTGAAATATGAAGAGAATAACACTAATCAATGGGTAGGCTGAATTGGAGATGGGACTAACTCTTTTTGTCATGTAACACAAACACGTAACTCATCTCAAAACCATTTCATGCATAACTTGACATTGTTGTGTTTCTGGAGACATACATCCATAACCTGCTCTCTCAAAGTTTCAAAACCCATCGGAAGAAGCCTAATATTATGAGTATTTTACATCACAGATGCCACGTAGTGCTACTAGTCATTTGAGTAGTTTTTGGTTAAGATGTTTTAAGTTTTTGCCAATACTTTCAGGTGACCGTTGTTTACACAGACTGGTTTTCATTTGTTTAAAATGTTTGGACATGCACATTAGAAATGCATTATTTTAAATGCATCACAGCCGTTGGATCTCATCTTGCGTTTAGTGGAACTTAACAATATTAAATAAATTGATACAAGCTTGAGTTTAACAAAAAACAGTTGATGGGATTAAACTCTCGGGGGCTTTTGGCCGGTTCATCAAGCTCTTCAGTGATGCTGTTTATTTCAGGGACTGACAGACATGAGATGGTGGATAATTGAGTTAATCTTCATCCCATTGCATTTACAGATGATCTTGTCTAAAGCCTTTATGATTTTGTTTCCATGTTGCCAGTTTTTCAGTTTGTCTTTAGATAAACTCATGCCATGTTATGACAAGTAGTAAAAGATGGTACATTTAGTAACATTCCTCAAAAAGTTAATTATAAAACTATTAATAAACCTGGATGATTTGAACAACGTGGCATTTCGCAAAAGCTCTTTTCAGACGTGATTTTTAGCTTGCATGGACCTAAACTACAGTATCTCCAACCTTGTGGTTTATAAGCAGACCTCCATGGTTTGGAGAGCCCTTAACCAGATGTTGAAAACTGGCATTCGACAGATCACCTTTACTCTTTACTAAACAGACCTTCGTAGAAGCTCCTCAGAGGGTACATTATTGCCAGCTTTCTGAGTCCAGCATGTTTTCCCAGTCATGTTGGATGTGAATTGATTTTAATCAGCATTAGTCAAATGTATAACATGCATTAGACAAACCATATTCTGTATTTTTGAAGCAGTTGTGCAGTATAGGTTAAATTTTAGGTTTTTTTTGTCGTAATCACATGAAACCTCTTTTAACTAAATGGCTATTGTTGCTCAAAGGATTTAAATCTAAATATATCTGCGAGCAGCAATTATCAGGGTTCAAGCACTTTCATTAAAGGGTAAATGTTTAAATTAGCAAGCCTGTAACCGTCACGACAATTTACAGCCAATACAGGCTATTTACCATAGGAAATAAATGGTATTTGAGTCTTTTTAACAGTTATCAAAGTTGAGCCAAAAACCTAGGAATAGTTCACGAAAGGTTTGTTTTTCTCCAATATTTAATGAACAATAAGATTGTCAGCGGGTGTCCTAGAGGCAAAGTTGCCCAGAATGAGTTCTACCATGTGGTATGAAGGTCGTGGGTGAAAAATCGTGTGGTAAACAATATATTATGTACATAAAAAACGCAAAGGCACCCATCCCCCCATCTAATAGCTGCTCAAACTTCATTGGCCACCACCGGACGCATATTTTGAGATATGCGAATGTCCTCAAAGACAGTCTGGGAAAATTGGACAAAGACATCACATGACGATTTTCAAGTAAATCAGACTTAGGTTTGTGTAGTTATAGGCATTTTAGTTTTTTCCCCCAATGTTGTAGTGCCACCAAGTGGCCAGTCGCCGCATGCTTTTTCACACCAAGACAGAATGAGCTCTTACACGTGTGCCAAGTTTGGTGAAAATATCTGTTCTGTTCTCGAGTTATAGCCATTTTTGCTTTGTTTGATAGTGGCTTCTGTTTGAGCTGTGCTTCATACATGACTACATTATCAACAATCAACATTAAAAATGCAGCTATTGTGACAACACCCTTATAACTACAATAATACAAATCATAATGTTTATTTATGTGCTAAAATACCAATGAATAAACATTTTACCAGCATTCTATGCTCCAAAACACTTATATGTAGCAAAACACCACTCCTGTGAACTGGGTGATGGCTCTAGCAAACCGTTGAATCAGTTTAGTTGAGTCTGATACTGTCTTTAGTAGGGCTAACCGTTAGTCAACTAGAAGAGGGTTATTCAACCCTAAGTTGCAGAAGAAAAACTCAACAGGAAGTGTCAAATCACACAGTCCGTCACAGACAAACGGTTAACGGCTGGTACATGTGTCGGGCAGGAAATCCAAATCTTTGTCCATCATTTACTGACCTCAAATATGGCTTATCATTTGAAACATGCGAGTACTAGTAGCATAACGTTAGCCTCTTTACATGGCCGCTCGCTCTAACGTTAACAGAGAGGTGTGCGCTATTATTTGGCACATATCCAAGTGCTCATGCAGAGACGACTTGAATTTTCTCCAGACATCAGTGAAAATAACTTTAAAATACGCCGTCATTTTTGGTTAGATAATGCATCATTCAAAACTGTTCAGGGTCTACTTTTATTAGTGTACACTCAAAAACAAAACTCACAACATACAGGATGCGCTTTCTACATCTCAGCCACAAAAATGATCCGAAACACACTCATACGAGCTTTGACTTGCCTCTAAAAAGCTTGAAACCTCGGCTTTTAAATTAACTGATTCAAATTCGAACACAAATGCTCTCTAATTATGGAATATGTATGAAACGTGCATTTCTGTCTAAATGTGGAAATGCATGCACTGTAGAGCAAGTTAGCAATGTATACATGTTACACATCACATACACCCCCCCCAATAAATAGTTAAGTAATGAATTTAATATAATAAACATGCAATTAGGCAACTTTTTGCTTAAATGAACGACTTCTAGTCAACTAGTAAAATGTTAAGTCTGGGGCTGCCCTAGTCTTTAGGAAATTTAAATGAATAATGCATACAAATTATTGCAATGTTCACAATATTCCAAATGTTTTATGTTCCCTTGAAAATATCCTCGACCATATTAATATTCACTACATCGCCCAGCCCTAGCTCCCAAATAGACTGTCAGGTAAAGTGTGCCCTCTCTTCCTGAAAGCTAAATAAAGAGACCACACTTTAGGTTTGCACTGCCAAGTCTCAACTTCCTCGTGTAAATATTTCTCTCTTTTTCAGAGGAATACGTTTGTGGTGTGCTCTCAAGGGTAGGCTCTTGTTTTTTAGCCCTTTATCAAGCGCTGTGTAGATTTTCACAGTGTTCAGTCATTGCTGTTTTCACGGCTTTAACTTCAGTTCCTGTCTTCACCTGGTCCACAGATGTGGTGCCTTTGGTTGAACATTGGTTTTACTGTTAGACCAAGCACATCTCCACAGGACTGAAACCTTTGAGTTGCGCCAATTGGTAAAGGTTACTTTTATTTTAATGATTACGTTTAATTGCAAATAGAGAGTTAACGTCTAGAGATACCGCAGGTCAAGTCAAGTCAACTTTATTTATATAGCGCTTTTAACAATGCAGATTGTTTCAAAGCAGCTTCACAGTGTTAAACAGAAAAATAATGCAACAGAATATATTTTGAGTATCATACAGTAACAATGTGGGCTTTAGATCAGTAATTAGATCAGTAATTTGGTCTATATGGTTAATTTAGTTTAATAATTCAATAAGTTTCAAGTTCAATAAGTTGTTGCACTCAAACACAATGTATTATTGTTCCCTAAGGTAATTCAACTTAATTACTTGTCAGTGTGCATGCCTTCTGGTAAGCTTCAGCTGTTTGGCGAAGTCTTTCTTTACTTCTGCGTGGTTCACACATGGTTCTCTTTGTGTGGAACACCTTTAGAAATTGCTCCGTTTCCTATCCTTATGGTCCTCGGGGACTCCTCAATTTTGTCACGTCTTCAAGGCTTGGTTTAACTGAACTACTGAAGCCTCAAAGGACCAAGTTTCATCAAATGAAAGCCTCTTTATCTTTGCCTTTGGGTTCTGTTTCCTTCCCAACCTCTCAAACAAAGTGTGTGACGAGTTGCTTGGATGAATCGCATCTGTTAAAAGTATTTTCCAGGACAGATGACTGGAGTTAAAGGGATAGTTCATGCTGAAAATGAAATTTCTACCATATTTTTTTTGTTGACTTAGTCAAACCAAAAATGATTCAGACACAGATATGTTTCACTAGTGTGGACACTAGTTAATTTCTGGTAGTGAGGAGAGCACAATAAAGTAAACTGTGACAAATTATACCCAACAATTCTTCATACAGTGGAAATTGATAATTTGGGAGCAAAATAATTCAGACACTTTGAGCTGAGCATGTTTTGCTGAAGTGTATTTTCTTTATTTGATGAAGCATTGCTTGAACTAAATTGGTATTATCTAATTGTGTACTTAAATTTAACAGCTGATTGGTTGATTTGTATTCAGTTTTGATTATCAAGATTTCTCTGAGCTCGTCATGTTTTATTACCATTTTCTAAACTATAGTGAATAAACTTTGATTATGTGAAAATGTTGAAGGTGTCTGAATACATTTTGGTTTGACTGTGTCGTTCCAAAACTTGGACCACTTCATTTTATGGACAAAAACCATTAAATTCTTCAAAATATGACAAGTCTTTCATGTTTGTTGGCAGAATGTTTGGGCGAACTATCCCGATTTGCAATCAAGCCAGCAAAGTTCTGGTTCACCTTAACGTGTGAAGACCAGGTGCGGCAAATGAAGTAATAAATGTCATCAAATCCATTTAATGAGGAATAATGGAGCGACTGGAGTGTTCTGGCATTGGAACTGAAAGACAAGCTGGCATCAGAATGACAGTAGTAGAAGCTTGGCAGATGTTGTATAGTTTGAAAGTTGCGAGACATGTTTTTATGGCTGTCAGGAAATGAAACATGGTCTTTATCATTCTGTTTAATATGGTTTTAGTGTTACGCTGAGAAACTAGTTTCACTGCAGGATATACAAGAAAAGTCTGGGTTATAACTTGGGCTGTCATACAACTCTTGTGTAACCAACAAGAATTTGCCATTAAGTTCTACAATCAAAGTAGAATTACTTACGGAAAAGCACCGTTACTAAAGCGATGGGCATCACTAGCAGTCCCACCAGTAGATCGGCCACGGCCAGAGACATCAGGAAGAAGTTAGTCGCGTTCTGGAGTTTTCTCTCCAGTGACACTGCCAGAATGACCAGGATGTTTCCACCAATGGTGGGAAAGATGACCAGAAGAATGAGCAGTGCAGCCCAACGGGGGTCATCGCAAGCCATTCTGCTTCGTGAAATTGAGCTTTTGTTTTTTCCGTGGGCTCGTCCAGCATTGTCACAGACTCCCTCTGATCAGAGGGTGGTGGTGTGTTCAACTCAAATGATGCACCTCTCTTTGCTTGCAAAAATCCAGTTTATCAAGTTTCCAAAGTATTCCCCTCTAAATTATAATCTCCAGATGGAAGTTCAGTGTAGTCACATGGTAGACGAGGTGTTGCCCATCTTTGTCTCTGTGCTTTACACTCCTGGAAATACAAACACATTATCTTCAAATACGATATTCTTGTCATGTGATTAGCAGAACGTGCTCCAGACCATGTTTGTAATTAAGCAAGGAAGTAGCTATCAGTAATGATCTGTGAATGTTGACCATATGGAGTCATTTGTTTTCCTATCGAGCTCAATCAGTCCAAGGCAGATGACTTCATAAACAACGCTCATGTTTTCAGAATAATTAGGGTTTTATAATTGCATTATAATTTGGAAATGCTTCCTTCTGGCATAACATTATGTAATGTGTATTATGAAATGCAGACAAACAAATAATAATGTTATTTATCTGGTATATTATCTGTAATATATTAAGTTAAACAAGTTTTACCTTAAAATGAGATTTGATTTTAGAAGCTGTGTGAAAGTATTTTCCCCTACAAACTCTTTCACAGTTGGAAATGTCCTTTCTTTCAGAATTCACCAATAAACATTTACAGTGCTTAACTATGTTTTCTAAATTAAACATAAATAGATAAAAATGTTCCAATTCTGGAGAAAAACTGTGAATGATTTCTGCTACTTACCTTGAGGTCACCACTGTTCCCTCTTCACTTCACACTTCACTTCACATCTTAATTCTGTATTGTTCATGGTGGTATTTATCTTTTAAGCCAGTGAAACAAGTGCACAAAACGTCCCTCAGATTGTGATTTATTGCCTTTTATATGCCCACCAAAAAAAAGTGCAAACAAAACATTAGGTTGTCCAAATTCTTTGTGGGAAAAGATCCAGATATCATCTCGGTTTTGGGTTTCATGCTGAGGTATTTCCTCGTTCTTGAGCTGGACGAATCCCCAGATCTTCTCCGCATCACCTATCGTGATCCCCGGTCTAAAACTTCCATACGTCCTCTAACCCTTCCTCTCTCATTGTGTCTCTGTTTACTGACTCGCTCTGCCTCTCCCTCCCTCCCTCTCTCGCTCTCTCTCTCTTACGAGTTAAACCTGGAGAAACGGATGAATGTGTCGACTCCGGGGTGGGTCCGGTGATCCTGGGGGGTCATTTTCTTCAATGCAGCGGAGCTGCTCTTTATATTTATCTTCATATTCTTATACCGCAGTGTGACTAGCTTATTATTTTATTCCGTGTAGTCAACTAGACCATTTTAAAAAGTGGTTTTGCACATTCCAGCTGCTTGCTTTTCATCATTTGGGTCAAACCGTCCACAGAAATTAAGAAATAAGTGGTTTTTCGTGTCTCTGAAAATATTGTTGCTTTGCATTTTTTTTTATAAAACATTAATCTAAAGCCCATTGAGTGTCTCTCCATACTTGAACCTTAAAACACCAATCTTATATTATTCAGGTGTCTGTATATCCAGATCGGACAGGATTGTGCTTAACACCTTGTGAATACTAAGGAGTTGGTTCAATGCTGTATTTTAAGATCGATTGAGGACTTGACTCCCACTTTTGACCTTTTTTATGGGGTCAGCCCATGAACGGTCTTTGTCCAGCTCGCCCCTCCCATTATCTCCGTGTGTTCAGGTCTGTTTTCCACCTTGTCAGGGTGAAGCTGGAGGTTAAAACTGCTTATTGAAAACAAAATGACAACAACAGAAAACGTCCTGTGTGTGTATGTTGCACACACTACCAGTCAAAGGTTTGAACACACCCACTGCTTATGGCTAAAAGTAGTCATCATTTTGAAATAGCATACAAGTATGAGAACTGTTTAAATGAGGTGCGTCCTGGGATGCTATTATTTAAACTATTAAAGGAGTTTCTAATCTGTAGAGAACTACTTCAATTTAGACTTTCAACATTTGTTCAGTTCTTTGTTTTTATTAAACTGACTTAACATGTGTAATCAAAAAATTTAGCTGAAATTGGTTAAAGACATTTGAGTTCATGGGGAAATATATGCTTTAACAGTGTATGTGTGCTTGACACTTGTTGGCTGCTTTGCGTTCATTGTCAACTCCATTTTGCCCGCTTCAAAAATATATTTTTCTTTCATACGTCCGTATTAATGCTCAGAATTTGTTTTGAAGACATCTGAATGGTCTAAGCCATTAGATCAAAATGTTTTAATATCTTGTATTGTGTGTGTGTGTGTGTGTGTGTGTGTGTGTGTGTGGAAACTTAAAGCAAAAAATGTCTTTAAATGCTTAACAGCTCATAAAACCTGAATTTTATGCTTTGATGATAAACTAGTCAAGAAATACTTTTTCTTTTTTCAACTGAGCTCCCTTTGGTGCGTTGGATGGCGTCTGGCGAAGAGAAACTCTTGAGCCATGTGCGCCTCCGACTCCTGGAGTGTGTCATGCTTCGTCTCCTGTTTATAAAAGTTAACAAGAAAAAACTTAAATCAGACAAAACACATTTAGGAGGGAGCTTTAGGCTGACGATTTAAGAGTCTGTTAAGGCTGATTGTGCTTGCCAAGTAAGACAAAGCAGTCCTTATGAAGGAATTTTATATATGCAGTACCGGTCAACAGGTTGGAAACTACTATTTTTAATGTCTCTGCTGCTCATCATGCCTGAATTTATTTGATAAAAAATGCAGAAAAAAAACTGTGATATTGTGAAATATCATTACAATATAAAATAATGTTTTAATATACTTTAAAATGTAATTTATTCCTGTGATATAAGCTGAATTTATCATCATTGCTCCAGTCTTCAGTGTCACGTGATCCTTCAGAAATCATTGTTATAATGTTGGAAATGTTGGTTTTGCTGATTAAGCATTTAAAGAGAGATGGTGACATTTAAAACAAACATTTTAACATTAGACGTAAAATAAAATGTAATGTCAAATCCACTATTGTTTTATACAGACTGGTTCTATAGTCTAT
The DNA here is from genome assembly GCA_023029165.1 of Gobiocypris rarus. Taxonomy (NCBI): domain Eukaryota; kingdom Metazoa; phylum Chordata; class Actinopteri; order Cypriniformes; family Gobionidae; genus Gobiocypris; species Gobiocypris rarus. The sequence continues at coordinate 32,162,395 of CM040929.1, forward strand.
AAAGTATTAAATGTAATCAGAAGTAACTGATTAAATTACAGAAAAATAATCCCATACTTTACCGTTTCAAGAGAAAAGTAATTAAATTAGTAATTCCTTACACCATCACTGCTTTAATACTACAGCAAAAACAACTGGCATAACTGATATTAATTTAAGCACACAAAAATTGGATTTAAAGTAAGAAAGCATGAAGCTCGTGGTGTCAATGTCAGTCGAGTCTGAAGCGAGACGCAACCACAGCAACACATTATACATAAATCCATGACTTTCAAGTGATTGTCACAAACGTGTGCATCAAATATGCTGAACACAGAAGCTCAAACATGTGAGGGATGCGCTTGAACAGACCTCATTGGCTCTCGCACGTCACATGCACATTTGAGCTGCTTTTCCTCTTGATCCCGATTGGCAAACCCACTTGATGGTGCCACTTAAAAAAAAAAAGAACACTTAAAGAAATTAAATTGGCAAGTGGTTATTGATAAATACCACAACATATTGAAGGCAAATCTAGATTTCTCAGTGGAAACCTTATGTAAACAAATAAAGCTTCGGTCTGAATCTGAGACCAAATGACTAGTCAGGATTAGATGGAGTAAATGTTGGTGACTAGGCATAAGACCCTGGCTAAGATTGGTATTTGTACGGAAGGTTCCCAACTTCATCAACATTGAAACTGTATTTCCCAGCCCTTCCCTTGATGTCCCGCACAACACGTTAATTCCAGCCTGATGAAAGATTAAGTCAAATCCTTTTTTATTGCTAGTTGGCATTCGTATGCCTAAACTGTGGATTAGCTTCCCACGGAAAGGGTTTTGCGGTGGGAAGAGTTCAGCTTGTCTCAACTGGACATGCTGTCTATTACAGACGAGATTATTCTGAACGTCTATATTTTGGTTACTTAACTGAGCGGTGTACCTTAAATTAACCCAGTATTGCACAATATATCTGTTAGCATACTGGTGTCAGCCAATCATGTAATCAACGTTGATCAGATAATAGAAAATAAAGCGACTCATCTTTCATTTCTGCTGTTTTATGATATCTGATTTCACTTGAAACATGTACAAATCAAGATATTCAAGCATGTATATTCATAACATTGGCCATCAGTTCAGTTATTGGCCACAACAGAGAATTTCTAGATCTGTGCCCCCCTAAGATGATTGCTTTAAATGATTAGGTGTTCAAGCACAAAGTGCTAAAACCCTATTGTAATTGTTACATTTCCCATGATGCAGCATTCTCCATCTAAAGCTGATCGGGCAGACCGAACCGGAAGTCGTAGATACTTGAAACTTTGAGGGATGGTAGTACTCGCACCGACTGCCAACGTCAGCGAGGCATGCCCTGATCGGCCTGAAGGGGGCGCTACAGCAAGCGAACGTACCAAATCGCTCATAACTCCTAAACTGTTAGGCCTGGGCTCAAATCGTTGGCTCAAGACGGACAAAATGACTCGGATTTGCTCGTGACCCTGGGAACATTCTCGGGTGTTTGGGTTTTTTCCATAAACCTAGTTTTGCAAACTAATCCTAGGTGTTTTTGGTTCAGGGGCTGCCAAAACTTTCTAAGTGGGAGGAGCCACTTTTATTAAATTGTCTATAACTCGTGAATGGATTGAGATGTTTTCACCAAACTCAGCGAGCCTATGTAAGAGCTCAATCTGTGGGCATGTGAAAAAGGATGTGGCCACTTGGTGGCGCTATAATGGTTAAAAAGGTGTTAAAATTATGTATTTCTATGGCAAATGCCATTGTATGAAGGTAAAATGCTCTATTTTTATTAGGTTTTTGTAAATTAAAGTAGTTTCAGTTGTCATAACGGAGCCTCGGAGGATTTAAAGAGGAAAATTAGGCTGTTTTTATTATTATTATTCCTCGATGGACATTTATGGCTTCAGGCTATATACCATCAGTGAAGACTTAAACAGGAGCTTTGCATACTCTCGCAGGAAATGTTTCAAGGACGAAAAACCTAAATGAAGCTGGATCGTGTGGTTAATGATTAAAATCACATGATTTTACCTTGTTGTATAGCTAATTAGTTCTTCAGAAGTGTAGTTTAACCAATGGAAGCTCCAAGGCTTGTACAAAAACAGGAAAGTCAATTTTGTCCGTAAACACTTTGCTTTTACTAAAAATGTCACAATTGGTCTAACGTTTCCATTCCTGTCATTTTTCATTGTAACCACACATGTATTCTTCAAATGTACTTGATTTAATGGAAACCGAAATGACCATCCTGCACTGTTTTATTGAGTTCGCTTCGTTTGTGTTACGGACGACAATTTGACAGAGCCTGTGCACCAGTTTAATAGTTCCTTTGCATAAACTTTGAACAAAGAACTAAAGCCTCGCATTCCTGCACCCCATCAGTATTACTGTCAGAGAAAATAAACCGTTGTGAAAAATTGATGGTCTTTCCTTCAAGTGTGTGTTTTATTATATTTGTGTCTACAGGACTCCAGAGCAGTGTCCCAGTGTGGTTTCCCTGCTGTCTGAGAGCTACAATCCCCACGTCCGCTGCGGCGCTGCAATGGCTCTGGGCATCTGCTGTGCTGGCACTGGTAACAAGGTACGGTCTCTGCTCTTACAGTCCGTTCTTAATCAGTCTGTGTAATGTGTGATTAACACAACCATACATCCTTACGGCCCAGTAGTGCACAACACAATGACATTTAAACACAATGGCAACAAGCCATGACAAAATCACCACAACATGATGAAATCAAGCCATAACACTGATGAAATCAATAAATCACCACAACATGATGAAATCAAGCCACAACACGACTAAATCACCACAACATGATGAAATCAAGCCACAACACGACTAAATCACCACAACATGATGAAATCAAGCCACAACACGACTAAATCACCACAACATGATGAAATCAAGCCACAACACGACTAAATCACCACATGATGAAATCAAGCCACAACACGACTAAATCACCACAACATGATGAAATCAAGCCACAACACGACTAAATCACATGATGAAATCAATCCATAACACGACTAAATCACCACAACATGATGAAATCAAGCCACAACACGACTAATCACAACACGACTAAATCACCACAACATGATGAAATCAAGCCACAACACGACTAAATCACCACAACATGATGAAATCAAGCCACAACACGACTACATCACCACAACATGATGAAATCAAGCCACAACACGACTAAATCACCACAACATGATGAAATCAAGCCACAACACGACTAAATCACCACAACATGATGAAATCAAGCCACAACACGACTAAATCACCACAACATGATGAAATCAAGCCACAACACGACTAAATCACCACAACATGATGAAATCAAGCCACAACGACTAAATCACCACAACATGATGAAATCATGCCACAACACGACTAAATCACATGATGAAATCAATCCATAACACGACTAAATCACCACAACATGATGAAATCAAGCCACAACGACTAAATCACCACAACATGATGAAATCAAGCCACAACACGACTAAATCACCACAACATGATGAAATCAAGCCACAACCGACTAAATCACCACAACATGATGAAATCAAGCCACAACACGACTAAATCACCACAACATGATGAAATCAAGCCATAACACGACTAAATCACCACATGATGAAATCAAGCCACAACACGACTACATCACCACAACATGATGAAATCAAGCCACAACACGACTAAATCACCACAACATGATGAAATCAAGCCACAACATGACTAAATCACCACAACATGATGAAATCAAGCCATAACACGACTAAATCACCACAACATGATGAAATCAAGCCACAACACGACTAAATCACCACAACATGATGAAATCAAGCCACAACACGACTAATCACAACACGACTAAATCACCACAACATGATGAAATCAAGCCACAACACGACTAAATCACCACAACATGATGAAATCAAGCCACAACACGACTAAATCACCACAACATGATGAAATCAAGCCACAACACGACTAAATCACATGATGAAATCAATCCATAACACGACTAAATCACCACAACATGATGAAATCAAGCCACAACACGACTAAATCACCACAACATGATGAAATCAAGCCACAACACGACTAAATCACCACAACATGATGAAATCAAGCCACAACACGACTAAATCACCACAACATGATGAAATCAAGCCACAACACGACTAAATCACCACAACATGATGAAATCAAGCCACAACACGACTAAATCACCACAACATGATGAAATCAAGCCACAACACAACTAAATCACCACAACATGATGAAATCAAGCCACAACACGACTAAATCACCACAACATGATGAAATCAAGCCACAACACGACTAAATCACCACAACATGATGAAATCAAGCCACAACACGACTAAATCACCACAACATGATGAAATCAAGCCACAACACGACTAAATCACCACAACATGATGAAATCAAGCCACAACACGACTAAATCACCACAACATGATGAAATCAAGCCACAACACGACTAAATCACCACAACATGATGAAATCAAGCCACAACACGACTAAATCACCACAACATGATGAAATCAAGCCACAACACGACTAAATCACCACAACATGATGAAATCAAGCCACAACACGACTAAATCACCACAACATGATGAAATCAAGCCACAACACGACTAAATCACCACAACATGATGAAATCAAGCCACAACACGACTAAATCACCACAACATGATGAAATCAAGCCACAACACGACTAAATCACCACAACATGATGAAATCAAGCCACAACACGACTAAATCACCACAACATGATGAAATCAAGCCACAACACGACTAAATCACCACAACATGATGAAATCAAGCCACAACACGACTAAATCACCACAACATGATGAAATCAAGCCACAACACGACTAAATCACCACAACATGATGAAATCAAGCCACAACACGACTAAATCACCACAACATGATGAAATCAAGCCACAACACGACTAAATCACCACAACATGATGAAATCAAGCCACAACACGACTAAATCACCACAACATGATGAAATCAAGCCACAACACGACTAAATCACCACAACATGATGAAATCAAGCCACAACACGACTAAATCACATGATGAAATCAATCCATAACACGACTAAATCACCACAACATGATGAAATCAAGCCACAACACGACTAAATCACCACAACATGATGAAATCACCACAACACGACTAAATCACCACAACATGATGAAATCAAGCCACAACACGACTAAATCACCACAACATGATGAAATCAAGCCACAACACGACTAAATCACCACAACATGATGAAATCAAGCCACAACACGACTAAATCACCACAACATGATGAAATCATGCCACAACACGACTAAATCACCACAACATGATGAAATCAAGCCACATACGACTAAATCACCACAACATGATGAAATCAAGCCACAACACGACTAAATCACCACAACATGATGAAATCAAGCCACAACACGACTAAATCACCACAACATGATGAAATCAAGCCACAACACGACTAAATCACCACAACATGATGAAATCAAGCCACAACACGACTAAATCACCACAACATGATGAAATCAAGCCACAACACGACTAAATCACCACAACATGATGAAATCAAGCCACAACACGACTAAATCACCACAACATGATGAAATCAAGCCACAACACGACTAAATCACCACAACATGATGAAATCAAGCCACAACACGACTAAATCACCACAACATGATGAAATCAAGCCACACACGACTAAATCACCACGACATGATGAAATCAAGCCACAACACGACTAAATCACCACAACATGATGAAATCAAGCCACAACACGACTAAATCACCACAACATGATGAAATCAAGCCACAACACGACTAAATCACCACAACATGATGAAATCAAGCCACAACACGACTACATCACCACAACATGATGAAATCAAGCCACAACGCGACTAAATCACCACAACATGATGAAATCAAGCCACATACGACTAAATCACCACAACATGATGAAATCAAGCCACAACACGACTAAATCACCACAACATGATGAAATCAAGCCACAACACGACTAAATCACCACAACATGATGAAATCAAGCCACAACACGACTACATCACCACAACATGATGAAATCAAGCCACAACACGACTAAATCACCACAACATGATGAAATCAAGCCACAACACGACTAAATCACATGATGAAATCAAGCCACAACACGACTAAATCACCACAACATGATGAAATCAAGCCACAACATGACTAAATCACCACAACATGATGAAATCAAGCCACAACACGACTAAATCACCACAACATGATGAAATCAAGCCACAACACGACTAAATCACCACAACATGATGAAATCACCACAACACGACTAAATCACCACAACATGATGAAATCAAGCCACAACACGACTAAATCACCACAACATGATGAAATCAAGCCACAACACGACTAAATCACCACAACATGATGAAATCAAGCCACAACACGACTAAATCACCACAACATGATGAAATCAAGCCACAACACGACTAAATCACCACATGATGAAATCAAGCCACAACACGACTAAATCACCACAACATGATGAAATCAAGCCACAACACGACTAAATCACCACAACATGATGAAATCAAGCCACAACACGACTAAATCACCACAACATGATGAAATCAAGCCACAACACGACTAAATCACCACAACATGATGAAATCACCACAACACGACTAAATCACCACAACATGATGAAATCAAGCCACAACACGACTACATCACATGATGAAATCAAGCCATAACACGACTAAATCACCACAACATGATGAAATCAAGCCACAACACGACTAAATCACCACACATGATGAAATCAAGCCACAACACGACTAAATCACCACAACTTGATGAAATCAAGCCACAACACGACTAAATCACCACAACATGATGAAATCAAGCCACAACACGACTAAATCACCACAACATGATGAAAACACACGACTAAATCACCACAACATGATGAAATCAAGCCATAACACGACTAAATCACCACAACATGATGAAATCAAGCCACAACACGACTAAATCACCACCACATGATGAAATCAAGCCACAACACGACTAAATCACCACATGATGAAATCAAGCCACATCACGACTAAATCACCACAACATGATGAAATCAAGCCACAACACGACTAAATCACCACAACATGATGAAATCAAGCCACAACACGACTAAATCACCACAACATGATGAAATCACCACAACACGACTAAATCACCACAACATGATGAAATCAAGCCACAACACGACTAAATCACCACAACATGATGAAATCACCACAACACGACTAAATCACCACAACATGATGAAATCAAGCCACACGACTAAATCACCACAACATGATGAAATCAAGCCACAACACGACTAAATCACCACAACATGATGAAATCACCACAACACGACTAAATCACCACAACATGATGAAATCAAGCCACAACACAACTAAATCACCACAACATGATGAAATCATGCCACAACACGACTAAATCACCACAACATGATGAATTCATGCCACAACACGACTAAATCACCACAACATGATGAAATCAAGCCACAACACGACTAAATCACCACAACATGATGAAATCAAGCCACAACACAACTAAATCACCACAACATGATGAAATCAAGCCACAACACGACTAAATCACCACAACATGATGAAATCAAGCCACAACACGACTAAATCACCACAACATGATGAAATCAAGCCACAACACGACTAAATCACCACGACATGATGAAATCAAGCCACAACACGACTACATCACCACAACATGATGAAATCAAGCCACAACACGACTAAATCACCACAACATGATGAAATCAAGCCATAACACGACTAAATCACCACGACATGATGAAATCAAGCCACAACACGACTAAATCACCACAACATGATGAAATCAAGCCACACGACTAAATCACCACAACATGATGAAATCAAGCCACAACACGACTAAATCACCACAACATGATGAAATCACCACAACACGACTAAATCACCACAACATGATGAAATCAAGCCACAACACGACTAAATCACCACGACATGATGAAATCAAGCCACAACACGACTAAATCACCACAACATGATGAAATCAAGCCACAACACGACTAAATCACCACAACATGATGAAATCAAGCCACAACACGACTAAATCACCACAACATGATGAAATCAAGCCACAACACGACTAAATCACCACATGATGAAATCAAGCCACAACATGACTAAATCACCACAACATGATGAAATCACCACAACACGACTAAATCACCACATGATGAAATCAAGCCACAACATGACTAAATCACCACAACATGATGAAATCAAGCCACAACACGACTAAATCACCACAACATGATGAAATCACCACAACACGACTAAATCACCACAACATGATGAAATCAAGCCACAACACAACTAAATCACCACAACATGATGAAATCAAGCCACACACGACTAAATCACCACAACATGATGAAATCAAGCCACAACACGACTAAATCACCACGACATGATGAAATCAAGCCACAACACGACTAAATCACCACATGATGAAATCAAGCCACAACACGACTAAATCACCACGACATGATGAAATCAAGCCACAACACGACTAAATCACCACAACATGATGAAATCAAGCCACAACACGACTAAATCACCACAACATGATGAAATCAAGCCACAACACGACTAAATCACCACAACATGATGAAATCAAGCCATAACACGACTAAATCACCACAACATGATGAAATCAAGCCACAACACGACTAAATCACCACAACATGATGAAATCAAGCCATAACACGACTAAATCACCACAACATGATGAAATCAAGCCACAACACGACTAAATCACCACAACATGATGAAATCAAGCCACAACACGACTAAATCACCACGACATGATGAAATCAAGCCACAACACGACTAAATCACCACGACATGATGAAATCAAGCCATAACACGACTAAATCACCACAACATGATGAAATCAAGCCACAACACGACTAAATCACCACAACATGATGAAATCAAGCCACAACACGACTAAATCACCACAACATGATGAAATCAAGCCACAACACGACTAAATCACCACAACATGATGAAATCAAGCCACAACACAACTAAATCACCACAACATGATGAAATCAAGCCACAACACAACTAAATCACCACAACATGATGAAATCAAGCCACAACACGACTAAATCACCACAACATGATGAAATCAAGCCACAACACGACTAAATCACCACAACATGATGAAATCAAGCCACAACACGACTAAATCACATGATGAAATCAAGCCATAACACGACTAAATCACCACAACATGATGAAATCAAGCCACAACACGACTACATCACCACAACATGATGAAATCAAGCCACAACACGACTAAATCACCACAACATGATGAAATCAAGCCACAACACAACTAAATCACCACAACATGATGAAATCAAGCCACAACACGACTAAATCACCACAACATGATGAAATCAAGCCACAACACGACTACACCACAACATGATGAAATCAAGCCACAACACGACTAAATCACCACAACATGATGAAATCAAGCCACAACACGACTACATCACCACAACATGATGAAATCAAGCCACAACACGACTAAATCACCACAACATGATGAAATCAAGCCACAACACGACTAAATCACCACAACATGATGAAATCAAGCCACAACACGACTAAATCACCACAACATGATGAAATCAAGCCACAACACGACTAAATCACCACAACATGATGAAATCAAGCCACAACACGACTAAATCACCACAACATGATGAAATCAAGCCACAACACGACTAAATCACCACAACATGATGAAATCAAGCCACACAACACAACTAAATCACCACAACATGATGAAATCAAGCCACAACACGACTAAATCACCACAACATGATGAAATCAAGCCACAACACGACTAAATCACCACAACATGATGAAATCAAGCCACAACACGACTAAATCACCACAACATGATGAAATCAAGCCTAAATCACCACAACATGATGAAATCAAGCCTAAATCACCACAACATGATGAAATCAAGCCTAAATCACCACAACATGATGAAATCAAGCCACAACACGACTAAATCACCACATGATGAAATCAAGCCACAACATGACTAAATCACCACAACATGATGAAATCAAGCCACAACACGACTAAATCACCACAACATGATGAAATCACCACAACACGACTAAATCACCACAACATGATGAAATCAAGCCACAACACAACTAAATCACCACAACATGATGAAATCAAGCCACAACACGACTAAATCACCACAACATGATGAAATCAAGCCACAACACGACTAAATCACCACGACATGATGAAATCCACAACACGACTAAATCACCAGACATGATGAAATCAAGCCACAACACGACTAAATCACCACAACATGATGAAATCAAGCCACAACACGACTAAATCACCACAACATGATGAAATCAAGCCACAACACGACTAAATCACATGATGAAATCAATCCATAACACGACTAAATCACCACAACATGATGAAATCAAGCCATAACACGACTAAATCACCACAACATGATGAAATCAAGCCACAACACGACTAAATCACCACGACATGATGAAATCAAGCCATAACACGACTAAATCACCACAACATGATGAAATCAAGCCACAACACGACTAAATCACCACAACATGATGAAATCAAGCCACAACACGACTAAATCACCACGACATGATGAAATCAAGCCACAACACGACTAAATCACCACGACATGATGAAATCAAGCCATAACACGACTAAATCACCACAACATGATGAAATCAAGCCACAACACGACTAAATCACCACGACATGATGAAATCAAGCCACACACGACTAAATCACCACAACATGATGAAATCAAGCCACAACACGACTAAATCACCACGACATGATGAAATCAAGCCACAACACAACTAAATCACCACGACATGATGAAATCAAGCCACAACACAACTAAATCACCACAACATGATGAAATCAAGCCACAACACGACTAAATCACCACAACATGATGAAATCAAGCCACAACACGACTAATCACAACACGACTAAATCACCACAACATGATGAAATCAAGCCATAACACGACTAAATCACCACGACATGATGAAATCAAGCCACAACACGACTACATCACCACAACATGATGAAATCAAGCCACAACACGACTAAATCACCACAACATGATGAAATCAAGCCACAACACAACTAAATCACCACAACATGATGAAATCAAGCCACAACACGACTAAATCACCACAACATGATGAAATCAAGCCACAACACGACTACATCACCACAACATGATGAAATCAAGTCCACAACACGACTAAATCACCACATGATGAAATCAAGCCACAACACGACTACATCACCACAACATGATGAAATCAAGCCACAACACGACTAAATCACCACATGATGAAATCAAGCCACAACACGACTAAATCACCACAACATGATGAAATCAAGCCACAACACGACTAAATCACCACAACATGATGAAATCAAGCCATAACACGACTAAATCACCACAACATGATGAAATCAAGCCACAACACGACTAAATCACCACAACATGATGAAATCAACTAAATCACCACAACATGATGAAATCAAGCCACAACACAACTAAATCACCACAACATGATGAAATCAAGCCACAACACGACTAAATCACCACAACATGATGAAATCAAGCCACAACACGACTAAATCACCACAACATGATGAAATCAAGCCACAACACGACTAAATCACCACAACATGATGAAATCAAGCCTAAATCACCACAACAAGATGAAATCAAGCCTAAATCACCACAACATGATGAAATCAAGCCTAAATCACCACAACAAGATGAAATCAAGCCTAAATCACCACATGATAGCCAATTCATTGTTTTTTAATTTTGTTGTGTTGTGCGCTTTTGGGCCACTGTACAGTCATATAGATGCATACAAACAATTTTTGTTGTTGTTGCATTTGTGACTGTTTTAGTCACAGTCTGGAGCTCTGATGTGACCGTTAGACAGCTAAAAAAAAGTTCTCAAGGCTGAGACAGCTGGCACCCAAGAGAGATGCTTGAACTATCTTACAACATTCCTGAGTGATGTTATTGGATCTGCACGCTCAGGTTGGTTCTGCGACTAATTGCATTATCAGTGGAAGAGTCACAGATGGCACGTTTACCACTTGACTGGAGATAAGATTCAAACGGATACCTTGGACAATGTTCTTGCCATTTACCCCTCGCCCCTCTGGAAATGGAATATGAAGATTGGTCCTGACCACTTATAATAACTCTAATCCAAATCCCTCTCAGCTGCCCAAATACAGTCATTGGCGATTTTGTGGAGATTGCTGGGAAATCGGGCTGACCCATGAGCCAAGATCTCCCACGCTTTCAAATCTGTCAGGCCTTTTAAATGGGTCACAAATTCTGCTTCGAGTCTGTAATTTATACACCTGGTTACTTTTACTGCGATATCATTTCTGCCGACACAAAAGGCTTGTTTCAGTCCTTTTTCGGCTCTGTCCGTCTTGGGCTGCAGGTAATGAGTGCTTTATTTTGGGTGAATCGTTCCAAACAACTTCTGATGCAATTGCACAAATATGTATAACGATGGGATACTGTATGTGGTGTAATGATACTTTAGCTTTTAGTTATCTACGAGCCAAATTTGCTATTTTGGAGTGCAGTCGTAATTCAAAAAGTGCCCGTTGTAACATGGTTTGGCTTTCGGCCTGAAGACCAAAATCCACTGAACATGGGTAGAGAGAGGGTTTATATGGGGCCTCTCTTTCTCTGAGGTTTGTGTATCATTAGGTAAATCTGAATATGTCTACTTCACTTTTATATTTTCAGGTTACCATATTATGATACCACAAATTCTCAGAGATGATTAGATACTTGGGAATCTGATGAATTTGTGGTTTAGCCGTTCAGCATGCTGTGTCAGGATATGCTGCTGTTTTTCCATAAGCATATTTAATATGCTTTCCATTGATGATTTCCTTCAACAGGAAGCAATCAATCTCCTGGAGCCCATGACCAATGACCCGGTGAATTACGTCAGACAGGGTGCTCTGATCTCCTCTGCTCTGATCATGATCCAGCAGTCGGAGGTCACCTGTCCAAAGGTAAGGGGAGTGGGACATTTCAGGGGTTGCTGGGGTTAATTATTTGGTAAACGTAATCTATATAAATGTGCAAAATGTGACAAAGCTACAACATTATCGGGAGGAATTATGTGCGACTAAACAGAATGAAAATGAACTATAGTCTGTCATTTTACGGTTTATTATAGATTCTAGTATGCACCTAAAGTCATAAATTCTGGCCTTTTATAATATCAGACTTCGTCCAATCATTCCTACAGTGTGGTGGTGTAGTCACGGTACATTTGCTTGTTTCTTGGGGTGATTTTCCTTAAATTTTACCACATGGTTATTACCAGGCTGCAAATTTTATGGCCACGTGAGAGTAAAATTGATTTGAAATCCCTGTTTTATGGTGTAATAAAGATCTGGAGTTGTATTAATGGCAATCATTTGTTAAATATCCCTTACGGGCACACTTTGATTCACACTAGCCATGTTTTGTGCCTGGCCTTACAATTTCGGGAAAGAACACAGATTTACAACAGACTTCGGTTAACTGTGTGTATGCCTCTGATATGTTGAGATATGTCTTTAATATTTTGCGAAGTAAAAGTAATTTCACACTTAAATCAATGTTTGATATTGAGCATTGCAATAGAAGCTAATCAAATACTAATGAGTCAAATACCATCTTTTGATTACAGTAATTATAACAAGACATGCATGCAACATAAGGCCAGAGCCCTTTAGTAAGGCAGTAAATTTGAGATTTGCTGGTTTATTGTTTCTTGTTCTCGCTTATTTAATTTTGAACGGCCTATATCCATCTACAGAAGTCGTATATATCAGAGAAAAGGCTGTACATCGCCTCTTTCTTTCCACAGGTGAACCAGTTTCGGCAGCTCTACTCAAAGGTGATCAATGACAAGCATGATGATGTGATGGCCAAATTTGGGGCCATTCTGGCTCAGGGCATCCTGGATGCAGGTCAGTATCAAGATTATGTAGAGATTTGTCAGTTCTTCTTTTTTACTTTCTGGGTTAATAAAGTCGCAAGCCTCAACGCCAGGGTGAAAACAAACCTTTGCATGCATGTCAAGGCAGGTAAGTCCCTTTAAGGCTGTGATAAAGAACTGATAGGATCGTGACAAGAATGTGGCATTAAAAACCAGATAGCACCACGTCTTCATGCCACTACAAGCAATCATTCACTCAATCCCAAGGGTGCTTACCTATTAATATTGAAAGAATGCATTGACCTTCAAGATGCTCTTGCCCCCAGCTTCCCAAATATCAGCTTGTATTTCAACCCAATACAGATTAGCACAGATTCAGGAGAATATTTCACATGGGGTGTTGTTTTTGCCCAGTAAGTGAATTAGGACACGCTGGGATGGTGTTGTATCCTAATGATCCATCACAGTTGGGGCTGCAGAGAATAAATTGGGGATTTAGGGTTTCAGTCAGGGGTCCATGCCCCAAACACTTCATTTAAATATATGAGCCATACCACCACATACAGCCTGAGCTTTCCTACAACTTATTAAATAGCTTCTTTACAAAAACACTGTCTAACACAGTTGCTCCAAAACCTAAATCTAGTGAGCTCCCGTCCTCACATACATTGGCAGCTGCCTTCTTAAGCCTCGTTTATACTCGACGCGTCTAAACGAGCGGAAAAAATGACGGCATCGCGAGTGGGCGGTAGTGCGCGTTGTGCGCGAGACCCCATTTTGTGTGGCGGTGTGCAGCGCATTTTTTTGTAACTTTTCGTGCAGCTCCGCATCCAAAGATGCACAAGTTTGAGGCGAATCTAACCGATCATCACACCTGCCTGGAAATGTTTAGTGAAATTAGGAAATATTTAAGAGATTGTTAATTTAGTTGTATACATGTGTACATACATTTAGTTCTCACGTCACGAGTTATAAAATCAGGATTTACTTGGTTTTACACAATTCTTTTGTAGTGTGTTTTTTGGTGAAGTGTTAACTAAACATCATCACCTGTGTACATTACTTCTTCTCAACGCTGTTTCCTGATGGTTTATAGAACAATTACTCTGAGTCGCCCTCTGTCGTTTCAGAGAATAGCACAGCGGCGAGCGCGTCGAGTATAAACAACGCTATCTCACAACCAATTCGTACATATTTTACAAGGTGGCTAATTCATACGACGCATTTGTATTTTTGCCTTAACCCCAGTGACAGGTAGGTTTAGGGGCGGGGTTGAGGTAGGTCATTTGCGGATTCATTGCCACCTGGTCAAATATGCAGTGCCGTGAGATCGGGTTGGTATAAATGCCTCGTCCTGTTGGAGAGGAGCGCGCGCAGTCAGCGGAGGCTCGTGCTGCAGAGCCAGGCCAAAGTATAAACAAGGCTTTAGGCAGCGTCCTAACTCAAATAGGACCTCATAAGTGGTTTCAAAACACTGAGATGTTAGCTTGTTAAGCTAATGCCAAAATATTTAGCATAAAAAGGCTCAATACACACAAATATTGAAGTTTGACATTGGCATGTTGCTAATCTAATTCCACAGTACTCCAATACGCATACAAATATAGATAGCACAAACAACTATTGCATAATTGAATTTAACATTTTTATGGATACTCTTTGGTACTGTATGAATAATTTCATCTGTTTTTGGGATGCACAAGATATCGTTATCGGCCCAATTAGAAAATGTGTCTGATATATTGAATCCGATAAGTAATGTATTATTTCCTTCAGCTGAGACACTTCAGATGTGCACTGTTCACCGTGATGGCTTTGAATCGCTTGAAATATGATTGGAATCACTTCAGAAAAGGAAACTACAGTGCAGCAGCGCTTAATAATTATAAACATTATGATTGTGTGTTTGGGGCATGGATTTAACGGTGAGACTTTTGTGTTTGTAATCATGCTCTCAAGAGTTATATAAAAAGTTGGATTTAGATTTATCGGCCAATATATCGGTTATAAGCTTTCAAATATAAAGAATTATCGGTATCGGCCAAAATTTTAATATCAGTGCATCCCCAATTTTTTTTCCACCACTTAAGAATTTAGCCAAACAAAGGTGTCTTTTAAGTATGCAGCTTACTTTTTGGAGCAGTCTTTGTGCCAAGGACATGCCTGTGATGCCTTAAAATGCTTCCTATATAGGCAGCTCACTATGTTTTAGAACAAAATGCATTAGTGTAACAGCTACGGACTATGGAGAGCCCTTAAAGCTAATTGAAAATTGCAATGTCTGTTGAAATTATGACCCCCGGTGACATTTTGAAGTCTTTCGTAGTCTGGCTTGATTCATGGCCTGGCTCAGCCGAGAGTTTGAACACTTGGGTTTTTGGTTGTTGCAAATAATGTAAATCACTGCAGTCAAAATAAACAATACAGGCCATAATTTCTCTGCGCAATTACAGTAGATGCCAACAGGAAACTCACAGTCTAATAATTTAACCGGCTGTGACTAAAGTATGCTATTGTCTGCGATGCCTTTCATTCTAAGCCAAATCGATCCTGTACTCCTCCTTTCCCCATTTATCTTCTTTAAAAGTGCATTGTTATGGACATGTCCACACCTCTTCCCGTCCTGGCACTCATCCCTCACTCCCGTTATTGTCTGCTCATCAGGCAGTTTGAGGGTGGAGTCGTCTTTTGACCTTGACCTTTACGACTTATCTCATATTCAGCCCGATTCTGTATCAACTCCATGTGCCGTACATCTCGACAGGAAAGGACATTTGAAATGCCTGCTGTAAATAAAGATATCACCTATGCCCTTCTCCTTTCATTCTGACTTGTGTGGCCTTTGCAACATTTAAATATAGTGCAATAATACAAATCAAGAATCCAAGAGTATGGTCCTGTTTAGCTAGACCTTTAAAATATTTATACCTGAATATTCCCTTTAATGCAGTATATAATAGAGCTTTTCATAAATGTAAAGTCGAAAATGCATGAATAGTAGTTATTTACCAAAAGTCCTGAATCCCACTGGGTTATGGTTTCACGTCACTAGAAAAGACATTTGCATAATGCCCGCCTATGTCTTACATAGTCTGCCCACGAACACCTTGACACGGCCTCAAACGCCCTGCTTCTCAAATCTCTGAGTTTAACGAGGGATTCGAAAAACGCTTGCTCTTGAAAGATGGGTCAGTACTCATTTTATTTAGACCAGCTCCTCAGAATCATAACCTGTAATTATTGATGCATATATTTTCTACCGGGTGTTCAAAATATGTTGTTTTGTGTTTTATATGGTGTAAGTTTCATGCTAATCTTTCTAACTGAAATACTTCTGCTCGTCAGCTGTGGGCCACTATTAGCTAAAACTGTGTCTATTTATGCAGATTGTTGTTCTTACTACTGTGAGTATAGATAAAGGGTAGCGACTTGTTTTGCAAGCTTTGTTCGATCAGTCATTCACGTTAGTGCTCGGCTTGATACAGTTCCCACACGTGCACCGCAATAAATTAGAAATACACACATGGGTTTGTTGATGGACGTACACTTGTTAATGCTGATGGTGAGGAATTACAACTGCAACATCTCATAAAGTACCTCAAAATGAGTAGCGTGTCACCTGAGAAACGTCCTGCTCGAGTCGTTCTTGCAATGGAGGTTTGGGTTGAATAATCATCGGTCTTGCGCTCGAATTGATATGGTAAAATCGACGCCATCGCTACGGTTTTCACTGTGTGTACAATCTCTGAGCTTTGGGAAGCCTCCGGAGCTGAAGTTCAGTTTTGGTAATGGGCATTTATTTGACGTGCGCTGATTTGAAGTGGTAAACCAATCACAACAGACTAAGCCATCTGACCAATTATAGCAGAGTAGGCCATTGGAAAGGAGGGAGAGAGACCAATTCATCCAACAAGTCGTTTGAGAATCATTGATTTATATTATGAGAAAGTAAAGGGGTTTACATGCATCAAAGGTCAAAAACTGTTTTTGGAGACTCCAAAACAAAATCAGGAAACTTTAAAATGGCACAATGGGGCACTTTAAATATCAGTATAAAGTCTGCTCCACAATGTCACTTATTCAAGGCAAAAACTGCCCACTTAAGGAGTGCTCACATTTCTTGATTAAAATGTAATTGTCATTTCAGTTGGTAATTACGTGATCAAGAGTTTTGTGTGAGGGCAAAAGATTTCCCCATTTAGACTTCACTCATGTTCAGATTGGTCATGCAAGTCCACCGCTTTGACCAACAGAAGGCTGCGTGGTTTGAAAGCGAGTTGTGGTGGCTACACTACTGACAATGGACCTTTTTTGCTGAAATGATCATTAATGTGACCTTTATATGAGAAGAGGCTGGAGTTCCTGAGGAGCGTGACAGTCCATCTTTCTGATTCTTCTCAGGTGGTCGTAATGTGACAATCTCCCTGCAGTCTCGCACAGGCCACACACACATGCCGTCTGTGGTGGGTCTGCTGGTCTTCACACAGTTCTGGTTCTGGTTCCCACTCTCTCACTTCCTGTCGCTGGCCTTCATACCCACAGCTATCATCGGCCTCAACAAGGACCTGAAGGTAAACTCACCTATACTGCAAAATGTGACGTCACCCTTGGGTGACTGCTCATTTCTAACAGAAACACTTGTTTATAGGGTATTTTTATCTCCTGCATTAGTGACACAAGTTCAAATCCCCATCTATCCAATGAGGAGCCAAACCATTAATCAATGCAAGTCAGAGCATTGGTTTTGTGGTTAGCGCTGTCCAATCCTGTTTCTGGAGTGCCATTGTCATGCAAAGTTTAGCTCCAAGGCCAATTAAACACTTGAACCAGCTAATCAAGATCTTCAGGATTACTAGAAACCTCCAGACGGGTGTGTTCTGGCAACTTAGTGGCCCTCCAGAAGAGGTTTGGACAACCTTGGGTTAGCACATTGTCAAAAGTAGGAAAAGCTGATGCCATAAACTCTCAAATAAAGCTTTATTCAAACCCTAGCGGACTAAAATGCTGTTGCCTATATAGACATTGTCCTAAATGTAATTGAACCTCACAAATGAGCCTGTACAGGGGCAGCAACTTCTGGTTCTCCTCAGACAAAAGCACTTAGGAGACTGGGATCGCAATGTATTTTAGTAGAGTTTGATTGAATAAGTTCTGTCCCATTAACAGATGCCGAAGGTGCAGTATCGATCCAACTGCAAACCCTCCACCTTTGCCTACCCTCCACCCTTGGAAGTGCCAAAGGAGAAGGAAAAAGAGAAGGTCTGTATTACCCCTGTACCCTCAACTCACACACTTGACAAATCTCAACCGGATGCTAAAAACAAACCGTTCCAGATTTAATGGCTTGTCCCACTGTTCTTCTGTCAGGTGTCCACCGCTGTTCTGTCCATCACGGCTAAAGCCAAGAAGAAGGAGAAGGAAAAGGAGAAGAAAGAAAAGGAGGAGGAAAAGATGGAAGTGGTATGTGTGTCTAAAAGCAGATCCAGACCTTTGGAAAGCCCTTCCCGAATCCTTTAGTATATGTACCACTTTATCTCCAATGCAGGAAACACAGGCTGAGGCCGAAAAGGAGAAGAAAGACGAGGAGAAGGAGAAGGAGAAAGAGAAGGAGAAAGAGAAGGAGAAGGAAAAGGAGAAGGAAAAAGAGAAAGAAAAGAAAAAAGAGCCAGAGCCAAACTTCCAGATGTTGGAGAACCCCGCCCGTGCCATGCCCGCCCAACTTAAGGTCCTCACCATGCCCGACTGCAGATACCAGCCCTTCAAACCTGTGAGTCGAACTCTTCATCAATGCGTTTCTGTAAAACCACTCAAGCTGCCAAACGAGAGACTCAATCGCCTGATGGTGGAGACTTCAAAAATGCAAATGTGTGCTTTAGCAGGAAGACATTCTGTATTTTCCACTAAATAAGACGTCTCTACTTTTGTTATAAAGGTGGGCTCTCGCAGTTTAGTAACCCCCTTCGTCCTCATTGCCCCCCCAGTTACACACAGGTGGCATCATCATCTTGAAAGACACCAGTGAGGAAGAGGAGGAGCTCGTGGAGCCCGTGTCCGCTCATGGCCCCAAGATTGAGGAGGAAGAACAGGAGCCCGAGGCCCCAGAACCCTTCGAGTACATCGATGAGTGAGAAACGCCACCCAACAGGTACTTCCTCTAGATGATGATCATGCATGCCTTGCTGAACTGAATTGTGGGTTCCGTCGTGTCGCTTCACTCACGCAGAGGTTGAAGATTTCTCAACTTTTCAAGCACCAACGCAGGCGTCATCCAATCAGATCGCTCTATGCAAATACCCTAGAGCAGATGCTAGCCAATTGCATTCATTTAAAACACCGGAGAATGAAGGTGTTCACTGCGGTGGGTAATCACCCGGTTCTGTACGACCAATCTTTGCGTACCTACCGGGACACAAACCGGAGAGACTAGGCCTGGAAGGAGGTGGCAGAGGCGGATTATCAGAAGCGAGTGATGAGCCTCTGCAGTGCATTGACAACACCTACACAGGCAATCGCAAGGACAACCAAATCACCATCCATTTCGTCTCACAGACTAGCTGCCAAAAGGCACTCTTTTTGTGTTGTGTTGCGGTCCAAGCATCAAGTAATGTGATTGGCTGTTTCCGCTATGACAGTCGCTTCAGCCACGCCCTCCGTCGAGCGTTAATGCGAACTGTGACTGCAGCGTAACTCTCAGACAGGTGTTGTGCGCGCTAGGGAACGCAAATGTGCCATACATCATCGCGCCGCTATATCATTGATATCGAAAAATGACTTTTTTTAATCATGTAAAAATGTGTACCGGTGTTACTGTGGACGGTATGATATGGCACGCCCCTATTTTTATTATTTAAAGAAGAAACCAAAGCGATGTATAGTTGACATGAGGCTTAATGCTATAGAAAAGCAGTGCAAGTTATTTTCATATAAAAGTATGGCATGCAGTCGCTTCACACTATGGGATAACGCTTTTCAAAGCATTCAGTGTAAGGAACGTCAGCAGTGAGGAGCTCGTCTGCGTCACACTGAGCTAATCTTCAGAAACCTCGCGTGACATTTCAGAATCTCTGCCGTCCACCTGAAGATTCTAAAACACTCATGAGAATTCTAAAAGAGAGATTCCATTTTGAAATGATGCTCATACCCCAGTGCTGGTAATACTCTGATCTCTGCTCTGTCTTGCAGGTGGTGTTATGAATTCAGCGTGTTCCCAGAATGCACTGCACCACGTCCAGTCCCCCACTCGAAATGCCCACTTCTTTTCCTTTTTTTTTATGTTGTTTCCTCCACTTGACCGATCATGGCCACTTGAGGAGATGTTTTACATGACAGAATTCAGTCATTACAATAAAGTCTATCTGTTGAACATGAGATTGAGATTGAGTGTGTTTATTGCTGAGATTGAACAGTTGTTGTGTGTGTATGTTTGTCAGATGATGTGATTGTGCTTATATAGTTAACGCAGTTTGCATGCATGGCTTTAAGACACATAGAAAAGGTGGTTCAAATGTGAAGATTGTTGACCATTTATTAGATATATTAGATTCAAATGTATATATTTGTGTATAAAACCGCTCATGGATAATAAAATAAGCTTTAATACACTTTAAACAAATCAAGTTTTACACATCGAGTATATTCACATGAATATATGTGTAATAAGCAGCTTTAATTTACATACAATTATGTGGGCTGCAATCTTTTGCATTTTGACCAAATAAACTTCGGTTACGCTTTATTTTAAGGTGTCATTGTTACAGTGCAATTATATATTGAAGTACTGAGTAATATTCTTTAACTACCGATTGGGTAGGATTGGGTTTGGTTGAGGGTTAGTTATTTGTAATTATGCGTAGTTTAATGTTGATAAGCATGTGTAATAGTGTTACCTAAACTTTTCACGAGTTCACCTCAGACTTTGACCATTTCCTAAGACCATCCACTCATGTTGTGCCAGAACCCCAGACCTGTTGAGCACTGTCCTGTTTTAAATGAAGAACCATCCGTCTTGAGTAACATCTCATCACTGTGAGAAACGGCCTTGCTTCGTGACCATTAAACAAGTGTGTGTATGTAGTATGAGTGTGTGTCGGATGAATGAAGTTTGGATTCAGATCCTCTCCTGTGGCCTCATGGGATTGTAAAGTGTCAGTAAAGTAGAAGTGGATCATCTGGGTGCTTTTCGCCTGGTGCGACCTGATGGACATTTTGTGTTTTTGATCATTTTGCCTGTGTTAATGCCAATTGCATAGATTTTGGCACAGGTGTGTATTTTTATTGGACTTCCACTATTTCACCCCCATTTCCTTTAAATATCTCTAAGGACCTTTTGGACAAAAGTGTGTGCATTGAAACTCATTAAAACTGCTATTTTTTAATACCAGGGCCTTTTAACTATAACATGATGCAGTCTTTGTTAGGCTTTCATTCTGTTGGCAAGGTTCAAAATTAAAATATATATATTTTTTTTTTACCAAATGGTGCTTTTTTTTCCAGGTTTGGTCTATAAAGCAAATAATTGCTTTATTCCTCTTCTCTGCTTATTATAAAGGCAATTTGATAATGTGTGTGTGTGTGTGTGTGTGTGTGTGTGTGAGAGAGAGTGTGTGAGTTTGAGAGAGAGTGTGTGAGTTTGAGAGAGAGTGTGTGAGTGTGAGAGATTTTAGAGGGGGAAACCATTGTGTGGAGCTTTGCTGTAACCTGGTCCGACCAGACTCTCACACATTCATTAGTACAGAGTCCGGCCACTGTCCATTGACAAGAGTTCACTTCCATGAAGGCGGGAACTCTGTTAAAGTTTAAAACTATTGGATCTGCCATAACCAATCGCTAACGTTTGGTCGTGACGTATATCATCTCAAACTAGCGCATGACATCGACGTCATCGTTCCCAGCCACTCCCTCCGTTCTCTGATTGGACCGGAGAAAACCAGAAAAGATACTGCAATCCCAGACTGAGGAATACTGAAGGAAAATTAAAATTGAGTGTAAGTACGCAGAGGGGCGGAGCCAGGCTAGCTTTGCCGGCATCTAATGAGGAAAACTTGGCACAGTGCCCAAACACTCTCTGACTGAAAGCTCATTTTTTGAGATATCAACCTCACTTTTGGAGCAGAACTTGTTTAGATTCATGGCTTTGATTTTCTAGCAGTTTTAGAGTTCAACATGTTTCATAGAATATATATTTAATATAAAAAATTTTTTGACTTCCAACAATAATCTCCCATGGGTCTTAAGTCTGTGCTCTCAGTAATGTGGTTATTATTTTTTTTTTAATTATTATTATTGTTATATTTACAGTTATAACTTTTTTTTTATTGATGCTCAATGGTTAGATGATTCAGACATGCTGTTTTTGGCCTACTTCACTTAAAAAAATGCTGGGTTACAAAACAACCCAAGTTGGGTTGAAAATGTTTCAAGCAAACATTTAACCCAACCACTGGGTTAAAACAACCAGTTTACTGGGTTTGTCCAATTTCAACCCAACTTGGGTTGTTTTGTAACCTAGCTTCTAGAGTGTATATAGTGTGGAAGTGGGCATATTCAGACGGTGGCATATTCATAGCATTTCCTTAAAAAATAAACACGCACCCGTTTTCTATCCTAGGGTGCTTTCTATAGAAACGACCATATTGACTGGTGTGTGGTCAGAGGAGTTCCTCCAACCTAAACTAAACTGACAGGAGGAAGCATTTAGTCACACTTTCCCCTCATAATCTTCACTATATCCCCTAAAAGGAAAGGATTTTTGTCAAGGTGCTGATTTCCCGTATGTCTTTGCGGTGTGGGTGGTGATTCTTTGGACTTTGACTTCAGGAAAATTGGCACAGTTCCAGAAAGATAGTCTTATATCCTTCATATTTCCTTGTAATTGTGGTTCATGTCTAGGGAGTCTGGGATCCCGGTGTTCGGTAGATTCTGTCAGAAATCTTCATTAGGCAAGTAAAAAGAAAACTGTTCCACTGTTCTCTTCTGGACCCCAGACATCATCGACCTCTCTTAATCGACCGTGCTCTTATGAACTGATGGAGAAGAATCGCAGACCTGGCCAATCGACATCCACTGATAGTTCGACATCACGGCAAAGCATGTCGATGAGATCACTACATCAGTACACTTTAAGTCCTTCATTGCCCCCGCTTGCATAAATATGACCATAGAAGGCGATGTACGGGGTCTTGCCATGAACCTTGAGGGTCTATGCGAACACTTGGAGAATGGCACGTCCTTCCCAAGTAAGATCGTTGGAGAACAAATACCTCCATCCCTTTCTGCCGTGGAGTCGCGGTCTGATGCAGCCGCACTGACTAACTACTGATGACAGAGCGGAAGGCAAGAGCAAACCTCTTGTGTTTGGTCAGTCGGTGGTGTTTATGACGGGTGTCCAGGCGCTGGAGTGCGGTCAAGAGCCTTCTGTTTGTTGTACTGAGAGCAGTGATGGACACGCTGGCGTTTGAACTGGGGACAGGGATGACTGCATGACTCCTCCAGTCAGGGAAGTTGTGGGTCTTGGCAAGAATTGCGGGATCATCATACATGCGGTCCTCTATTAAAACACAAAGGTCGGATCACTGCTCCTCCCACTGGGAATAGTGAAAAGTCACATTATGGGATCAGCTTCAGCACCTGAACACACTATATATCATTCAAAAACAGAAACCGACGCTACAGACACACAAACCGTTAACAAAGTGCATACTTACACTGTCAGAAAAAAGTACATTGCTGTCACTGGGGCGGTACAAAACCGAAAGGTATTAATATGTACCTTTAAGGTACTAATCCGCACTTTTAAAGTACTGATTTGTACCTTTTAAGGTACTAATATGTACCATTTAGGGGTGAGTAAGATACAAAGATGTATTTTTACATTTGGGGCGTGCAGTGGCTCAGTGGTTCATGTAGATTGTCTGCAAACCGGAAGGTTGGTGGTTCGATCCCGGTTCCACCTGTCCAAGTGTCGAGGTGTCCATGAGCAAGACACCTAACCCCAGCTGCTCCCGACGAGCTGGATGGCGCCTTGCATGGCTGACACCGCCATCGGTGTATGAATGAGTGTGTGAATGGGTGAATGTGAGGCAATGTGTAAAGCGCTTTGGATGGCCATTGGTCTGTTAAAAGCGCTATATAAAAATGCAGTCCATTTGTCCCTTAGGGTACCGCCTCAGTGACAGCACTGCACCATTATTTTCTGAGAGTATCAATCCTAATGGCCACTTTCTTTATTCCACTCCGCTCATGTTAATATTAAAATATTCACCCAGGAACACTCGGGTAAGATGATGTAAAATAAGAACAGCTTTCTATCTGTGCCGTTTGGACTCCTTTGATTGGCTGTTCAGTTTAGTGAATGAGTCCTGCTCAGTTTTCAGTCCTCTCTTCTACATGCTGACATTAAAAACAGCCCAGCGTTGCCCAACAGCGTCCCGGGCTTTAAAAGCCCAAATTAAAGGCCCTGTTTACACCTGGTATTAAGATGTGTTTGGTGGATCGGCTCACAAGTAGACAAAGGAAGATTCCCGTTTACACCTGGTGTTTTAATCTGTCTCTTTTGTCCACTTTCATTCACTTCTGTCCTGATTTCTTCGAGGGGAGGGTCTATGGGCGGGTAAATGTATAGGCTTTTTCAGATCTTTAGATCTAATTGACATAATAAGCTCACACAATTCACATATGAACGCGACCGGAGACGACGGGATAACACACGGAGAGCATCAGATTTAGTTTCTGCTCTGACGACAAGACCAGCTGAACACTGAGTGTGTGTTAGAAATCAGGAATGGAGGGAGAACATTGTGCTTGGGACGTTTTCATCTTCAAACCAAACTTGGGAATCCAGCCGCCAGTTTTAATCCCGCCTGGCTTGCGTCCCATAATGTTTAGCGTTTGGTCAGTAGTCAGAGAGTAGGGCGTTTGACCACATGAGCGTCTACACTACGAAAGCAATGTGTTTTTGACTAGCTCTGAAGTGATTGAAAGTGGATGAGCTCAGACCTTTCAGACCCCGTTTGCACCATTATTTAGTGTCGTCCACTTGTGATCCAGTCGACCAAAATGCATCTTAACACCAGCTGTTAACAGAGCCATAGCAATTCTTGGTTTGGGATGGGACTCGGTTTCCTGACCAATGGAAGCTGTGTGAAACTTGCTTGTTTTGCGATTCTGTTTGGTCCCTGGTGTGGCTTCACTTTAACGTTGAGAGCACTAACAGCTCTTTCATTTCCTCCACAGTTGAGGTCATTATTTAGGACCATCTTGTTAAAAACTGTTGTTTGACAGTAAATTGTTTGTTTCCATGATTGCATATCTATAGTGCCCACATTCCAGGACTAGGCAGAAGGAATCAAGTTTATGTTAGAGATGAACATAGATGATAAGCTTCTATTATTGGGCATAGTCTTTGGGTGTGCCTCATTCTGGACATACACTGGACGTTTATATGGGCAGTGTGTACAGAAACATTTGCTCTCTGAAACTGCACCATAAAAACGGGTGCGCATCCTCATCTGAAATATTGATATCTTTCAGTCTTAGTGCCGCTGTCCTTTCAAACATCTACAGCAAAAGTCACAGCATATTCTACGGCTAAATATCTGTGAGACCAATAATCACGTCATCAACATCATCAGTGGATCAAGGCCCTTCCAAGTTCCCAAATGTGTTCACAATATGCTGATTCATGTCATAGGGAACTAGGGAGTTTGTTTTTGCAGGTAGACCGCCCGACCCAATCTTTCACATTGAGTTTAATGAGGGAAATAATCATTGACTTGCAAAGCTTGGTTATATGTGGCAGAAACTGTGTGTATTATGACCCCTTTACTCATTTGAAACCGGTTCCCATCAGTCTCATGTAAATCTCGAGTATCTATAGAGTAGTGTTGATCCTTCATATCTCCCAAGAGTCTTTAGTTTGATCAGATTTATAAAAGACAGATACACTGTACCGATTCTTTCAGAAAACAGCCGAGCTTGTGGAGGCGTGCAATGGGCGGAGCTAAAGAGACACGAACACGCACGCACACACACACACACACACACACACACACACACACACACACACACACACACACACACACACACACACACACACACACACACACACACACACACACGTTGTGTTTCCATGTTTTATGGGGACATTCCATAGGCGTAATGCATTTTATACTGTACAAACCGTATTTTCTATCCCCTACACTGCCTAACCCCTAAACCTACCCATCACACACACACACACACACACACACACACACACACACACACACACACACACACTACCCATCACAGGAGACATGCTGCATTTTACATTTTCAAAAACATCACTTAGTGTGATTTATAAGATGTTTTCCTCATGGGGACCAAAAAATGTCCCCACAAGGACAAAAATTTGGATATTGCCATCTTTGTGGGGACATTTTGTCCCCATACCGTAGGGATTACCAGTCCACACACACACACACACACACACACACACACACACACACACACACACACACACACACACACACACACACACACACACAGCATTATCCCAGGATAACTCTCGATTCACTATATGTTAGTGTGGTTCACATTACATGCACTTACGCGCCGATTGCCAATAAAACACACACATTTGATGCAGTTTTACTCACCGCCTGAGGTTCCCGCTCATGACCGGGAACAAACACACACACTTGCAGAGCTCCGAAAACACAAACTGCATCCACTGTTCCCTTAACGCTGGGTTATTTGGGAAGCTGAACAAGCTGATCTTTCCCTCAAAGCAGAAACACACTTCTTTAGTGACATTGTTGCTCTCATGTCTAAAAACAACGCCAGTGCCACGGCCTCCTGTAACCGAAGCTCGTTGATGGATGCGCTCTCGCTCTCGCTGATGTGTGTGTTCATCCCAGAGAAGTGCCCATACAAGGAATCCTGCTCTTTATGACGTCATACAGGGCCATACTAGAAAAAAAAACATTTCGAAAGTTGTTTGAATCCTGAAGGAGTGTATCTGGGACAGAAATACAACGCCATACGCCCAACTCATTTTATTTAATCAACTCTTTAACAGTGTAAATAAGGCAGAATGCATGAAATAGCGTTATACCCCCTCTTTAAAATGTAAAAATACATGTTATATGGCAGGATTGGGAAGCATTGAACATTTGCTGTGACTAAAAAACAGTTTATTTAATTAAGGGTTCGACTGAACGACGACCATAGAAGAGCTTCATCCACTCATCCAGTTGCTTTCGTGATGTTTCATTGGGCATCTATGGATGTGTTTGTTTTATTAAAGAAACACTGGACAGAGCAGACCCTGCCAAGACATTTTGGACACCGATAGCGTCTCGGGCAGTGTGTGGATTGAATTAACCTCCAACACAGAGGCTTTTTGCATTGGTCAGGGTCTGGGCTGACCTGTCTGAGCTCTGTCTTTGAGCACAGCTGGAAGCCAGATTCGCTGTCACGGATTCAGTGGATTTTCCAGCCATTCTCTGGCCAAGCGTTGAGGTGTAGATGACGAGACCCCTGAGACTCAGCTCTTAAAAACGCGTCTCCACTGGAGGAACTACAAGGGCCTCCCTATTCTGGGAAGTGAGAAATAGAAACGCAACGAGAGTGAGATGAGTAAACGGATGCTATAGAGCAAGAAACATCTAGTTTTCCAGCCGACTGTGCAAGCATGTTGCTGACAGCTCCCTTTCAGTCATCACCGTTGAAGGAATAATTCCACGAAGAGTTTGGATTCACCATGCTTGCATGCTCGGGATTCTTCTGAAGGGTCAACTTCAGGAAACAAGTGAGAAGATGTTGGTTCATTAGGCAAACAGGGTCAAAATCCATGAATAAATGCTTTGTTGAATGTAAGTAATGATAGTAAAGTGCGGATAAACATGAACAGCATATCTGTTCATGTTCAGATGGCTTCCACTTCAGAATTATGTGCCCAAAATCAGTGGCTCAATGTTAAATAATGTTGATACACAACAGCATTTGTACCTTTAGAGTAAGATGGTGGGTTAGAAATGTTCATCATTAGTGTGTGTCAACTGCTATGTAAACGAATGGTAAATATGAACGGTAAAGCCCTGTTTCCACTGAAATTACCCGGATTTCGTCCTCCGCATGTAAGCTTAATAAAGCCTGAACCTAGATAATCAGTCGTATTTGTTGATTCGAATAGCACACGACTCTCACTGCACGCACCGCAACAGACTTTAAGGTTGAAATAAAAAGCTGCGTGAGCTCCACCGATCAGCATGTTAGCGCCCTTGTCCCATACCTGAAAGTTCCTGAACTTTGAGAAAGCACTACCTCGCAAGCAGGGCCGTTTTCAGGGGGACATTTTTACCCCGGAAATTTATTTAGACCCGGTTCCTGCAGTCGAGAAAACCACATACCACCCCATGTCCCTAGTTTCTGGGGAAAGTTCCCGCGACGTAAGATAACGTACAAAAACAGTAAAGCTACAGGCAATGTTCATGTTTAGTTCATGTTAACTAATACAACCTTATTGTAAAGTGTTACCACTTGTTGCTGGGGAACTTGTTTCTATAGGTTACCAGCTGAGTATCCTGGGAATCTGAGAACTGTAGCGTCCAACCCTCGTCCTGCCAGTCCTAAAGAGCAATCAAATAAGATGATATTAATAGAGCTTGGCCTCTCTGTTTTTGTGCAAATGTCTTTTTTATGGAGGGTAAAGGACTCCAGCAGTGGCTCTCCATCTCTCTGTGGGAAGTCGACCACAGGTTTTCTCCACCGCAGAGAGACGGACGGATGCCCGGAAGCACTAGCTTGGATAGGATGGAATGACTTTTATCACTGTATCATCTGACCAATCCCCAAATGGACATGATGTCATAACATTATTGCATTCAAGTCACTCACTTTTAAATCTATTCCACATTGCTTCATTCGTTTTACACGCTCAACCGTCCCAGGCCACAGTTACGGTTAAAACTTTATGAAGCATCCAATGCAATCATGTGAGTGTTCAGTTCAGTGACTTCAGGAAGGAAATGACTCGGGACAGCAGACAGACGGGTCACAGGGTTTCCTGAGGTTTCCTTCTGCGATCGGCACCAGGTGAGCACAGATCTGTCAAGCCAACACATGCTACACATTCAGTGGAAACCCAGCAAATGACTGAAAGATCATGAATGAGCACGCCTCGGGTAAACAGACACAGTGATGCTTTACAATGGGAATGCACTGACGTCTCTTTCCCGCCGGAACACACTCTCAGCCGGACTGAGTGGCAGAAGAGCAGCTGCCTGACTGGAGTTAATAGAGGAAAACACGAGGAAAACAGACGGTTATCAGATTAAACTGAAGGTTGGACTCGATATAGTGCTCCTTACAACTTACCAAAGATCCAGTGATCCATGGATATTGACATGAAGCCAGGAAGCGTGTTTCCTGACATTTATAGGAGCCTGATTTCAATGCCGAGGAAA
The DNA here is from genome assembly GCA_023029165.1 of Gobiocypris rarus. Classification (NCBI taxonomy): domain Eukaryota; kingdom Metazoa; phylum Chordata; class Actinopteri; order Cypriniformes; family Gobionidae; genus Gobiocypris; species Gobiocypris rarus. Next base: position 32,193,102 of record CM040929.1, read on the forward strand.
TACATGAAGCAAATTTTCCAGTGAACGCTTTATATAAATACAATACAGGCAGGTCTAACGCCGGGTGATCACTTATTACATGTCGTGCTGCCCTACAACTTGTATGGTTTTTGTCAGTGTTTATATACAAACATCCAATTAGGCAGAATATAAGACGGTAAATACTGAATCAATGAGTTGTCAATACAATACATGACCCTGGAACACAGAACCAGTCATAAGTCTCACGGGTATGTATATCTGTGGCATTGCATGGGTCAAAATGATCCATTTTTCTTTTATGTCAAAAATCAAAAGGATATTAAGATCATGATCCATGAAGATATTTAGTAAATGTCCAACTGTGAATATATCAGAAATGTATTATTAGTAGTAATATGCATGGTTAAGGACTTCATTTGGACAACTTTGAAGGAGATTTTCTCACTATTTAGATTTATTTGCACCCTCAGATTCCAGATTTCCAGCACACATCAATGGAAAGCTCATTTATTCAGCTTGCAGATCATGTAGAATCGACCCTTATGAGTGGCTCCGTGGTCCAGGGTCACATATATAACAATACAATATATAGGGTATGATTTTACCCTTAAAATTCAACACACTGAGACGAAATGATGACTGCAAATCCACGTTTCGTGGTCCGGAGTCCAGTTGTGTCTGTGAATTGCAGTGATCTTTTCTTTGCAAAGCTCTTTCCTGTTGTAGATGTATTTTTTGCAGTATTCACGCTGTAAAGTGGGCATAACCGCTGTCAATTTTCAAGTAATCCTGAAGACCTTGTTTAGATTGTTCACGTGTGTTTGACCGGACCAGACTAGAACCGCCCATCTCCTGGTGAGAAACCTCGCTTCATAGCTATCCTTGCCGACCATCTCCAGCCGTATCTTTCACCCTTTGGCAACTGGTTATTTTGCCAGCACAAGATAAAACTCATTGTTAAGGGGTCATGAAACCCCAAAACACCTCTGTTGAGATGTGAACTGATACGGACAGGCTTCACACCACTGAAAACACTAAAGGCGGGCGTACACGGTGCAAATTCTGACCTGTCAATTGTTCAGAGACTGTAGTGCTTGTTCATGTGTGTGTGTAATGAGTGTGTGGCAGGTCTGTGTTTCATTGGTTTTCTCCTCTTTACCACACTCTAAACTCCCACTTTTCCACAGATTTACATTCCCATTTCTTGACTTTTTCAGCTGAGAGGTGTGAACGTCCAGGCTCAAACAGGGGCATCATGACTCTTTAAAGGTAATTGTGGTAATCCACCCTGGCACCTTGTGACAACTTTAATTGTGTATCTCTTTCCCGCCATTGACAGAATTTTCCATTATTTAGGACAACACTTCCCAGCCATTGAGGAGATTTCCCGACAATCCATGTTTTCTCTGTTATACGGTAAGGGGTGCTATTACACCTCCTGAACGAGTACAGAATCTCCTGATCAAAACACAAGCAAAGAAGAAGCAGAAACGAGTGATAGAAGCATTGCTGACGCACATGTCAAATATCACACCATTATGAACATTAAACATCATATTAATCCAAACCGCCTCATGTTCCTGAATGACATGAGCCAGGACGAGCTGTAGCACTGAAGCTTCGGGGTGTTGATGGACTCCATCTGTGTTTGATCATCGCTCTGAATCTGATCTGGATAAATCATGTTTTTGTGAAAGACTATTTCTCTGCTTTTTGCTCATGTTGCTTTTCTAAGGAAGCTTACCCTTTCACATTGTTAGGCAACTGAAAGCGCTGGGAAAGAGTTAACTGAAGTGTTCAAGGCTCTAGGTCAGAAGAGCGACGGTCCTGCAGAGTTTATCAAACACACCTGAACCAGTTAATCAAGGTCTTCAGGATCACTGAGGTGTTGGAGCATTTTGGCCACCCTGAAGGAAGATTACTACATAATCTGTGTGGGATATTAGTTGTACAAATTAAATGGATGTGCAAGAAACAGTTTGGTCTCCATTATTCGTTATTAAAGGGTTACTTCAGCGATTAGCATTAAACTTTGTATCAGTAGAAACCTGGGAGTATATTCAAATTATCGTTCTTTCCTCCTCATATTCCACTGAGACGAGAGAATTATGTATTTTATTTCTGAAAAAATTCCTCCGATGATGCAAATATCATCATTTTGTGTCATCGGAGGAGTGTTTGTCCAGAGGCTGAAGACTACAGCCAGCAGGAGGCGCTGTTTCCTCATGTTTTCAACATCACACTCACAGCACTCGGCTCGGGAGCTGCGGAGATTCATGTAAACGGAGCGGTGGAGAGCAAAGTGAGTGTTTCAACTCTTCAAATGAACTTCCTATGAAAGTTAAGCTTCCAAAGACATGAACTGAAAATGCGTCAGACTGATCCCGCGCTGTGATGTTATGCCACGGCCGTGCTCCTCAGCTCATGTGATGAATGTAATCCGATCCTGCTGCGTTTGTGCCGTGACACTCAATCGGCTCACTCACATTATATCGAACAGACACGTTCAGTTTTTAATTGTAGTGTCTCTAACTGAACTGATTTGATGAAAATGAACGCGGTGGGAAAGTGATCCAGTAATCCAGTAGCCATACCTAGAGTAGGGCAGTGAAGCAGTGCATTCTGGGAGTTGTTGTCTTTCATCCCCATGAGACAAAAATACTTTTTCTGTGTTTTCTCACTCTAGAAGGCACCAAATTCAAAAATAATTACATTAATGACCCAGTTTAAATACAGATTCATCTTCCCAGCGCTGAAGTACCCCTTAAAGTTGTTGAAGGGGATCTATTATGCCCCTTATGTAATAAAAAGTCTCAGGTGTCTCCAGAATGTGTCTGAAGTTTCAGCTCGTAATACCCCAAAGATCATTTATTATACCGTGTTGTAAATGCCCATTTTTGAGTGGAAGGAAAATCCTGCTGTTTTTGTGCATGTCTCTTTAAATGCAAATGAGCTGCCGCTCCGCCCCCTATCCAGAAGAAGGCGGAGCCTGTACAGCTCATGCCTCCGATACTCTGCCAAAAACTAAAATCTGTTTGGTTTTGATGATCATTTCTATCGCGCTCACGTGACATTGCAGTTCTTCATGAGAGTTTATGATCTGCATGTGTTTTAAAGCCATATATCAGTCTAAACTTCTGATATATATCGGTTTCTGAGCAGACATACAGAAAGCTGGATGTCAGACGGAGCGTCCCGTGAATATTAAACTAAGTTGTCTTTAATGTCTTATTGCGCTTAAACTGTCTAACACACACAAGGTTCTGTCAAGGACCCATGAAAACAGCTAGAATGGCTGTATTACTCATGTCAGGCCAGTAGATGGCGATGTCACTAAAGTAACATATAGACTGAACATGTGATACACATGCGCATGGCGTCACAGACTCATATTTCAGTCGTTTACACAGAGACGATAACGGGATCGTTTTCAAAAACGTTCACTTATGAAACCCTAAGCACGTGACTTCACACTTTTCAAAAGTTTGCGTTTTCAGGCCCCCAAAACACCATTGTTGTGTAAATGAACAGCCAAACGCATGAACAGTTTTCAGTTGAAAATAATTGTGTAAACAGCCCCTAACTGACACAGACTTTCACTTAAAGGTGCAGTGTGTAAATATTAGCGGCATCTAGTGGTGAGGCTGTGAATTGCATCCGTCCACCGCTTCCTTTCGGAGCACATGGAGAAGCTACGGTGGCTGACACAGGACAAAGATGTGATTGTCTGAGACAGCAGAGAGTAGCTAGCGCTCTGTAGAGCAGTTTGTCCCTTTAGGGCCACTGTAGAAACATGGCGGCCACTTCACTGTAGAAACGGTATATATATATATATATATATATAATATATATATATATATATATAATAAATATTACACACTGCACCTTTAAACACAATGCCAGTTGCTATGTTTGTGCCTAAACTACAGTACTTGACGTGCACAGCTTCTGAGAGTCACGATTCACTGTAATAACCAAACACATGGCTTATAAATAAAGCTCCTGAAGCAGTGTGATGGGTAATATTCCTTTATAAAAGCACGATGTGAAAAGGTGAATGAGAGCACAGCGTCACACACACACACACACACGCACGCACACTCACACACTCTCTCTCACGCGCACGCACGCACACACACACACACACACACCATGGGAGAGTTCCTCATGATCTGATAACGTACGCTAGAAACGAGAGCGGTTTAACACGCAGGTTCAGACTAGCATCTCTGTTGAATAGGTGCGCTAAATAAAGTCAAACAAACAAGGATTATAAAAACGGCAGAGAGAACAATTTATAATATATCTGGAGATGTGTCCAGTCAGACATTCATACACTCTGGATGATTACAGAACCAAATATAGAAAAAAAAAAAACATTTAAAAAGTACCACAAAATACCAAATGTTGCCCAGCCCAAGATGATGTATGTACAGAATATACATATTTTACACCCCTGTGCTAGGACCATGTTTCACGTTATACTATTTGAATAAAATAAAAAACAGTGGGGTGTACATGCTAACAAAGACTCTCTTTCATATACGCATTCAGGAAGCTTCAGCGAAGTGCAGAAAGTGATGTAAACAGTCACACAGCGATGATTTGACTGGGATACATGCATTGATTTCTGCATGTTTCAGAAGCGAGATCATATGGCTCAAACTATTACACTATAACGTCATGAATTAAACACGATGTGAATGAGTTCATGCATTTACAATAAAAACACAAAGACGCAATATAATTAAACGTGTGTCGCCCTGGTTATTATGCGGGCAGCGATCTTGATTTGATAAAAAACCCTTATAGGATGTCTCAATTAAGAAAAGCTAATGATAAAAAATCCCATAGAAAACTGAGGAGGTTGTTGTGGAGTGATATACCATCATCCCAAACTGCTCAGTAGCGGTTGAGCTTCTCTGGGTCGTTTGATGCCATCTGGGTGAAGTCTTGGAAAATGTCCTGGTACGTTTCATCCCCTGTAAAGAGAAACAGCTGGATTATGAGGGGAAGTAGAGCGCGATTGAGCTGCATACGGCACGCCACACACACACACACACACACACACGCTATGGTGAAACTGGAGCACACACACAGACAGACAGAGAGAGAGAGAGACGAGCGGCGTACCTGCGCGACCTCAGCACAGACACTCGGAGAACAGCAGGAGAACAGCAGGAGGAAAGAGCACAGGTTTGAGAAGCACTTGACAGTAAATCAGGGCATATGAAGGGTATTTATTGACTGTTCATCATATAGTAACACATACATCTATGAGTGTTTGGCAAATGTTTTGGGTTACATGAGCCACATCAAATATTGAGCAGTGAGAAAGAGAAACAGAAAGTGAATAAATGAAGACAGAAATCACTTAAGGCCTTCTGCACTCCTTGATGTTGCATATTAATAAACCTGAGACTCTACATTGTGCTCTGTGGAGAGACCGCAGTATGATATGATACGCCACTGTTCGAATATGAGATTGTGTTTAATGTAAAGTCAGAATAAACGTCTGTGGCCAAATGAAGCAGAGGAAGACGATCAAACACTCCTGAACAGCATTGTGGGGCGTAAAGTCCAGCTCTACTGCGCCACTCTGTGACTAATGCCAGTACTGCAACTCATTTGGCACATTCATTTAAACTAAATTAATGAATTTAATATTCATAACAACATTCAGACTGTCAAACTTCTCTTGTTTTATACCTGAATAATCTCTGAGTATGTAAAGTTTTTCAAATCAATTTCAATTTCCAATTATAAAATACATAATACTTTTTTTCTGTAATCTTAAAATTCTCATATACTTACATATACATATATATACACACCGATCAGGCATAACATTATGACCTGGTGAGGTGAGAAACACTGATGATCTCTTCATCACGGCTCCTGTTAGTGGGTGGGATATAATAGGCAGCAAGTGAACATTTTGTCCTCAAAGTCAAAAACGTCATTGATCAGACGAGGTCACCTTTTTCCATTGCTCATGGTCCAGTTCTGATCTACAGTAGCTCGTCTGTTTGATCGGACCACACGGGCCAGCCTTCGCTCCCCGCGTGCATCAATGAGCCTGGGCCGTCCATGACCCTGTGGCCGGTTCTCCACTGTTCCTTCCTTGGAGCACTTTTGATAGATCCTGACCACTGCAGACCGGGAACACCCCACAAGAGCTGCAGTTTTGGAGATGCTCTGACCCAGTCGTCTAGCCATCACAATTTGGCCCTTGTCAAACTCACTCAAATCCTTACGTTTGCCCATTTTTCCTGCTTCTAACACATCAACTTTGAGGACAAAATGTTCACTTGATGCCTAATATATCCCACCCACTAACAGGAGCCGTGATGAAGAGATAATGGCAGTGGTCATAATGTTATGCCTGATCGGTGTATATAACCCTGCTACATAAAACGATTTTTAAAAATAAATAAATAAAAGTGGTACTTTGTGCTAAAATAGATGGTCAGTGTAGATCTGTTAGCAGTTATTATGAACAGAACAGGCATTCATAACAGGAATCTGTGTGTGATCTATGGCCAAACATAGTGGATCCAGAACTAACTCTGAACTGTACAGATCTACTACCAACATCTTCACAGATGTAACATTTATAAACACTGATTGGATTTAGACAGTTTCGCTTCCCCAAGTCCATCAGAGGAAGTGCTTAACACCAGGAATGTGTCAGAATGATCATAAATACACTGCACTTCTCTTTCAGACAGGTTTAAGACAAATATACACTATGTAAATAAGGTGCATATGTGTTCAGTACTAAATAACGTCACAAGACTAGCTATTGCACGTGTTCCAGCGGTCACATCCAATCATCGATGACTTTACATGGGCCAAAAGAAGCTCAGCTTCCTTGACTGGCTGTGTACATTCACAGAGGCTGTGCGTTTGCTACAGGTTGTGCTGTAATGTACGTGTGTTAGGAGTCTCGGAGCTGCAAGCTAATGAACTCCTCCATACACTTCCGGTACTGCATTTCAGTGGGGCTGTTAGAGTTATATTGACCTGACTGACTGTACGCACCCTCCGATTCACGCATCTCCTCGTTCATCTTGGCCAGACGAAGCCTGTCAGACACAGAAACCAGGACAACATCACACGATTGGCACACATTTACAACAGGCATCCAATGTGTGAACGCTAGGGGAACTTACAGTGTGACAATATCTGCGTTTGCTGCCTTGACTGCGATTGAAAGTGGCGTTTGATTCTCTACGTCTGCTGCGTTCTGATTGGCTCCCGTTTTAGAAATAAACACACTTGCCTGCAGTAGCGAAAAACACAAACATTAACCCAGGATTCACAGAAGCGGCATTATGCGCATGGAGCAGAACTCACCCAGTGTGGCCCAGTATAGTGGCGTGATGTAAAGGCCCTCGGCCCAGTTTGTCCTGCTGATTGACACCGGCTGAATTCTGGAGCAGGAACTCACAGGTGACGAGAGACCCCTGATACACACCGGCCATAAACACACACGAGTGTAAATATAACGTCTATAATACAGCTCTCAGAAATACTTCTGTTATGGGATGCATTTCTTATTCAAATGTAAGCCAGACATTCAATTTGGATCACACAAATAAGACCAGGGACACTTATTATTCGAGAGTAAAAGTAAAAATCTATTTGAACTGCGTGATTATTGCTGTATATTTACTAAAAACACACACACACACACACACACACACACAAACATGGAACAAAGAAAAACCCGAAAAACTCAAAAGCAATAGCAAAACAAAACAAAAAAGTAGGGCTGTATACTGCGATTATTATTATTTTTTTTTAATGTGGTCGATTCAAAATCGATTCTTTAAGGCCACTAATTGATTTTTTTCCATATTTATTTCCGCTAACATTGAACATAAGATTAATGTAAATCTAACAAATAGTTTTTGACCAACATTTTCCACTTATGATGTCATTTATAGCGAGAAATTACTAATGTAGTAATTAAATGTGTTTAGTTCTCACCAGAGCTCTCTCTATTTAGCTGTAGATCATTAAACTGTTATGCTGTCTTAGAAGTCTGTCCGAAATCGTGAGGAGCCTTTCGTACACAAACGCTGCCTCTCAATGCAAAATGCTGAACAGTTAATACATGCGTTCATGAGCTCAAGGCTAGATTATTGTAATGCTCTACTGGGTGGTTGCCCTGCTCGCTTAATAAACAAACTCCAGCTGGTCCAAAACGCAGCAGCTCGAGTTCTTACTAGAACCAGGAAGTCACGATCATATTAGCCCGGTTCTGTCAACACTGCACTGGCTCCCTATTAAACATTGCATACATTTTAAAATCTTGCTTATTACTTACAAAGCACTAAATGGTTTATCTCCCCAGTACTTGAGTGAGCTCTAAACACATTATAGCCCATCACGTCTACTGCGGTCTCTAAACTCTGACCTGCTGATAATACCTAGAATATCAAAATCAACTGCAGGCAGTCGATCCTTTTCCTATTTAGCACCTAAACTCTGGAACAGTCTTCCTAGCATTGTTCGGGAAGCAGACACACTCTGTCAGTTTAAATCTAGACTTAAAACACATCTCTTTTCTATGGCATACATAAAACACTTTTTCAATGAAATGATTATTAGGCTGCATTATCTAGGTCAGCCGGAACCGAACACTTCCCATAACACCTGATGTACTCGTTACATCATCAGAAGAATGGCATCTACGCTAATGTTAGTGTCTCTGTTTTATCCCGAGGTCTACTGCAGTCAGCCGGATCCAGGCCGTATCCAGATCAGACGGTGGACCTGCACCAGATGTGACCAACACATGACCCTGAAGTGTCTGCAGAGACCGTGTCATTTAGACTCCCCCTTAAGCTGCCTCATCGACACAGCATCCTCAATAAACCTGTCTCCGGCGGGATGACTCCGATTGTTTGAATATTCCGCTCTGTTATGACCTCTGACCTATAAAATTGCCAGAATAATAATAATAATAATAATAATAATAATAATACGCTGTTTGTTAATTGGCCAGAGGAGAACTGGCACTCCGACTGGTTTCTCCCAAGGTTTATTTTTCTCCATTAGGTCTCCTGATGGGGTTTTGGTTTCCTTGCCACTGTCGCCTCTGGCTTGGCTTGCTCAGTTGGGGACATTTATCAAATAAATATCCAAATCAAATGTAATTATTAAACTAAATTAACCATATAGACCAAATTACTTATCTAATTACTGATCTAAAGCCCACATTGTTACTGTATGATACTCAAAATATATTCTGTTGCATTATTTTTCAGTTTAACACTGTGAAGCTGCTTTGAAACAATCTGCATTGTTAAAAGCGCTATATAAATAAAGTTGACTTGACTTGACCTTACAAGCCATTGTCTGATAAGGCAGCGAGGCACGAGTCAGTACATTCATTCATTCATTCATTCATTCATTCATTCATTCATTCATTCATTCATTCATTCATTCATTCATTCATTCATTCATTCATTCATTCATTCATTCATTCAGTGCTTAATTCAGTGGCAGCTTCCGGTGTGTTGTCATGTTTGTAATGCTGAGGTGAAATGTTGTAGTAATACTACAAATCTGCCCAACCACTTGATGAGACCTCACCCAGACGTTGCAACACACCCACAGCCGCGCACACAACCGCTAAAAATAGATCACATACACACGAATGTTTGCATTATGATCAAACGTTAGCCATTATAGACATATTTAAATCAAATGAGTCGATAGACAGCGCAGGACCAATAACTCAAACCTAATAGCCTATATTATAAACAGATTTCCTCAAATAAAAGTTAGTCCACATAAGTCAGCACGTTAAGGTATTGTTGTGTGTTACCACGGCAACTACTCATGTCCAGGTATGAAGGCGCTCCCACATGACGGCCGGCAAAATCCCAAGAAAAGCTGCTTGTGTACTGAAAATTATCCCATATCCGTTTTAGAATAAATATATAAAAATATCCAGAAAACTAAATTGTAGGCTAAAAAATACTTCTCACATTTTTTAGAATAAAGTTGCATCACATTTATAGTGTATTTAACAAAATATGCATTTGAAATATAGAGATGTGTGTGTACCCGAGTGTACCTAAAATAAAAAGAGTTTAATATACAGGTTTATGGCTCTTCACGTCTTTCTAATTACCCACGTGTTAACATATGTTCACTATTGTTTTTATAAATATAGTATTTGTATTAAATCTATATTCATTGCGTTGAATCGCGAATAAAAACCCCCTCAAAAAAACAAACAAACAAATGCAATAGCAAAACAAACAAACAAAAAACTAAATGCAAAAAACAAACAAAAGAACAACACAGGCAAGCAAAACAAATACCCACAAACACAAAAAATAATACAAAGACCAAAAAGCAAAACAAAATAAACCCCAGCACTGTGACCAGCATGAACACGTGTGAACCACCGAAAGGCTGATCACTGAAAGCACTTTTACTGCAGTCTGTCAGGTTTGATGTGGCCCTGATCATGTGATCTCCTCACCCCATGAACGGCCATGATGAGCGGGGTCCTGCTCCCGTCGTCTGTGTTGGTCCAGTTAACATCGCCTCCGTGCGCCAGGGCTTCGGCCATGTCGGGCAGACTGCGTGAGAACGCTGCCCAGTACAGCTGCAGGCCCGGGGTGAACTGCTTGGGCTCGCAGAAGACCACCAGCTCTTTACCAGAGCACTCTTCTGGAGGAGGACACACCACATCAGCACAAGCACCCATTTCACTAAATACATACATGTGCTGCATATACAATGAGTACCACAGAGAATCAAGTCGGGCATAGATATTAGTACTGTAATTATATTATATGTAACCGCACTGAAGCTCGTGATGAGACTGACCGGTGTTGTTGAGCGTGCAGGAGGAAGCGCCTGTACTCATCATCTCTCTGCTTCCTTCTGATTGGCTCTGCACGTCCCCGTCTGCACTTCTCACTGTCAAACAGAGATACACACACGGTCGGACTACTCTTCAGTGTGCGAACGGCAACATCACAAAACACAGCGGGGAACAAAGCACGGAGACACATGGAAACACAAGCATCCCAAGGAGAAAACGAGCATGAGCAATGGTAAAGCTCCTCACAGAGAAGTGCATGATGGGATGTTGAGCGATGGAGACACGCTTCACAGAAAAGCCACCAGGGTGTGGACTGAGCAAAGTTCACAATTATAATTGAGTTTAAAATGAAATTGGGTCTAATCTTGAAGTGAGGCTCAAACAGGATGAGACACTACTGCGGTTTAATGTGAGTAAGGGGAGCTTAAGCACAACATGCAAGCAGATCAGATACGGCTGTAGTGGTTAATAATACATATTTATAATGATATAATATAAGGACTGTTTGTTAATGAAACTGTTGTCTGACTGTTGTGTAGTTTACTGAGTGGGCGTCTCATCCTGTAGGATCTGTCCACTGGTGAAGAGAAGGTGTGACTGTGAACTCTGCTCATCCGTGACTGCAGGAAGAAGCGGGAGGGACACACACGGCTGTACTTACACCGGCGAGGCTTGGCGGAGGAGTTAAAGTAGGAGAAGAGAGAATCAAGCTCATCTACACAGAAGAGAGGCTCGAGGGGCGCTTCAGCAACACAAAGCCGGGAGCAGGGTTAGGATGGTACAGAAACACAGAGTAAAAGCATTTCATTGAGCCTCGGCCCCGGACACTCCTCAGGTCCTAAGAGCTGGACCCAATCACTTCTCATCCAATCCAACGTGCATTAATTCACTTTTAAAAACAGCCCAGTCTGCTCTGATTGGTTGACTACTCACAGTTAGTTATATTAGTTAGTCTAGTCCAGCGTTTCTCAAACCTTTTAAGCGGCCCCACTTATGGGATTGAGAATGTTCAGTGACTTCAAACTGTGTTTTCGCACTTCGGCTGGTGCTGAACCAGAGGCGGACGCACTCAGCACTTGACATACACTCACCTAAAGGATTATTAGGAACACTAATCCTGTGTTTGACCCCCTTTCACCTTCAGAACTGCCTTAATTCTAAGTGGCATTGATTCAACAAGGTGCTGAAAGCATTCTTTAGAAATGTTGGCCCATATTGATAGGATAGCATCTTGCAGTTGATGGAGATTTGTGGGATGCACATCCAGGGCACGGAGCTCCCGTTCCACCACATCCCAAAGATGCTCTATTGGGTTGAGATCTGGTGACTGTGGGGGCCATTTTAGTACAGTGAACTCATTGTCATGTTCAAGAAACCAATTTGAAATGATTCGAGCTTTGTGGCATGGTGCATTATCCTGCTGGAAGTAGCCATCAGAGGATGGGAACATGGTGGTCATAAAGGGATGGACATGGTCAGAAACAATGCTCAGGTAGGCCTTTAAACGATGGCATTTAAACCATGCCCAATTGGCACTAAGGGGCCTAAAGTGTGCCAAGAAAACATCCCCCACACCATTACACCACCTCCACCAGCCTGCACAGTGGTAACAAGGCATGATGGATCATTGTTCTCATGCAAATTCTAGCCTCTTTTTCCTATTTGTAGTGGAGATGAGTGGTACCCGGTGGGGTCTTCTGCTGTTGTAGCCCATCCGCCTCAAGGTTGTGTGTGTTGTGGCTTCACAAATGCTTTGCTGCTTACCTCGGTTGTAACGAGTGGTTATTTCAGTCAAAGTTGCTCTTCTATCAGCTTGAATCAGTCGGCCCATTCTCCTCTGACCTCTAGCATCAACAAGGCATTTTCTCCCACAGGACTGCCGCATACTGGATGTTTTTCCCTTTTCACACCATTCTTTGTAAACCCTAGAAATGGTTGTGTGTGAAAATCCCAGTAACTGAGCAGATTGTGAAATACTCAGACCGGCCCGTCTGGCACCAACAACCATGCCACGCTCAAATTGCTTAAATCCTTTCTTTCCCATTCTGACATTCAGTTTGGAGTTCAGGAGATTGTCTTGACCAGGACCACACCCCTAAATGCACTGAAGCAACTGCCATGTGATTGGTTGATTAGATAATTGCATTAATGAGAAATTGAACAGGTGTTCCTAATAATCCTTTAGGTGAGTGTATATCATGCAGTGTTTTCAACCACACAATACTTATTTTAGGTTTCAAACATTTAAATACACATAAGTACTAGTAAAACAATACATTTAGAGTCTGTAAAATACACACTGGTATCTATGGAAGCAGCAAAAACAATCCATTCAAATATAATTTGCAGACATGTTTCATTCATATCAGATACACATAGTGTAAGGAACTATAAAGTTTACTCTATTCTTCTCCCAGTTCACCGGCCACTTACTTACATGTATTTCGGGAGAAACTGACATGTACGTGCTGTAAATCCCACAGACAGGTCTCTCTGAACTGCGGTGCAAACAAACATGGCGGCGCCCGTCTCACTTTATAGATCAAAATCAAGATCATTTATAAAGGTTTTTACATGGCAAAGGGCAAAACACACTCACTAACACGTATTTGAGAATCGGATTATTAGATAGTTGATGACATGGTAAGCAAGTTTGTCAATATTTTGAATGAAGGAAAAGCGACACATCTGTCATACAGCGCTATTTCGGTTGCGGTGAGTCACGTGACAAGCATGACGCGTCGCCATGGAAACAATAAACGTTATAAAATAACGGTTGCCTTAAAATATTCTAGCTGATCCCCCAGAGTGAGTTTTTTTAAACGTACGCATAAAGGGTTAAAAATGTAATGTTTATAAAATAAATAAACTTAAAGCCTAGATCATGACCATATTGTTGGGGACAGGTGGGGCTCGGAACCCTTCCCTACCTCCAAAGTTTGAGAAACACTGGTCTAGTCTTTTTTGTGTAAGTGTAAGTGTTCTTTAGGCTGCAGATTTTTGTTTATGGTTTTCAGCTGCAGTACAATGTTTTACAAAAAGACACATAAAATATGTTTAATGTTTGACTTCTTGTTTGACTTTTTTGGAATCGAAACCACGAATCGATAAGCGGAATCAGAAACTACAGAAGTCAAACGATACCCAACCTTAGTCTCAGGCCGGACCTCTACAATGAACATCCGTCTGTGGAGATGATGACAGATGATAGTACGGGGCCAGGGCAAAGCCAAGGTTAACTCGTATCTCAGCAGAGGGTCCAGTTGCAGGACAGAGATGACCGCTCACACTGGGGTTTGGTCAGACCTGATGATCTACTCACCAGAGGAGCCAGAGGCCGGGCGGGGTTTGGACGCAGATGGTCCACTTGTAGGTTGGGCGTCCGAGGAGCTGCCGAGTAGTTTATCTTGCTTACTCAGTGATAAAACCTTCAGCCTGATCTCATCCTCGGACTGTCTCTGTACAAACCGTCGCTCCACATACTTGGCTTTAATGTAGGCCTCCACCTCATGCCTGTGACACAAACGCCGAGCTTTTACACTGCACAATGCTTTTGTGTTTTCCAACAGGATCCATGTTTAATACTCCTCATACTTCACTGTACATCTTTTAATGATTCATTATTGTTTATGTTGTTACCTGGGATCTCCTGGTTGTGGTTTTCTGGGTCCTAGTTCTTCTCGTCGAGCCTCGTAGATCTGATTTATGACGCCATTTCCCAGCTCACACATCAGCTTAATACAAAAATAACTGTGTTATTCCTTCATATATAAGAGCTAAAGCAGTTCCCCCAAAAGCTGTATCATCTTAGAATGAGAAAAGATCCTCTTGTTCAGTTGAAATACATTGTGTTCATTGGCAGAAACCAAGACAGACAAACTGCACATCTAACACTCTGCATGTCTGAATCCCGTGTGCGAGGTAATGAGATGTTTATGAGATGAAAGGACAGATGTTCACATGCTCTAACAAGCATCTGTCAAGTCACATCCATATGCTCATTACGCTGGGATTGAAGCCTCGTGTCTCACCTTGAGCAGTTCAGGCTCCCATGTGTCCAGCGTCAGAGACCTGACCTTAGAAAAATGAACTCCAAGACTCCTGACAAACAAAACATATCATTTATCAAATATATAACATGTTTAAGTCGTGGTTGACCAATATACTATATCGGCACAGCTGATAACATATCTGACTTTTTTTGCGGTTTTAATAGAAAAACATTAACGTAATTTGGAATTATTATTAGGAATTTCACGTTTTTTCTTTTCCCAGTTTTCATAATGCAGACAGCGTGTGTTCATTTATAATGATAATCAGCCTATGATAAAGTAGCACACTCGATGAATAAACCATGCGTATGAGTTTGTGTTTACAGGTGAAGGTGCAATAAATCTGATGGAATGTAAAAATAAAGACATTTAGTCGACTAAATATGATCAAATCTTACCAGATGACTGAATTTACAGTGTTTACGTACTTTTAGTTTATATATTTATTAAACAATTTGTTTATTTGTGAAAAATACTATAATAAGAATACATAATCAAGAAGTTTTCTTTTTTGTTGTGCTTATTTTACAGATTTAAGTTCACCTTTTTTTTCATATAATTCAAATAATTAATCAATGAATTATTTTCTAATTCAGTAAATTTTATTTAAAACAATTTAAAATATAAATTTAGTTTTAGCAATTGTTATGCATGTATTATTATTATTATTATTTCCTGATATATAGCACTGGGTCAAAACAAAACATTACTATTTTTAATGTTTTTGAAAAGTCATTTATTCGACCAAAATGACAGAAAAAAACCCAGTGATATTGGGAAATATTATATCAATTCAAAATTATGGTTTTCTGTTTTGATAAACTTTAAAATATAATAAATTCCTGTGATCAAAGCTACATTTTTAGTGCCACATGATCCTTCAGAAATCATTCTGATGATTTATTACAAATGCTGGAAACAGTTTTGCCGATTAATTTTTTTTTCTTTATAACCTGTGATACTTTTTCAGGATTCATTGATGAATTAATGGTGAATTAATTAATACTTGTATTCAGCAAGGATGATAAATTTGATAAAAAGTGACAGTAAATATTTATATTGATAGAAAATATTTTATTATTCATCAGTGAATCCTGAAAACAGTATCACAAGTTCCTAAAAAATATTAAGGAGCACAACTGTTTCCAACATTGATCATAAATCATAGTTTATGTATATTAAAACCATCATCAAATAAATGCAGGGTTGATGAGCAGAAGAGACTTCTTTCAAAAACATCTGACCAGTACTGAATATCAGCATCAGCCATCAACAAAACATGGAGATGGGTGGAGTTGTCAGACACACACACACACACACACACCTGTGTATTCCAGAGCACTGTATGCAGAGAGTGATGCCCAGATTGATGCTGGCCCAGCACGGGTCCGGCTGCCCACAGTCACAGCAGCTGCTGTTCCCAGCGATGGCCATGACCCTCTGCAGAGCACTGTCACCCTTAAGAGACTTCTCCTTCGCGTCGCCACCGGAGTCCAGACTGCCTGTAGATGTGGACGCCTTCCTGTCCATCTTCTGCCAAACACATCCCACAGTTACCAAAGCGCTGACGGCTGGCAGAGCATCTCTAGCTGGGCATGAATTAGGGGAATGACACAGAAAGCGGTACCTCTGCGTCCTCTGCCTTGTCCCTGAAGGCTGTAGCGATGCTGTTTTGGACGGCTTTGATCCAGGCCTGCCTGAGCTTTTCAGAGTCCGCTTGCATCATACAGCTCCTTAAACAGAAAGAACATCAACTCTCTCTACAGTCTACCATATGCTCTGAAAAATAATCATAGAACAATCAACATTTTGTCCTTTTTAATGAAATGTTTAAAAAAATAACCACAGTGCCAGATTTATTTGATTTATGCTTAAAAAAATATTTTCAATTGGCAAAAAACTGCAAAATGGGTTAGAAAATAACTTATTTCAAAATATATTCTATGAAAACATGATTATTATGTTTTGATGGATGTTCAGGTATTTTTACTGGAAAACTAAACTGATCAATAAAACAGTTAAAAGTAATAAGTGTTTTTACAATGTCCATTTTAGTGGTAGTTATTTTATGTGTTTTTGTTATTATATTTAAAGTTTTTATTTTATTTATTCATTTCATTTAGTTGCAAAATCCACATTTCCTGTTTTTTAAATTTTGCAATAAAAAAATAAAAATAAAAAATGTAGTTAACAAATATAGCAGCAAGCTGTAATTATCAGAGCCATTTGGAGACATTTGAAGACAATTTTAAGCAAAAAAAGGTTGAAAACCAATAAATACATTGATTAGTAATGAGATATAATTGCATATAATATAATTTTCATTACAATTTTTGACCACAAGTGGTGCTGCCCTGAAACTGTTTGAGTATCTTCAGGGCATGGTTCCTAAGACATGCTGAGTTTCGTAATGATATGCCAATGCATTCATAAAATATGCAATATGCAAAAATTTTAAATCCCTTCCCATTTCGACCGGTTATAACTCCAAAGCCAGGCCGAGTTATCCCACGGGTACCTCCCCACACCCGGAGCTCCAACTCGGCTTGGTTTCCGAGATATGGTCACTCAAAGCTGGACCGGAAGTGGCCGTATCTCGGAATCGGGGGGTCCCATGAGCTGGGGATGGTGGGGATAGAAGGGGCCCACTGGGACCCCTCTATGCCCGGAAGCACAAGCTCCAACTCGGCTCGATACACCTGGTTATACATAAGAGACTTTTGGACAAAAGGACGTTAAGGACGAGTCCCAGCGCCTTGTCCTTTGGGGTGATGAGGGGTCCCTAGGGGCCCTCTCAGACCCCAGAGTCCCAAGCCTCTGAGTCCCTTCCTTCTGAAGTGCACCCTTTCCTTTTGGGCCCTGTATTTTGGCCCGTCGGGGGACTAGGAGCTCGGGCATTGGAGCACTAATTCAAAACAATGCACAAACCATAAGACGAAACCTAGCATGTTTGGTATCGTTGGACTCTGCAAGAATTCAGGAATCTATGGAGATGAAATTAAGTCAACCAAATCCAAAGTTATAAGCATGTGACTATTTGATTTTACCACAAAGTGGCGCTGGCTCGAAACTGTGCTGATGACCCATACCGAGTAGACAGAATGCGCTAATACGTTCATGAAATTCAGCATTTTACTACAAAATTCAAAATGGCCGAAGCCCCAAAATGGCCGATATGGGAAAATTGGATATCATTTGACTCAGCATGCCACCCCAATTACCACACCACTTTTATGATTTCTGGGCACACTGTTCAGAATTTATAAGCAAAAATAGCTATTTTTCATATCTCCGGACCAGTAGGTGGTGATGAAACGTAGCATGTAGTCTCAGCTCATGCTTGTGATGATCTGTACCAAGTTTGGTCTGAATACGATAAAGTGTTGCGGAGATATCTATTTTCGAAACGCTACATAAAATGTGTTGGCGCGTTATTCTTAAACAGTTTGATGAATCAACTTGAATTCCATAACTTTTTAAAAGCATGGTCTAAAGATGATCAGTTCCAATTGTGGTGAAAATCAGAGCAATCTGGAGTTTGAAAAAGTAGGTTTTGCTTCTAGCCCTTACGGTTCAAAAGTTATTAGCATAAACGTGAGTGCAACTTTGGACAGTTGGTGGCGCTAGTGGGATTGAGTTAGAGACTACATTTGCTATGGTGACAGTTCAGAGTGTCCTCTATCAGTGTGCCAAATGTCATAACTTTCCCGCAAGCGGTTCTATCGGGCTGCAAGAGCGGGAGTAGAATAAAAAAATACACAATTATTGTACATATACAGTATATGTAACGAACACCTGAATTACTTATTAAAAAAAACTGCCTAGTAGACATAACTATGTTCCTGGCTAAAATAAAACAGATCATATTGATCATGTACTCACTTTGTTGGAGAAACCACTTCGAAACAGAATCTGCGCTCGATGTCCTCGCAGTGCTTGACGGTGCATAAGCGCAAGTCTTCCACCACGACGGTAGGGTTATCCTGAAACATGACACCAAAACCACGCCTTAAAACACAAGTGCCAAAATCGAGTTTGTTCGTTTATAACATCCTAGGATTACCTTAAATTTCTTTTGGTACACTAGCTGATTGTTCTGAATTGAGAACCAACGCCTGTAAAGAGAATGCAATTAGCAACAATGTAAAAGTTGGCGGTGAGTATGTGCTTACCTGGAGGACACCGTATGACCTCATGTCTGGTCACTGACCTGTTCCATGTTTTGAAGGCGTTACTGGCCCTCTTGAACAGATATCCCTCCATGACAATCCCATTCTCTGCATCCACATTGTACTCCAGCTTAGTGTCGTCATTTGAGAAGTCCTGAGCAGAAAATCAGAAAGAATCAGTCAATATTCAGTGAACATACTGTAAACACTATACACACATTCTGGACGATAGACAGATGATAAAAGCTCAAGATCAGAGGAAAAACATCATTCTACACCTGTCAGATCATGGAGTAACCTGAGGTTAAGTGCTTGGCTTGGATCAACAGCGATAATACTTTAATCACCCCGTGGGTTTCGAACTTACAACCTTCTGGTTACCAGCCCAGATCTTTAAAGGATTAGTTCAACCAAAGCCGAAGATTCGGCCATCAATATTAAGCTTAATAGAAATTCAGCATTGATGTACGTGTAGTGAATGTCTTGATAGTGCACTGTAAGAAATCAGGTCATCCTTGTTCACTTTCAGGCTAATCTACGATCCCCTGCTTCCTGTAGATGTCATGTGAGCCGGCCTGAGCTCAGACTAGTTAAGTCAAGCCCAGATGAGTTCAGACTAGCAAAGCCCCAGTAATACTAGAGCCGTCACAGGATCCCGTGTTTTTATCATGGAGTGAAACCTCAAACAGCTGAAGACAGATAAGTGTGACATACTAGTAGATGAGCTTCGTTTACAGCCTGACCCGTATGCTGCGCGAATCCAGTCTGGGCCGCACTACTCTTAGATACTCTTACATCACATCTCACAAACCGTGAGATACCCAAAATACACCATTCAGCAGACACGACCTTCAGACACTTAGCCAGTGGGAGCTCTGGTTAGTTTCAGGGGTTTGACTTTAAGTGTGTCTGCTTAAAACATGCATGAGCATGTAACCGTTATGATATTTTAATATCAACTCCAACAACATTAAATATGTTTGCTTTTGTTTACAGGCTACCACACAAAAGTAATGCCACAACGACACACACAAGATGAGCTGCTTATCCTGTTTCTATGCAAATAACCAAATAAGGAGAGCATTATTATTATTGTTGTTGGCATTATAATAATGGGATGAGGAGGAGAGGAAAGGAGGGATATTTATATGTATGTGTATGAATATGAAGGGGGGGGGGGATAAGGAGTGTATTAAAAAAAGAAAAAGGAATAATAATAATAATACTTTGCTGTTACACAAGGGTTTAATTTGTTAAAAGCATTAGGTATCATTAAATAATACTTGTACAATATTTATTAATCTAGGTTACTATTCAGATCATAATCACACATTTAAGTTCTATATATTAATTATACATAATAACAGCTTATTAACATATGGTAACAAATGATGCCTAATGCATTAATAAATGTTAACAAATGGAATCGTATAGTAAGGTGATACCAAAAATAGTATTGCTTTATATCGATGTTGCAGAAATACAGTAACACTTTACTTTAGGGATCAATTCTCCCTATCATCTAGATGCTTATTATCATGCATATATCTATGATATTGGCTGTTTATTAGTACTTATAAAGCACATGATCATATTCTACATCCCTTAATCCCACTCAATACCTACACTTAACTAACTATTAATAAGTAATTAGGAGTTTCTTGAGGGAAAAGTCATAGTTAATAGTGAGAATTTGACCTTAATCTGAAGTGTGACCAAATAAACAAACAAACGAGAAGAATATGAATTAATTGAAAAGTTACAGCAATCTGCCACAGTGCGAATGGAAGATCTGAATCCAGTTTCAAAGGCCAGTGTGAATGCTAAACAGAACTGGGTCAGTTTCTGATCTACAGGCCACGGCATTCAGTTTGACCCTGCGCTTGTGTGTTTACAGTAGGACGAGCAAAATGGACATGACAGCACCAACTGTTATTAAAAAAGCAGATTTGGTTTCCATTTCTTGGTAACCTGATCAAGCCATGAGCTGACACGTAAGCCAGCCCGCTGAATACATTCAGGGTGCCAGGAACAAAGAACTAGGCTACAGCTGTTCCCAAATCCACACGACTACCTACAGTACCTGAAGCGCTTCCTCCAGATCGGATATACCAGCGAGAATAACGCAGTTAAGCGCAAGTCATGAGAAGATCATGCTTTTCTTTAGATATCATGTATGATGAACATACTTTACACGTCGGTCCAAGTAAAAAAACAAGCAGTTTTGTTAACGGATCTGGCTTCCCTTTTTTCCCCATCGTATCTTCCTTGGTGGTATTACTAATTTACATTATTAGAGTTAATAAATGTAAATTATTCTTCAAGTGTAGATCTTTTCACTATAACAGACATCCGTATTTGTCATTGACCGACTGATATTCATTCAAACGCAGTGCAGCCATACAAACTGATCACTGATACACACAACAGTCGTTTACTAAATAAAATGAACCTTCAATGCAAACCTGTACTTGCATTTATAACCGTATCATTATGAAACCAAACCACATCAACTAAACAACAGATAAGACAATGACCAGATGGCTAAATAAATGTCAGTATTTAGAGGAGAAGTCACACCAAGCTACCAAGAGGCAATAAGAGATTTGTGTTTATCACCTATGAGTAAAAAATGAGTAAGATTAACTCACCAGATACCACACATAGTGGAACCTGCTGAAGATCTTCATGCCGAAGAGAGCAGCGTGAGTGTGTGTGTGTGTGTGTGTTTCAGCAGTGCATCTAACTTCCAAACATTACTGTGTTGACTAGGATCAGCTGAACTGAGCCTCTACACACTGAACATTACGAATGTATGAGTATGTACGCACATGTATATGAAGACTGAGATGGGCATCAGCCTTGGTAACCATTGCTGGCTCCTCCCCTTCAGGAAAGCTCTGGTATATGTGTGTGTGTGGGGTCGATGAATGAATTCATTAACTGTGGCTCATGGGTTGGATTCACCAATCCAAGAAGAGCATTAAACATTTACACTGTGGGCAGTGCACTTTGGTACGCCTGTGTTTTAAGTATTTTCTTCCAGTGCAAGTACAATAGAGCGAGTAACTCTTTATTCTACAGTTACAACCACCATCAACAAACATCAATGGGCTTTACAGCTTGTTAGTGATTATTAAATAGGGCTGTGGAATGTTCTCATAATGATGAAACTATTATTGGGTTATGATTGTGCCATTATGAAGGAGTGTGGTTCTCAATTTAACCAGCCAGCATAATCTTATTTACGCTATTTAGACACGTTTGAAAACCCAACCACATCCCTAGACCTACACATTTGTGTATTATATGATATAAACACAAGATTTAACAGGCAGACAGACACAAAAAATACAAACATTCCAAGTGTTTCGAGGCCAAACGATTGATTTGTGTGAAGAAATTCCCAAAAGCGATCTCTTCTGCAGAAGATCATGCACTAGAGATGTAATGATTCATTCGGAGTCGGGTTGAAAATCGATACAAACGTGTGACGATTCAAGTCGGTTGAGATGTTAAACGAATCGCGATACATGTTTTAAACAGCAGGGGCGCTGAATATACTGTGACCTCGCTTTACAGGCACGATAGCAACGAGCAAGTGCGTGCGTGCACTCTGGCAGGAGTGGGTTAGTTGCTCTAAAATATAAAAGTAGCCTATAAATAATTATTAAAATTATGTCTACTTTTATAGATGCAAAGAATTAAAGTCTTGATCTGACAAACTGGGCAAACAACTGAAATCTCAGTTCCCTGTGTGTTAAAAAGTGACGCTGAAGGGTCCTGACCAAGCGCCAAATATAGTATTGTTCAAAATAATAGCAGTACAATGTGACTAACCAGAATAATCAAGGTTTTTAGTATATTTTTTTAATTGCTACGTGGAAAACAAGTTACCAGTAGGTTCAGTAGATTCTCAGAAAACAAACAAGACCCAGCATTCATGATATGCACGCTCTTAAGGCTGTGCAATTGGGCAATTAGAAGAATTAGTTGAAAGGGGTGTGTTAAAAAAAATAGCAGTGTGGCATTCAATCACTGAGGTCATCAATTTTGTGAAGAAACAGGTGTGAATCAGGTGGCCCCTATTTAAGGACAAAGCCAACACTTGTTGAACATGCATTTGAAAGCTGAGGAAAATGGGTCGTTCAAGGCATTGTTCAGAAGAACAGCGTACTTTGATTAAAAAGTTGATTGGAGAGGGAAAACCTATAAAGAGGTGCAAAAATGATAGGCTGTTCAGCTAAAATGATCTCCAATGCCTTAAAATGGAGAGCAAAACCAGAGAGGCGTGGAAGAAAAGCGGAAGACAACCATCAAAATGGATAGAAGAATAGCCAGAATGGCAAAGGCTCAGCCAATGATCACCTCCAGGATGATCAAAGACAGTCTGGAGTTACCTGTAAGTACTGTGACAGTTAGAAGACGTCTGTGTGAAGCTAATCTATTTTCAAGAATCCCCATAAAGTCCCTCTGTTAAAAAAAGGCATGTGCAGAAGAGGTTACAATTTGCCAAAGAACACATCAACTGGCCTAAAGAGAAATGGAGGAACATTTTGTGGACTGATAAAGTAAAATTGTTCTTTTTGGGTCCATGGGCCACAGGCAGTTTGTGAGGCAGGCACCAAACTCTGAATTCAAGCCCCAGTACACAGTGAAGACAGTGAAGCATGGAGGTGCAAGCATCATGATATGGGCATGTTTCTCCTACTATGGTGTTGGGCCTATTTATCATCGATCATGGATCAGTTTGCATATGTTAAAATACTTGAGGTCATGTTGCCTATGCTGAAGAGGACATGCCCTTGAAATGGTTGTTTCAACAAGACAATGACCCAAAACACACTAGTAAACGGGTAAAGTCTTGGTTCCAAACCAACAAAATTAATGTTATGGGTAGCCAGCCCAATCTCAGACCTTAATCAATTGAGAACTTGTGGGGTGATATCAAAATGCTGTTTCTGAAGCAAAACCAAGACATGTGAATGAATTGTGCAATGTTGTTAAAGAATCAGAGTGAAATAACAGCTGAGAGGTGCCACAAGTTGGTTGACTCCATGCCACACAGATGTCAAGCAGTTTTAAAAAACTGTGGTCATACAACTAAATATTAGTTTAGTGATTCACAGGATTGCTAAATCCCAGAAAAAATGTTTGTACAAAATAGTTTTGAGTTTGTATAGTCAAAGGTAGACACTGCTATTTTTGAACACACCCCTTTCAACTAATTGCCCAATTGCACAGCCTTAAGAGCGTGCATATCATGAATGCTGGGTCTTGTTTGTTTTCTGAGAATCTACTGAACCTACTGGTAACTTGTTTGCCACGTAGCAATAAAAAATATACTAAAAACCTTGATTATTCTGGTTAGTCACATTGTACTGCTATTATTTTGAACAATACTGTATATTGTTCCCTCAACATAAGATCCCAAAGCCACGGCTTAACATCGAGTGGCCACGGCAATAATGATGATGTTGTTACCTCACACTAAGGATCTACCTCAACGTAGCGATCAGATCATGTTAAGCTGCTGAACTCTGGGAAGGTATTCAGTCCAATGATCCAGTAATCGAATGCATTCAAAGAATCAGTCTAAAACAGGGCTGATGTAAAGAAAACCAGGCTTATTACATCAGAGACGGCAGGAGAACAGTGACTCGCAGACAGTTTTCAGTGAATGATTCATTCCAGTCTCGGTTTAGCTTTAAAACACGAGCTCGCTCATATTCTGAGCCCTCACACATTTTAATTGAATATTTCTGTTCTTTTAGGGAAACTGATGACACTGCATGTTGATGTGCTAAGTAGCATAATAATATTTCACAAGGTTGTTTGCACCGAAATTATATTGAGGGCGGGTTGAGTTGTTCGCGGGCAGACGACGTACAACATAGGCGGGCATTATGCAAATGTCTTTTCTAGTGACGTAGAACCGTAACAAAGCGGCATCCTCCCCCAGTTTCTCTTGAAGCCAATATGGAAGTGACTTAAACTGCAATTCATCGACTGACCGCTAGGCTCCAAAAGAGAGCAGAATCTCATTAAGCCCCATGTTAAAATGCCCAAATTTACAGCAGAAAAAAACATGTTTAACATGTTAAACTCATCAGTTTAAATTATATTAAAGGGCACCTATTATGCCCCTTTTTTTACCAGATGTAATATACAGGGAGTGCAGAATTATTAGGCAAATGAGTATTTTGACCACATCATCCTCGTTATGCATGTTGTCTTACTCCAAGCTGTATAGGCTGGAAAGCCTACTACCAATTAAGCATATTAGGTGATGTGCATCTCTGTAATGAGGGCTGTGGTCTAATGACATCAACACCCTATATCAGGTGTGCATAATTATTAGGCAACTTCCTTTCCTTTGGCAAAATGGGTCAAAAGAAGGACTTGACAGGCTCAGAAAAGTCAAAAATAGTGAGATATATTGCAGAGGGATGCAGCAGTCTTAAAATAGCCAAGCTTCTGAAGCGTGATCATCGAACAATCAAGCGTTTCATTCAAAATAGTCAACAGGGTCAGCGTGTGGAAAAACCAAGGCGCAAAATAACTGCCCGTGAACTGAGAAAAGTCAGCGTGCAGCTGCCAAGATGCCACTTGCCACCAGTTTGGCCATATTTCAGAGCTGCAACATCACTGGAGTGCCCAAAGCACAAGGTGTGCAATACTCAGAGACATGGCCAAGGTAAGAAAGGCAGAAAGTCGACCACCGCTGAACAAGACACACAAGCTGAAACGTCAAGACTGGGCCAATATCTCAAGACTGATTTTCTAAGGTTTTATGGACTGATGAAATGAGAGTGAGTCTTGATGGGCCAGATGGATGGGCCCGTGGCTGGATTGGTAAAGGGCAGAGAGCTCCAGTCCGACTCAGGCGCCAGCAAGGTGGAGGTGGAGTACTGGTTTGGGCTGGTATCATCAAAGATGAGCTTGTGGGGCCTTTTCGGGTTGAGGATGGAGTCAAGCTCAACTCCCAGTTGCTGGAAGACACCTTCTTCAAGCAGTGGTACAGGAAGAAGTCTGCATCCTTCAAGAAAAACATGATTTTCATGCAGGACAATGCTCCATCACACGCGTCCAAGTACTCCACAGCGTGGCTGGCAAGAAAGGGTATAAAAGAAGAAAATCTAATGATATGGCCTCCTTGTTCACCTGATCTGAACCCCATTGAGAACCTGTGGTCGATCATCAAATGTGCGATTTACAAGGAGGAAAACAGTACACCTCTCTGAACAGTGTCTGGGAGGCTGTGGTTGCTGCTGCACGCAATGTTGATGGTGAACAGATCAAAACACTGACAGAATCCATGGATGGCAGGCTTTTGAGTGTCCTTGCAAAGAAAGGTGGCTATATTGGTCACTGATTTGTTTTTGTTTGGTTTTTGAATGTCAGAAATGTATATTTGTGAATGTTGAGATGTTATATTGGTTTCACTGGTAAAAATAAATAATTGAAATGGGTATAAATTTGTTTTTTGTTAAGTTGCCTAATAATTATGCACAGTAATAGTCACCTGCACACACAGATATCGCCCTAAAATTGCTAAAACTAAAAACTACTTCCTAATAAACTACAAAAACATTCAGCTTTGATATTAATGAGTTTGTGTTCATTGAGAACATGGTTGCTGTTCAATAATAAAATTAATCCTCAAAAATACAACTTGCCTAATAATTCTGCACTCCCTGTAAGTCTCATGTGTCCCCAGAGTGTGCCTGTGAAGTTTCAGATTAAAATTTCATTTTAATATATCATTTTTAAAATGCCAATTTTGGGGTTGAAGAAAAATGAGCTGTTCTGTGCGTGGCTCCTTTAATGCAAATGAGCTGCTCCCCACCCGAGAGGGCGGAGCCTACACATCACAGCTCATTCACAGCAGTGAACACGCAAATGAAATATGAAACATGATATCTGTGTGTTTTAATGATCATCTCTATCGCAGACACGTTCATGTGACATTGCAGTTCTTCATCATCATGAAATATTATCAACTCGTACTTGAATGCTGCTGTTAATGCTCTGGAGGAGATAAACATGGCGGACTGTGAACAGCTCAGCTCTCTGAGGGAGGGGTCTGTGCTAGTATGTCAGTGTCCATCAACACATGTGGGCGGGGCCTCTGCAGTGTGACATCACAGAACGGCTTGTTCTGAGACAGTGCTCATGATTTATGGGGATTAAAAAAAAAGTTGTGGGTGGATTTTTACCATTATAGAGTGGTTGTGTACACACACTGCCAACACACATTTATGTTCAAACACTTTATAAAAGTGAATTTTGCATAATAGGTGCCCTTTAAGCCTTAATGTTCTGCATAATGAAGAGCGTGGCCACCTGAGTGACAGATGGATTTCCGCTATGGTCAAGCTAGGTGGGCGTGGTTTCAGCAACCGGTCACCTCAGCTCCAGCCACGCTCCGCCTCTTTCCTTTTCTTTTTCTGACGCGCTGCAGAGATGGTGACGGCCGACTTTTAGGCTTCAAAACTGCTCTTTTTAAAACATTTTCTTATTTACTTTAAATTAGAATGAAATAAAGAAAAAGGATAAAATAACAGAACTTGTATTTGATAACATTTGAGCTACTGATGTAAAATCACATGTCTATTGACATTAATTAACGTGCATAGTAACGTGACTCATGCAGCATTCAGAGGGAAAAGCCAGAAGGGACAGACCCACCTGCAGCGTGGCCTCATATGAGCAGTCAGAAAAGAAGAGAGAGCAGGTTAACAACTGCTGATACAGCGAATGAGAGCGAGAGCGAGAGAGGAGGAAAACAGAAATAGAGAGATGGAGTCACACGTGACATGAGATCAAGGTCAAGCTGGATTGTGGCAGAGGCACATGAATCACAGGACCAATATGGCATGATAGATGAACATACAGTGGATCATGAAGCGCACAAGTTACGCAAGTATGGATATTTACAATATTAAAATATAGACGTTTAAAAACAATTTAGCTAAGTGCGTCATACTGGGAAAAATTTGGCAAAAATTTCACAAGCGAAGTAGGTCCACTGTCCATTGTCAGTACTGTAGAGAAGCATGAAACTTCCAACCAAACTGCTTCTATAGGCCAATATGGCAAAAAATTTACCCAATTTGAAATCCACGTGCCACGATTTTTGGGGGAAATTTACGTAAGTGACTTCCATTAGCAAAAAGTTTAGCAGTGGTAATGAAACTGGTGAAGGAATAATGAAATTTCAGTGGAATTGGTATTGACTACTTGCACATGCCATGGATTCAGTTCAAATCTCCAATCATGCTCGAGGTAATACCGAAAGATGAACAGCTCTACTGTAACAACAGCAGCTTTATTACTTTGAGTGTGTATTCATTTACCTGAGGACAGGATGTCAGGCAAAAGCTTTGCTTTTTATACTTTAAACCACTTCTAAAGGTCAAAACCCAAAGAAAGAAGAGTAGAGAAGGATGTTCTGTTTCAAAAAGCATCAACAACATGATGTTGTCAGTTTTTACCACATTGGTCAGACACATGTCTTATGATTGGCCCTGTATAGTGTGAGATGGCTGAGGTTTGTGGGTCTTTAATGTTCTGGTGTTTGGAGAAGCTCTTGTACCTTCTGTTGAATAGTTGAGTGTTTCGTCTCCATATCCTTCCTCTCTTTTGCAGAATCCATCACCAGCTGATCCAGCTAAAGACACATATGTGTATGCGTTAAGACAGGAAGAGAATAGTCATTTGGGTCACTCTATTAAGAAGAAGCATATTCCATTCAAAACATTACGTTTTCAAGTGTTAAACAAAATTGTTTCAAGGCAGCAAGTGAGACACTGCCTTTACTGAACTGTATAAAACTGGAATTAAATGCATGGCTGCCAATGAGAAACCACTTTAAACACAAAGTCATGTGATTTGAAGATGGTCTGGTTACATACATCTGCATGGAAAACCACTCGTGCCTCATTATTTTCCCATATTCCAAGATGACGATGGATAATAATCCACTGCTACACCCCCACTACACACTGCTTAAATTCAAGAGTGCCTGTAAAACTGAACCATTCATAACCTTTCCAACGGACAAATCCAAACTAATTGACTCTTAAGGGAATATTCCACTTCACCGTTCAGGAATTAAGCCTTACAACTTCTAAGCTGTGGATCGTTCTACCAAATTTGAGGCCTTTAATATATTTTTGGATATTACTACACTGCTAAAAAAAAATTAAGGGAACACTCTATCATCACAGTAGTCAATTAAACTTCAGGGATGTAAATCTGTCCAATTAGGATTTGTCCAACAGATTAGTTTCACTCGCTTTGGTGCAAATTAAAGATGAGATGATTTTGCAGGTGGTGGCCATAGACAATTGTTCTCTCCTGATTCTTCCTGATTGATTTGTCTTTAGTTCTGTGTTTTGCTAGGGTCCTTGTTACTGTCTGGTTGCACAGGTTTGGTTTCAAGAGCATGGGGGAGATACCGGAAGACAAGGAGAGCTGGACAGGGACGCAACCCAGCATCAGGACCGTAAACCTGCTCCTTTGTGCGAGCAGGAACAGGAGGAGCACTGCCAGAGCCCTACAAAATGACCTCCAGCAGGCCACTGGTGTGCATGTTTCTGACCAAACAATCAGAAACAGACTTCATGAGGGTCTGGAGATGCCGTGGGGAACGTTATGCTGCGTGCAACATCTTCCAGCATGCTCGGCTTGGCGGTGGGTCAGTAATGGTCAGGGGAGGAATATCCTTGGAGGGTCACACAGACCTCCACGTGCTAGCCAATGTTAGCGACTCACCGTTAGGTACTGGGATGAAATCTTCAGAGCCATTGTCTGAAGTAGCACCACAGACTGTCAGGAGCTCACTGATGCCCCGATCCAGGTCTGGACACCATCCGCCATCTCATCAGGAGCAGGCCCAGACGCTGGCATGAGTGCATTAAGGCATGTGGGGGCCATACACACTCCTGACTTACATTATGAGCTGCTGTGATGACCTGTTGGATCAGCCTGTAACTTTGTTGATGATTTTGGTTTCCATTGACTGTCGTCACATAATTTTTGTTCCTAACAAATTATAGAATGTATATATAGGTCCTTGTCAAAAATTAGCATATTGTGATAAAAGTTCATTATTTTCCATAATGTAATGATAAAAATTAAACTTTCATATATTTTAGATTCATTGCACACCAACTGAAATATTTCAGGTCTTTTGTTGTTTTAATACTGATGATTTTGGCATACAGCTCATGAAAACCCAAAATTCTCAAAAAATTAGCATATCATGAGACGGTTCTCTAAACAAGCTATTAACCTAATCATCTGAATCAACTAATTAACTCTAAACACCTGCAAAAGATTCCTGAGGCTTTTAAAAACTCCCAGCCTGGTTCATTACTCAAAACCGCAATCATGGGTAAGACTGCCGACCTGACTGCTGTCCAGAAGGCCATCATTGACACCCTCAAGCGAGAGGGTAAGACACAGAAAGACATTTCTGAACCAATAGGCTGTTCCCAGAGTGCTGTATCAAGGCACCTCAGTGGGAAGTCTGTGAGAAGGAAAAAGTGTGGCAAAAAACGCTGCACAACGAGAAGAGGTGACCGGACCCTGAGGAAGATTGTGGAGAAGGACCGATTCCAGACCTTGGGGACCTGCGGAAGCAGTGGACTGAGTCTGGGTAGAAACATCCAGAGCCACCGTGCACAGGCGTGTGCAGGAAATGGGCTACAGGTGCCGCATTCCCAGGTCAAGCCACTTTTGAACCAGAAACAGCGGCAGAAGCACCTGACCTGGGTACAGAGAAGCAGCACTGGACTGGCGCTCAAATTTTGCATGTCATTCGGAAATCAAGGTGCCAGAGTCTGGAGGAAGACTGGGGAGAAGGAAATGCCAAAATGCCTGAAGTCCAGTGTCAAGTACCCACAGTCAGTGATGGTCTGGGGTGCCATGTCAGCTGCTGGTGTTGGTCCACTGTGTTTTATCAAGGGCAGGGTCAATGCAGCTAGCTATCAGGAGATTTTGGAGCACTTCATGCTTCCATCTGCTGAAAAGCTTTATGGAGATGAAGATTTCGTTTTCCAGCACGACCTGGCACCTGCTCACAGTGCCAAAACCACTGGTCAATGGTTTACTGACCATGGTATTACTGTGCTCAATTGGCCTGCCAACTCTCCTGACCTGAACCCCATAGAGAATCTGTGGGATATTGTGAAGAGAAAGTTGAGAGACGCAAGACCCAACACTCTGGATGAGCTTAAGGCCGCTATCGAAGCATCCTGGGCCTCCATAACACCTCAGCAGTGCCACAGGCTGATCGCCTCCATGCCACGCCGCATTGAAGCAGTCATTTCTGCAAAAGGATTCCCCACCAAGTATTGAGTGCATAACTGAACATAATTATTTGAAGGTTGACTTTTTTTGTATTAAAAACACTTTTCTTTTATTGGTCGGATGAAATATGCTAAGTTTTTGAGATAGGAATTTTGGGTTTTCATGAGCTGTATGCCAAAATCATCAGTATTAAAACAATAAAAGACCTGAAATATTTCAGTTGGTGTGCAATGAATCTAAAATATATGAAAGTTTAATTTTTATCATTACATTATGGAAAATAATGAACTTTTATCACAATATGCTAATTTTTTGAGAAGGACCTGTAAATAAAGATTTTCAAAATGTAATTTGAGATCCAATGAGTGATTTAAGTGTTCCCTTCACTTTTTTTTGAGCAGTGTGTTATCCTGTACATGAACTACCTCTGGAACTGATGTGTGTGACACCGGTGATTTCAGTTTATTCCCATTCTATACAGACAACAATTCACTTCCTATTCAACGACCTCCTCAGAACGATCTGTGAAGACTGCAAAGATGTGTTGAAAGTATAAAGAAATACAATTTATGGAAATAAAACAACTAGCCTATTCAGCCAATAAACCTCGCCAGCAAATTGTAATACATGCTATTAATACAGTCAGTTTATTAACATTCCCAAAATATCATGCAATTAAAATGTGTTATTTCATTTTAATTGATTGAGATCTAGGGGACCTCGTGATTTAAAATGGTTTAAAACGAGACAAACGCCTTAAATCAAGATGTTTCTTATTTCAATGAATTCCTGAACAACTGTTTGTTTCCTTTGAATAACCAGAAATCTTGGAAAACTTTGATATATAGTATGAGGAAGTCTAATTTTAAAAGTGTGATTTCTTGAGACTTGAAAAAGTCTATGAGAGAAAACTACATAGGCATATTTATAATTAATATACATTTTTATAGTTATGTTAAGCTCTAAAATATTTCATAGGTGATAAAATCGTTATCCAGTGGATCGTAAATGACTAGGAAAGACATTCAGTGATCAAAAAGAGTGGGAAGCATGAAGAATTATACTTATTTTAATCAATTTCATTATACATTCCTTGGTGATTTGAGGGTGAAGGATCCTGGTTATAATCAGGAACGCATTCAAACTACATGCCTACAAATTTGCATATGCTGAAATTGTGTCAACATTCAAGAACTAGCCATGTTTAAGGTTTCAAATCACAAACCACAAGCGCAACCAATACTACCAGTGAAACCTTCCCTAATAAACGCCACTTGTGTTTCTATTTCTATAGGGGAAGCTGAGGAAAGGAACTGTAATGGGATCTTCTTGCTCAAGCGATCATCCATCAGCCTGTATCGCGCATGGATCCACGTCACATAAAACAACACGTGCTGTATTTGGGACGAGCGCTTTCTGATTCGCCAGGAAAGAGGCGGGCAGATGCGCTGCTGATAACATCAGATGGGAAATGTTTTTCTCAGTCACAGCCTCAAGTTTCCACTCTCGATAGGTGCTTGACAAGGACTGATCACCTGACAAACCCTGTGAGCATGAATCAGCCATGAGCTGCATTAAACAATCTGACAAAGTTATAACTACAATACTGCTATTTTTTCACAATGCATATTGTAAATGCACATAATCACTCCAGATCTTTCAATACAATCATATTTGACATATGACTGAGTAAGAAACAGTTACGTTTGACAAAAATACAACTGAGCAGATGTGTCCAAACCGAAATGAAAACATAATACCCAGCCCGTGATGAGCATAAACACAAACCTGCGAGCAGCTGCTCCAAACCTCTCGACAGAAGCGCTCCACTCTCTTGAGCTTCATGATGTCTGTCAGCAGAAAGCAAACCCTGATAACCTTGTGCTGTATAATTCACGTCCACTCTGAACTAAACCATCTCATACACACTTTAACTCCCAGACAGGGAATACCCTTTAATCACCCAGTTTAAGTTCCTGTTTCCAGAGCGAGCCCTGTGTAAGCACCGGCCAATCACACATCTCAAGAATCCCATCTCATTCCTGCCCACAGGAAACAAGGATTCACACGCCCCTCATCTCACCGGGGTGCACACGAAAATACTGGTTTGATGCAGAAATCAAGCTTCCGCTATTATGTAGAGAAATTATATGACCACTATGCTATCTGCTGGCATGCTTAGTATGAATATCTGTACCGTTAGTAACTGTACAAATGGATGGATGGATAGCGATAGATCGATGGACAGACAGAGAGAACGACAGAAAGAGAGAACCACAGACACAGAACGACAGACACAGAACCACAGACAGACAGACAGAGAGAATGACAGACACAGAACGACAGACACAGAACCACAGACAGACAGACAGACAGAGAGAATGACAGACACAGAACCACAGACAGAGAGAACGACAGACACAGAACCACAGACACAGAACCACAGACACAGAGAACGACAGACACAGAACCACAGACACAGAATCACAGACAGACAGACAGAGAGAATGACAGACACAGAACCACAGACAGACAGAACCACAGACACAGAACCACAGACAGACAGACAGAGAGAATGACAGACACAGAACCACAGACAGACAGAACCACAGACACAGAACCACAGACAGACAGACAGACAGAGAGAATGACAGACATAGAACCACAGACAGACAGAACCACAGACACAGAACCACAGACAGAGAGAACCACAGACAGAGAGAACGACAGACAGAGAGAACGACAGACACAGAACGACAGACAGACAGAACCACATACACAGAACGACAGACAGACAGAACGACAGACACAGAACCACAGACAGACAGACAGAGAGAATGACAGACATAGAACCACAGACAGACAGAACCACAGACACAGAACGACAGACAGAGAGAATGACAGACACAGAACCACAGACAGACAGAACCACATACACAGAACGACAGACAGAGAGAATGACAGACACAGAACCACAGAATGACAGACAGAGAGAACGACAGACAGACACAGAACCACAGATACAGAACCACAGAACGACAGAGAGAACGACAGACACAGAACGACAGAGAGAGAACCACAGACACAGAACCACAGACACAGAACCAGACAGACAGACAGACAGAGAGAGAGAGAGAGAACGACAGACACAGAACCACAGACACAGAATCACAGACAGACGGACAGACAGAGAGAATGACAGACACAGAACCACCAGAACCACAGACAGAGAACCACAGACACAGAACCACAGACAGAACCACAGACACAGAGCGACAGACACAGAAAGCGACAGACATAACGACAGACAGACAGAAACGACAGACACAGAACCACAGACAGAGAGAGCATGAACACAGAACCACAGACTGGGAACACGAACACGAAACGACAGACACAGAGCGACAGACACAGAGAGCGGCAGACACAGAGAAACGACAGACACAGAGAGCGACGACAGAGAGCGACAGACACGAAACGACAGACACAGAACCACAGACAGACAGAGAGAACGACAGACACAGAACGACAGACAGACAGAACCACATACACAGAACGACAGACAGAACGACAGACACAGAACCACAGACAGACAGACAGAGAGAATGACAGACACAGAACCACAGACAGACAGAACCACAGACACAGAACGACAGACAGAGAGAATGACAGACACAGAACCACAGAATGACAGACAGAGAGAACGACAGACAGACACAGAACCACAGATACAGAACCACAGAACGACAGAGAGAACGACAGACACAGAACGACAGAGAGAGAACCACAGACACAGAACCACAGACACAGAACCAGACAGACAGACAGACAGAGAGAGAGAGAGAGAACGACAGACACAGAACGACAGACACAGAACCACAGACAGACAGACAGACAGAGAGAACGACAGACACAGAACGACAGACAGACAGACAGACAGACAGACAGAGAACGACAGACACAGAACCACAGACACAGAACCACAGACAAAGAACCACAGACAGACAGACAGACAGACAGAGAGAACGACAGACACAGAACCATAGACACAGAACCACAGACACAGAACCACAGACACAGAACCACAGACACAGGACCACAGACACAGGACCACAGACACAGGACCACAGACACAGGACCACAGACACAGGACCACAGACACAGGACCACAGACACAGGACCACAGACAGACAGAGAGAACGACAGACACAGAACGACAGACACAGAGCGACACAGAGCGACAGACACAGAGCGACAGACACAGAGCGACACAGAGCGACAGACACAGAGCGACAGACACAGAGCGACAGACACAGAGCGACAGACACAGAGCGACAGACAGACAGAACGACAGACACAGAGAACGACAGACACAGAGAACGACAGACGCAGAGAACGACAGACGAGAGCGACAGACACAGAACGACAGACGCAGAGAGCGACAGACACAGAACGACAGACAGACAGAACGACAGACACAGAGAACGACAGACACAGAGAACGACAGACACAGAGAACGACAGACACAGAGAACGACAGAGACAGAACCACAGACACAGAGAACGACAGACACAGAACGACAGGCGCGAAGAGCGACAGGCGCGAGAGCGACAGGCGCGAGAACGACAGGCGCGAAGAGCGACAGGCGCGAGAACGACAGACACAGAACCACAGACACAGAACCACAGACACAGAACCACAGACACAGAACCACAGACACAGAACCACAGACACATAACCACAGACACATAACCACAGACAGACAGACACAGAGAACGACAGACAGAACCACAGACACAGAGAACGACAGACACAGAGAACGACAGACACAGAGAACGACAGACACAGAGAACGAAAGACACAGAGAACGAAAGACACAGAGAACGAAAGTCACAGAATCACAGACACAGAGAACGACAGACACAGAACGACAGACACAGAGAACGACAGACACAGAGAACGACAAACCACAGACACAGAACCACAGACACATAACCACAGACACATAACCACAGACACATAACCACAGACACATAACCACAGACAGACAGACACAGAGAACGACAGACAGAACCACAGACACAGAGAACGACAGACACAGAGAACGACAGACACAGAGAACGACAGACACAGAGAACGACAGACACAGAGAACGAAAGACACAGAGAACGAAAGACACAGAGAACGAAAGACACAGAACCACAGACAGAGAAAACGACAGACACAGAACCACAGACAGAGAGAACCACAGACACAGAACCACAGACACAGAACGACAGACAGAGAGACAGAGAGATAGACAGATAGACAGATAGACAGATAGACAGATAGACAGATAGATAGATAGATAGATAGATAGATAGACAGATAGATAGATAGATAGATAGATAGATAGATAGATAGATAGATAGATAGATAGAACGACAGCCAAACAGATAGATATAGACAGACAGACAGATAGATATAGACAGACAGACAGACAGACAGACAGATAGATATAGACAGACAGATAGATATAGACAGACAGATAGATATAGACAGACAGACAGACAGACAGACAGATAGATAGAGACAGACAGACAGATAGACAGACAGATGCTGTACCTGTCCAGTCAGGTGTTTCATGAGGGGTTGTAGTTCACTGAACAGATCATAGCCTTGATGGAAGAAGGTCAGGTGGGCGTACATGAAGGACAGCATCTGTGCAACAGACAGGAACAACTCAAACATGATCTTCCGAAACTCAAGCCTTAATTACAAATCAGGATGAGAGGGAATAGTTTACCGATT
The DNA here is from genome assembly GCA_023029165.1 of Gobiocypris rarus. Taxonomy (NCBI): domain Eukaryota; kingdom Metazoa; phylum Chordata; class Actinopteri; order Cypriniformes; family Gobionidae; genus Gobiocypris; species Gobiocypris rarus. The sequence goes on from CM040929.1 coordinate 32,230,268, forward strand.
TGAGGATTTCTGATCGTCTCTTGGACTGGAGCACATTAATCTGAAATAAATAAATAAACAAACAGAACAATTTCAGGAGGGTCACTGGTGCACACTGGTGCTCGGGCCCTAATAAATTCAAATAAATATACAACAATTCCCAACTTAAAAGGACGGTAGTTTTCACTGGCATCAAAACAAAAGTAAAACAGCAAGACATGAGGTCAACAAAAAAACCTGGGAATTTCCCCCAACAGGGAAGTATCGATACATGTTTATAATTTTTTAAGATTTGGTAAGGGTTTCACTTCACACTGAAATGTTTTTCTGACAACGATCATATGCACTTTCAGTCACAGTAAAATAATAAATCTCAAAACTTAAAGTATTGCTTCAATAATGACACTTTACTATCAAAGGTAAGACATCTGCTTCCTGAAGTCCTAAACACATCCTTTATTCTGGAAATAAGCCGTTCCCTCTCTGTGCCATCAGGTGGCGCTCTTCACTTCCCCACACACCAGCGCCTGTAAAACAACTGCACTAAAGGCCCTCACTGACTCATCTACTGGAGTTTCCAGGCGGCTGCACATCTTTTTCAGACAAAGGTCAACCTACACTAATTAAGTTACAGTGCTTTGAGCTACTGGACTGCCCTTGCAAAGGGGAATCAGAACACAGGAAGTGCAATGACAGCACATGTATTGTGTTTCTTTCTCTTTCAAACGCTGCTTTACTGCTTAACCTGATTCCATGCATTCTGCAAAACCATTAATACTATATCACCTTTATTATTAATGTGATATTTATTTATTTGTCTTGTGACTATGATGCAATGACACAGGAATTAGTACAAAGGTTGAGAGAATGAGAGAAATTCATACAGGGGCAGCAAAAATTCATGACTAAAAAAAACTGCAGAATCTAAAAAAACACCTTTTAAAACTAGTAAAATTAATATAAAATATGGTATGTTAAGCAACTGGAACAAAAACAAAAAAAGACTACACTAAACATACAAAATGAAAAATGTTAACAAAAAATAATAATAAAGGAAATAAATAAAATAAAAGTTTTAAAATAAAGTCTGAAAAACAAAAATTTACCTAAACATTTTTATATACTTATATATATATTGTATATATATATATATATATATATATTGTATATATATATATATATATATATATATATATATATATATATATATATATATATATATATATATATATATATATATATATATATATATATATATATACTATACTTTTACAGTACTGTATATATATATATAAGCATAAAAAAGTTGACATTTTCATAATTCACCAAATCTTCCCTCCAAGTTCTCATTTTGACCTTTTGATTGTCATGTTTTATGTTAAAGCCTGTCAGAAAGAGTAAACAGACGACAGTCCTGTAGTTCTTCTATTGTGTCAGTATAAAGGCAGCACAACTCAGCGATGACGAGTCTTTTATTACATCAATATTATTAATGTGACATTCGTGTGCTTGTCCCGTGACTATGCAGTAATGCGGAGGTCACCTGTGCAGTGTTTGGAGCGCTCTCACCTGCAGCACGTAGTCCAGGACGATGTGCCGGAAACACTTGCGCGTGGCGATGAGGATGTTGGTGGCCTCCTCCACCTCGTGCTGTTTGTTCCGAGGCGCCTGGGCATTTTTGGACAACGCTGCTTCTTTCTCCTCGCTCACTTTGTCAAACTGTTTCTTAGCTTCTTTAAATTTCCGAAGGTCCCTGCACACAGCAATACCATTCCTTAAATGTGCACTGAGCGCCTGCTGAAACTGTGCCATTATAAACCCAGACATGAAGAATGGCTTTGGCTAATGCAAGAGTCTGTACTCAGAGGAAGACACACTATCACTCCTATACAGAACGCAAGCAGGTTTGGGCTCGGACAGATTTGTGAAATGTTCTGTTCTGCTCACCAAGGCTGTGTTTATTTGATCAAAAATACAGTAAAAACAGTAAAACAGAAAAATATTCCTCCAGTGTAGATTAGCTGCTCTCTGTGTTGTGCTTAGATTTTCCTTAGCTGTCAGTTATAATCATCAAAATTACAAAATTATAAATCAACTTTTTGATGATATTCTAATTATATGACCAATACCTGTATATACGTGTGTGTGTGTGTGTGTGTCTGATTAGTGAAGGATCACGTGACACTGAAGACTGGAGTAATGATGATTAATTCATTGTACATTGTAATAATATTTTACAATTAGGGGTGTGCGATATTGACAAAAAAAGATATCTCGATATTTTCTGGGATTTTCTCGATAACTATGATTAGACAATATTTTGCAGAGTGTGTGTTATTGTGCTGGTACTTTGGCAGGTGTAGGACTGCCATGGTCAGCTGACTCCTAAAGTTTATGATATTCTTCATATTCTGTGTGGTGGTCAGTTCACAGAAGTGACAGAAATCATCTTTTTTACCTTGATAAATTAATTTTTTTACACCTTGTGTGTCAATTTCATAAAATTAATAAAAATCAATTATACTAAGACACAATAGGGCTGTTACCAATCAAATTAAATAATAATTGTATCAAAAAATGTATCTTTGCAGTGCAGAGGAAACAGAAGATGCATCTGAAGTGGCATTTAGATCATTTACACAGCTCAGAAGTGACAAATTAATATCCTGCAGTTAAGCATAAATAATGTTTTGATGTTTAAAACAAAATGTTGAATAATATTGATATTTTAAATTATTTAAAACATGTAAAGATGCTTTAACTGTGAAATTCAAACCGCCAGTAGGTGGCAGCAAGTCACGTTAAATGAGTGAGTCATTGAGATTCAACTGATTCATTCAAACAGCTGATTCATTCAAAGAACGAAGCATTTGACTCTCTTAATCTATCATAGTCATTGAATCATTGATTATTCAAACAGCTGATTCATTCAAACAGCTGATTCATTCAAACAGCTGATTCATTCAAACAGCTGATTCATTCAAACAGCTGATTCATTCAAACAGCTGATTCATTCAAAGAACGAAGCATTTGACTCTCTTAATCTATCAAAGCTGTTTGAATAATCAATGATTCAATGACTGATTCATTCAAACAGCTGATTCATTCAAACAACTGATTCATTCAAACAGCTGATTCATTCAGGAACGAAGCATTTGACTCTCTTAATCTATCATAGTCATTGAATCATTGATTATTCAAACAGCTGATTCATTCAAACAGCTGATTCATTCAAACAGCTGATTCATTCAAACAACTGATTCATTCAAACAGCTGATTCATTCAAACAACTGATTCATTCAAACAGCTGATTCATTCAAACAGCTGATTCATTCAAACAGCTGATTCATTCAAACAACAGGATTCATTCAAACAGCTGATTCATTCAAACAACTGATTCATTCAAACAGCTGATTCATTCAAACAGCTGATTCATTCAAACAACTGATTCATTCAAACAGCTGATTCATTCAGGAACGAAGCATTTGACTCTCTTAATCTATCGTAGTCATTGAATCATTGATTATTCAAACAGCTGATTCGTCCAGTATGAAAACACCGCTGTGTGTTGCTCAGAGATGCAGATACAGTGCTGTGTGTTTGTTTTAAACTATTTTTCGGTGGCGAAATAGAGCAAAAACAGGAAGTCTAAACTGTAAGTCACTTAATATTAACTTCTTGTTTAGTAAACTTGTATAAAATCAATATCACATTAACTATTTTATATGATATAAATATAGCACGCAGTGAAAGCGGAAAGTGAAATACGCACCTGCATTAGTCTAATCAACAAACTCCATCACGTGGGGTGTGTGTGCACTCTCTGGGTGTGTGTGAGGGATATACTCCATAATGTCGGATCGCACATCGTTAAAACAACAATTACGATATTATCGCAGACGATATATAATCGCACACCCCTATTTACAATATTAATGTTTTTTCTGTATTTTTGATCAAATAAATGCAGCCTTGGTGAGCAGAAGAGACTCTTTTCCTCTCTTCCTCTATTAGTAATGTTTCCAAACTTTTCATATTAGTAAACTGCTAATAGAAAACTCAGATCAGAGATCAGAATCATGTCAACTGACACAAAAAGTGATACTCACTCTCGCACAAACGTCTGGAGTTGAGATTTGATTGATCGCTGAGCCTGGTCAAATAAAATCTGCAAAAAATAAAAATATAAAAAATTAAGCCTGACATTATTATTTTCATAACAAATCGCCTTATTTTCTTTCCAAGTTCTCAAATACAGCAAATACAACATTGAGATGTTTTTGTATTTCTCAGATAATGTTTAAAATTACAGCTGTATTTTTTTATACAGTAATAAAACAAATGTATTTTTAGACCCCATAATGACAATACAACAAACACTACAATGCTTTATCATTTAAATATATCATTCATTTGTTTTGAATTAAATTATGAAATAATGTTAAAAAAGAAAGGCTGTCAAAATATTAAAAGAATTAAAAATAATTCATCACATCTAATGTCTCAACATACTTATTAAATTATTAAATTTAAATTTTCAAAAAAATGTAGGTACAGTGAACATTTGTCTACATATTTCAACTTTAAAGGCATACACAAGCCAGTGAAATGGATCAAGTGTGTGATGATTTGTGCTTTAAAGATCATGTGTTTTGTTTCCAGCTCATGAGGACTTTAACCACAAGTCAGCTGACCTCACCGCAGACTTAAAGACTGACTCATGGAGTCCAGTTTAACTGTTGAGCCATGAAGAGACGGCTGTGGACTAGAGGGAACTGTCAGATAACTCTGGTCATTTCTCCTGATGTCAAAATCCTCATCTCAGCAGATTTAAGCTACGCATTTCGAAAATGATGGGGTTGCGTTATCAAAAATGATAATGCAACAAGGCAAAATCCTTTGCCCCGATTCTCTTACCGTGTGATAGTTGATCATCTCCTGAAGATTCTCTGCAAACTTGGTAAGACTGGACTGTGAAGAAATGAGAGAGCTTTACACAAGAATACAAAACACACTGGTTATATCTAAATCACAAATGCACTGAAATGTGTCCCAAACAACAAACAAAACAAAAAAAACGGAATAAAACAAAAAAAGTTTGCCTGAAACTAAACAAAAGACTAAATTAAACGAAGATGTTTACCTAAGAGTTAACCTCAAAACAAAACAATAAATTAAACAAAACAAAACTTTACTTCAAAAACTTCCTCAAAACAAAAAAACAAAAATGTTCAACCTCAAAACACAAAATTACTTTGGTTATATTTATCACACATGCACAAAAATGTCCCACAAAACAAAAAAACTAAATCAGGGTATATGCAGGAATCCTGAAGTTAATTTCAGTACCTTTTTAAGCCTTTTTGAAGACCTTCTCAAAATATTTTAAGACCTTATCGCACTTCAAGTTCTAATCAGCAACAAACCTTTAACTTAATAAACAGTTGCAGTTTGCAAATAAATCTATAGAGCACAACCATACAACAGAACTCAGATAACCCCGCACTAACCCCGCATTTCACAAAATACATGATCACCCGTAGCCATTTCCATAACACCAAAAAGGAGGACACTTTGCGGCATTTAGTGAGGTAAGAATAATTGCATAGGACTGGTGTACTCGCGAAGTGCACAGTGCCTGAAAACACAACATTTCTGCACTTCTGGAAATAACAGAAACACATAAATAAACAAATAATGAATGTGAAAAATAAATAAATACACATTTCAGTTCTCAACAAAGAAGTTCACCCTCTGCAGCAGCTCAGGCAGCTTTATTAAGAACTGACATGTATATTTATGTATTTTGTGCCTGCATTATGTTTATATATGTATTTCTGTTATACAGTATGACTGGTGATGCTTGACTGCATGAATTTAGAAAGCTCTGCAGAGAAACATGACTGTGGCGGAGGGGGCGTGGTGGTTTAGCGAGGTCTGCACCAAAACGAGTTGGAGAAAGATTGCTGTGAAGTGTGAACTTTTATTGAACTGAGTTGTTGAGAGCGCTGTGAGTGCAAGCTTATTTTGTTTGTACCACGAGATTTCTGAATAAACACGAGCCCCCGTCACCCCGACCCTGTCTTCTTCAGTCTTATTCCACAAACTCTGTAACACTGACAAAATGAAATCTGCATCTCCATTAAGTTGGTCAGCAGCAGGAAGCATAAAGTGCTCTAAAACTTCCTGGTAACCATCACTGACTGTGGAAACTTTACACTGGACCTCAAGCAACGTGGATTGTGTGCCTCTCCTCTCTTCCTCCAGACTCTGTACTGCATACGTCTGTGTGTAGTGGTTCTTGAAGCACTGACTCCAGCTGCAGTCCACTCGTTGTCAGTCTCCCCCACATTTTTGAATGGGTTTTGTTTCACAATCCTCTCCAGGGTGCGGTTATCCCTATTGCTTGTACACTTTTTTCTACCACATCTTTTCCTCTCCATTAATGTGCTTGGACACAGAGCTCTGTGAACAGCCAGCCTCTTTTGCAATGACCTTTTATGTCTTCTCCTCCTTGTGCAAGGTGTCAATGTTCGTCTTCTGGAAGTCTTCCTCATGATTGTGTAGCCTACAGCACTCGACTGAGAGACCATTTAAAGGCCTTTGCAGGTGTTTTGAGTTGATTAGCTGATTAGAGTGTGGCACCAGGTGTCTTTAATATTCAACCTTTTCACAATATTCTAATTTTCTGAGATACTGAATTTGGGATTTTCCTTAGCTGTCAGTTATAATCATCAAAATTAACAGAAATAAACATTTGAAATATATCCTTCTGTGTGTAATGAATGAATATAATATACAAGTTTCACTTTTTTAATGAAAATATATATATATATATATCTTGTGTTTTGTTTCTTTTCTTTTTGTCTTAACTGAAAGTCAAACAAACACATGTTAAATGATATCCAGGGCATTTTAAAGGTTAACTGCATTTAGTGCATGTTGCCGGAGGGCAGCTCGACCCTCAAAGGAGGACTTGTGGAGGTATTAAAAACAGCACTGGTATTTACCAGCGCCCGATGCATGCACAAGGAAATACACTGCCGTGTTTTCATAGTACAATGGAGCGGTCACAATGGACATTTCAAAGAAGCAGGAGAGCAAATATGCAAAGACTAGGAATGCTGGTTTGCAGCCAATGTGTTTGTGTGAACACGAACCAAGCAAGCGGCAGTCTTTAAACTGGCACCGTCAGCGGGGACAGGCTCGGTGTGTTTCTGAAAGCCTGATAACCACTGATACACACTCACCTCGATGACATCATCTTTGGCGGACTGCTGTGCCAACTCCCGAATCCCGTTCACAAACTGCCTGTTGGCGGTGTTGTACGCCTTTCCAGCATCTATCATCCCGATGCATAGCTTCACCAGCTGAGACACAACAATACACACACAGATTTGAATAAATATACGGTACACATTTATACAAAAATCTATAAATATACAATAATTAAAACTCTGTGGGATCTGTTAGACTTTTGTCTGGTAGGGAATAAATCAAGCCAGACCGTGTTATTTATGTTAGAGGTCAAATAGCAAAGCAAAGGAAGAAAAGTTATTTAGTTGGCATTTTAACATGAAAAGGAGTTAGCACAATATAAACATCTGATGGATCTCATATAGGATGTGTTTCATTCAGTTAAAGGTGCACTTTGTGACTTTTCTGTCCGCTAGAGGTCGCCTTTTCAAAACAAAGGAGTTATTTGATGACACCACGTTTGAGCGCAGAATCTTGGGACATGTGGTCTTCACCTCACAGCCGGTGGAAAAGAATCGGGACAGGACTCGGGCAGAAGTCGTGTTCATGGATGTGGTTATTAACGTTACTGTAGTGTGAAGCAGAGCAGGGGCGAGTGTTGTGGAGCTGAGCTGTCCAAACTATCTAATAACTCCTACTCATCTGCATTGATTAAAGCCAGCCGCTGGAAAATCGAAAAGAAGGCCCCGCCTCCTCAACTTCGTAAAGGGAGATCTCAGGCTCTGATTGGTCTAGAAGCATGATCGACGTGTCTATAGAGAGCAGAGATACTCAGCTTTTTTGACATATGACGCAATATGAGATTACGTCACCAACAATCACGGCTAACAAAGACGATCAAAACTAAGGATAGTAAGAGTATTTGTCTGCATTGCATGTTATGCACTGGACATCGGTGACATATTCACACAGACATGTGAAAATAGTCTCATTTTGAAGAAAACAACCTAAGGAACGAGCGGATATAGCGTTTGAGGCTAGTAGCTCCACAGGGAGGCAGTGATCCGAGCAGGAATATGACTCATGTGTTTGTTTGTTCAAAGCAGTCCTTTCCATCTTTGTGATTCTTTTGATAATAATGTTACTGTGTGTGAAGTGTTGGATTGGTGAAATAAAAATTTAAAATATTATTTTCATAATATGAATAACTAGCACTTTTATTGGATTAAAATAATTTCCTTATTGTCTGTGCGGAGGCCATGGCACGTGTAGTTTCTTTATAAGTAACGTCGCCCAGTGACTTGTTTGCATTGTTTTATTGTTTGATAGGCAATAGATTTTTTGGTAACTCTTTACAATGAGGTCTGGTCTGTTAATGCATTAACGACATGAACTAGCAGAGAGCAATGACCTGTCAGTTAATAACACACCTGAGTTCATGTCCGTAACAGACACAACTTTGGATCTGGAAAAGGCTTAAATGTTGAGATGAACATGAACTAAGATTAATAAATCCTGTAGAAGTGTTGTTCATTCATTGTTGGTTCATGTTAACCGATGATAACACAATTAAACCTTATTGTAAAGAGTTAGCATTTTTTAATAAAGTAAGTTGGCCATAGGAATTGTAAAATCAATGAACAGTAAAAGTGAAGGAATCTACACTGGCTCAAACTAGGCTACTGTGCATGTTTGAGTCATGGCTTTTAATCCTGAGCCTTGTGTTTTTCTAATCAGGCACTCACAGTACATCAAAATGTGGATTTAGATGTATTGGCCAATATCATTTTTCCGCATTATAGTTGTTAAACCTACCAAACAGAAATTGCGCCTTTAAAAATAGGCTTGTGAAATATTAAAATAGTGTATGGTGTGGATGTAGACGTTGGGTTATTACACGTCTCACACTGCACTCAGGCAGATTTGTGTTGATTTCTAAGAAAAGCTGCAGCAGCTCCTCCTTAAGACCTCATATCCTTCCTCAGAGAGAGGAGGAAGTGAGCGGCCTGAGTCACTCGGCCAAGCCACGCTGGGTGGGTCTGCAATCCTACCCGACAGGAACTGCCTCGCAGTCCACACCGAGATTCAATGGAGATCCACACTAGTGAGCGACTGATATTTGGACATTTTGAGAATATGGGAACAGACGTCAGCTCGAGTGCTGCTGACAATAAAGCAAAAGTCTGAACGGCTCACTCAAAATGTTACACTGCATATTTAATTTGTGTGTTAGTTAAGGGATCAATTCTCTCTATCATCTAGCTGCTTATTATCATGCATATTACTATGATATTGGCTGTTTATTAGTACTTATAAAGCACATGATCATATTCTATATCCCCTAATCCCACCCAACCCCTAAATTTAACCACTACCTTACTAACTATTAACTCTTTCCCTCTTTTTTTTTCAAAAGTTGCCAGCCAGCACATTGTCAAAGAATATAAGTGTATTTTGTTATTATCTACTTAAATGTAAATAAGATATACAGTAAGACAAAATACACTATATTTTGAATACATACTTCTGGATTCTGGACACCTGTTGAAATGATTATCTATCTAAACCTAAAATAAATGTTCTGATTTATTATTAATGAATCATTGATTATTATTATTATTATTATTATTAATAACGGGTGGCTCAATTATTATTTGATCTCAAACTCATTTTTACTTAATTAATACATAAATAATACAACCCCAAATCAGAAAAAGTTGGGACAGTATGGAAAACGCAAATATAAAAAAAGAAGTGATTTCTAAATTTACTTTGACTTGTATTTCATTGCAGACAATATGAACACAAAATATTTCATGTTTTGTCTGGTCAACTTCATGTAATTTGTAAATATGCATCCTTTCCTGTCATTCAGACCTGCAACACATTTAAAAAAAAGTTGGGACTGGAGCAATTTAGGGCTAGTAATGAGGTAAAATGGTTAAATAATGATGTGATTTGAAACAGGTGATGTCAACAGGTGATTGTAATTATGATTTGGTACAAAAGCAGCATCCAAGAAAGGTCTAATCCTTTAGGAGCAAAGATGGGCCGAGGATCGCCAGTTTGCCAACAAATACATGAGAAAATTATTGAAATGTTTAAAAACAATGTTCCTCAAAGAAAGATAGGAAGAGATTTGGATATTTCACATTCAACAGTGCATAACATAATTAAAAGATTCAAGGAATCTGGAGGAATTTCAAGTCAAGTCAAGTCAAGTCAACTTTATTTATATAGCGCTTTTAACAATGCAGATTGTTTCAAAGCAGCTTCACAGTGTTAAACAGAAAAATAATGCAACAGAATATATTTTGATTATCATACAGTAACAATGTGGGCTTTAGATCAGTTATTAGATAAGTAATTTGGTCTATATGGTTAATTTAGTTTAATAATTAGATTTATTAATTTCAGTGCGTAAAGGACAAGGGCGCAAGCCTAAGCTGAACAACCGTGATCTCCGATCCCTCAGGCGGCACTGCATCAAGAATCGTCATTCATCTATAAGCGATATCACCACATGGGCTCAGGACTACTTTGGCAAACCTTTGTCAAGTACCACAGTACGTAGTTACATCCACAAATGCCAGATAAAACTGTACTGTGCCAAAAGGAAGCCCTATGTTAACAGTGTCCAGAAGCGCTGTCGACTTCTCTGGGCTCGGAGGCATCTGGGATGGACCATCACACAGTGGAAACGTGTACTGTGGTCAGATGAATCAGTATTTCAGGTGTTTTTTAGGAGGAATGGACGCCGTGTGCTCCGGACCAAAGAGGAAAAGGATCATCCAGACTGTTACCAGCAACAAGTCCCAAAGCCAGGGTCTGTCATGGTATGGGGTTGTGTCAGTGCCCTTGGCAAAGGTAACTTGCACTTCTGTGAAGGCACCATTAATGCTGAAAAGTACATGAGATTTTGGAGCATAATATGCTGCCTTCAAGAAGACATCTTTTCCAGGGACGTCCATGCATATTTCAACAAGACAATGCAAAACCACATTCTGCACACATTACAAAGTCCTGGCTGCGGAGGAAGAGTGTAATGGGTACTTGACTGGCCTGCCTGCAGTCCCGACCTGTCTCCAATAGAGAATGTGTGGGAACGAAGACCCCGTACTGTTGCCCACCTTAAGACTTGGGACAAAATTACACCTGAAACACTTCATCTCTTGGTGTCTTCAGTCCCTAAACGTCTAAAAGTGTTGTGAAAAGGAATGGCAACATTACAAAGTGGTAAATGCTTCACTGTCCCAACTTTTTTTTAAATGTGTTGCAGGTCTGAATGACAGGAAAGGATGCATATTTACAAATGACATGAAGTTGACCAGACAAAACATGAAATATTTTTTTCAAAAAATATCAAAGTAAATTTAGAAATCACTCCTTTTTTTTGCGTTTTCCATACTGTCCCAACTTTTTCTGATTTGGGGTTGTACATTTTAGCTGAATGTGTTATGGTCCCTCTAACTTATAGGGACAATATTAAAATGTGTAAGACCACCTTTATATATATTTCAAATGTATTTGAAAGCCATTTTTGATTATTTTCACAAAAAATGTCAATGTTTTATTCCAGTTTCATGCATTATTGCACTTGATATAACACATGAATGTGGGTAAGTTACAAGTAAAAAGCAGATCACGTTTTTGTCACACACAGGTGGAGTAGATGGAGTCCATCAAAGCTTCAGTGCTACAGCTCGTCCTGGCTCATGTCATTCAGGAACATGAGGCGGTTTGGATTAATATGATGTTTAATGTTCATAATGGTGTGATATTTGACATGTGCGTCAGAAATGCTTCTATCACTCGTTTCTGCTTCTTCTTCGCTTGTGTTTTGATCAGGAGATTCTGTACTCGTTCAGCAGATGTGTAATAGCGCCCCCAAATGTATAACAGGGAAAGACAGTAAATTATGTCCATGGCGGGGAAAGGGTTAATAAGCCAGGGCTTGATGCACTAGCACAGCTACGGGTGGGCCTGGGATTGGGCCAGCTTGCCCATCCTATCAGATCCAGGGAAATATTTTTTTGTTTTTAAATAATACTATTGTCTAACATTTAACAATTCTTCAATAATTATTTTAAATGTGATTAATTTTGTCAGGCATTAGAACTCTATTCTAATATTAATAAGAATATGCTATGTTCTTCGCATTAATATCCGTATTCGATTCTAACTAGCAGCGCCTTTTTGTTATTAAAAAATGGCTAAACTGACATTAATGACACATTTAAGAAAGAGACACGTCTTGACAAAGATGCCAGGACGCTATAACACTTAAGTCAACTAACAGATGGCGATATTATCAACATCTTCAATTCAAAACACAGCCAACTTCGGACATCAGTCACACAAGGTAAGCTATGGGAGGTGTTCAGTCTGGCCCGCCGTGGCATGGCTATGCTATTTTTGTGAGCAAGTGGTTTTCTGAAATGTACATAAGCCTCATGAACTCGATACAGACATCTCTTCATGATATAGTTATCAGGACTCGGGGTGGATCTCTCTCCTGCTGCGTTTTGTCGTCATATTTTCCCGTTGCGGGCGCTCACAAGGTGTTTAGTTCCTCGCAAACGGTCCTAAACATCACAAACACAGCTCGTACGGGGACTTGAGGAGGCATGCAGAAGTAGACTATATTAAAAGACAGTAGACAATAAAAAGTCCACTATATGACTGTGTTGCTATGTTTTAATGGGATTTTTCTTCCAAATTAAGGGGTAATGTGAATTATTCAGGTGGCGCACCCACACTATTAGAGGCAACCCATCCTCCACTTTCCCAACTGGCTTGATGCATGCTTTTTTTCCCAAGCTGCACCTGTGCTCCTAAGGTGAAAACGTAGGAGCGCATTTTTTAATGGTTTTAGCTTGTGTTAACTATAATAACACTGACACTAGTAAGATCTATAATTCTCAGTCTCTGGCGTCCCAGACAGAAGCCAGGGCTGGCGTGCTTTACCTTGTCTAGTTTGGACTCCAGCTCACAGACGTCTCCCTCCACCTCCTCGATCGTGGCCCTGTGGAGGACAGAAGCACACTTCAGTCTCACACACAAGAACTGGCACAGGCTGTGTCAAAGGTACAGAAGCACACCTCTCCTCAGGACACAGGACTGGAAATGCCATGCGTGAATTACAGAAACCATGACTAACATTAATACACTAACAGAGTAAAATATGACCCGTAGACATATTAGCATACAACAGAATGGCCACCAGAAGAAAAAAGCCAGTGTGTTGATCAGCCAATAAATGAACGCTTACACACCGCCTCCCTTCACTGAACATACAGCTCTCGTTTGATCTAAATCACTTCATTATCATATTTCTGATATTATCTGACATAACTAGCACAGTGTTGTTAGCATTCTACTAGCCTGTGAGCTTGTGCTCTTTTGCTGCTTTATGAGTTGATTAAAGAGAGTCTCCCGAAGCGCTCACTGGACACCTGGCCTTAATCTGTCCGTCTCATCCTTATCCCAAAGTTTCCATAGTCAGCTGGATCCGGATCCAGACCAGACCATGGTTTTAACCCGGTTACAGTCATTGATAAAGCAGTCGCCCACTGCTGGCTGAACAGCAGATCTACCCTCACATTTCAAGCTGTTGTGAATAAAGGCGACTGACGTCATTTAATCATGACCACAGCAAAACTGCGAGAAGACATGATCTGTGCAGCTGCTTCTTCTGTTCACACGTGACTCCATCGCTGAGATGTTTAGTCAATCTAAATTCCTGGAAAAGCACGAGGGAAACATGCCTTCGAGAAAAACACTTGAGTGTGTAGTTGAGGTCCTGGATGCCGAGACTGTCAATGTGTGTCCCTGATGTAGAAATCCTTCTACAAAAGCCCGCTCACACCGGATTACCCCAAACACCCCTAAACATCCCAATAAGAGGAACAGAAACACATGTTTATGGCATGATGAACTCTCAGATCACGCCTGTAGTTCATGCACACGCGTGACAAATCACTTCAGGACATGTGAACTTTCACAACACCAGCAGATACATAATATTATCATATAACTGTAAACACATAATATAATGGTAACACATTGGTTATCGGACAATTTAGTTGCTGTTTTTTAATATTTATCTTTATAAGATTTTGGATATTGTGCATTTTGCCTATTTTTTGCTTATTTGATTGAATGAAGGATCACTGAAGACTGGAGTAATGATGCTGAAAATGCACATTTTACTATTTGTTCATTATTAAATTGCAATAATATTTCAGTATATTCCGATTTTTTTTCAAAGCACTATGGCGTTGATAGCACTAGTTTTTATGCTTAATGTATTGAGGCTACAGTTTTTTTATACTAATACTATAGAAACCATATTGCGGAGCTATACGGCCCCATTTACACTGCATGGTTCGACTGACCGTTCGTGAAGACCCGTCCCCTTTAGTTACTGTTGCTATGTCCGACATCATCATCATCACACACACGCGTCCTCACGCGGTGAAAACACATTGCAGAGCAAAGAGGACACTGACAACGCACTGATCAGGCAGGACAGAGCAGGTCACGTTTAATATGAAACAGTCTCAACTCTAAATTGTCATTTTTAAAGAAATGTAAACAATAAATGCCGTTTTGTGTCTCTTTAGCGTGTGGTGACAGGTCGCTGCTGTTACAGCTGCTCGTGAACCCATCATCTCTTCCTTTTAGTTCATTTAGCATCAAATAATCATGAATGAACTTCAGAGGGAATGTTGTTTCAACCAGAGAGACGTCAGTACACACCGCTTTACAAGTTCAACTCCACCAACGTTAATCTATGAACTCTCTCGACTGCTTTGTCAGACAAATATGGCGGATCCGGCGGATGGTGGATTGTGATTGGTCAGATCACCTGTCAATCAAACCAGTGGAGGGTGAAATCCGATTTGTCCCTCTCATGTGGCACAGATCTAGTCTGACAAGCCAGAGCCACATCAAGATGTTGGGTCTGGGAACTCCCCGTTGGCAGGGATCAATCCGAGGGGCGGGATAAAAGCTTGTCTTTCAAACATCCTCTGCACGCAATAGGATAGCGCTAGCACCAACCAGAGCAACGGAGAAGGTGAAGCGGAGCTAGTTGATAGAGTCGCCGTATCCGGTCGGCAAAACTCTGAACACATCTTGAGAAAGACTTCAGTGCCGTTCTTTGTTCTTTTCTCAAAGAAAAGCTTAACAAGTCTTCCAGAGTCGCAGCCAAAGCGGATTCGAAAGGCCGGCAGATCCTTTGTTTACGAGTAGCACGAGGAACCGTCATTATGTTAAGCCCGCCCACCGACTCTACACACGCTGTGATTGGCCTGAGCAGAGTTTGGTTTTTCCAGCTCGCAGGTCTACCAAGAGTTGCTAGACGACAATCGCGGCAAAATGGATTTTCTTCCGCTAGGGTGCGTCTAGATTTCTAGGCTAGCTCGGATATGACACATGAACGTGTAAGTAGGAAAAACACGTATTAATCCCAATATCATCAGATCGGATTCAGGCCTCACTCAAATGTGGGGATATGATTTGGATACGTGCATATTCCCCAGTGAATGCGAGTCGTGCGTCATTGAGGACGGAGGCGAATGATGTGAGCAGCGATCACATGACACTAATGGCGCGATGGAAGACGAGAGCAACGTTCAGCTGACCTTTAAAGATCATTCAATTATCATTTCATCTGCGTCCATTGCATATCACGCCGTTTTACTTCCTCTTCCAGGTCAGAGCATCTTGGGCTGCTTCTCCAGTGTAAATGCAAATATCGGATACGGGTCGCTTTTAAAAGATGATCGGAGCGGGTCGGATATAGTCACCGAATGGGAATTGTGCATGAAGACCTGCAGTGTAAATGCGGCCAATGTGTGGTTTTACCACAGGTTATCATGATCTAAATGCAAAATGCTAAAGACCAATAGCTCATTTTGATAAAACTCAATTTAAAAATGAGGTCACAATTTTTACAAATGTTACTGTTTTTGATAATGAATATAAATGTACAACTCAAGCTACTGTCAAATGTGCATTTCTAAGAGACAAAACATGTAATATTATTAATATTGCAGCCTGCACTGCAAAATTGCTAAAGTCTCATGACTCGAAGCAGTATCAGCCTCAGCACATGCACAAACTAAGACATTCATTTCCCATTTAGATATTTCACTTAAGGAACAATGACGAGTGTAAAGCATTGTGAAATGTGAAGAGTGTGTCATGTTCTGACAATAAAGAGTAGTTTAAAACCTCAATTAACGGTCTGGTTTCAACAACTTTTCACGTCTTTATCGGGATAACTATCGATATGAACATTTAATTGTGTTTTTGGCCATGCTGCTACACACACTTACACTAAACCCCCTAAGACACCACGAGTCTATTTTAAACGGCTCTCTTCCTGTAGCGCGGTGTTATCGCTCTTGGTTATAGTTCATCAGTAGAGGAACAGCTCTGAAGCACATCTTCCTGACAAAACGTCTGCTCCTTATTTTCCCAAAACAACTCGGCTCGACTGTAGGAAAGTGCTGACACAAGTGAAGTGGGCCGCTGCTAATGAAATCTAGGCCATTGCCTCCTAGACTCGATCCTGGAGCCGATCCAGAGGCTGAGTGTGAGTAATGAGAGGCGGGAAGGAGCCGCTCACATTCAGCAACACATGCAAACACATCCCACATCTGGATCCATCATACCTGACCAGATGTAATCCCATCTCCCACCAACAAAACGAGTATAGAAGAATCGTAAATGAGTCCCAAACTGAGCTGAAGAAACGGATCCTACTGTACCGATTGCAGATATATCGGCGTATATCCCGCAGATATGAACACACGCGTGAATATTCACACAAAATAATGTCAAGACGCCTGTGTTGTCGAGTATCATCATAGTCGGTTATGTCATGAGTGAACGTAAACATGAAATATGCCATCACTAGGCCTATCGCAATAATCACACAATAATTCGTTTACAATTATATCGTTTGATCGCAATTATTTCTGGGACGATATATTGTGAAACAAAAAGTAGTTATTAGGATGCACCGAATATTTGGCCACCGAACATTTTCGGCTGAAATACTTAATTACTGGAACAATACGGCCGAAATGCTGTGATGACGCAAACAGAAACTGCGACCAAGCGACATGTCTGCATGTGTGGACGCATGTGGTTCCTCTCACATCTGATGACGCATCTATAATATGGGTCGTAACTTGAAAATAATGCTTTGTTTCTGTTTCTGTTGATGAACACACGTGCTGGCTCCTCAGTGATGCACTACAACAACAGCGATAATAAAAGAATAACGTGGGCAAACGGTCTCTCTTTATACACTTTGTTCAATGCATGCGTAGGCCTGTCACGGTAACACATTTTGCTGGACGATAAATTGGCCAAGAAATTATTGCAATAAACGATAATATTGTCGTTCTGAGACCATTTTCATCTTAAATAATGATAATGGCATAATAATACACCTTTTCAAAGATCAATACACTTTTATTTCTAAAGACTATTTAACACTGAAGTGGAAAGCATTTTAAATATCTTCAATAAATGAACAAAACAACCAAAACAAAACACTGCACTTGAATAAACAGCTGGGAAACTGCAGCGGATGACTGTGTTTTAGGTACTGCTGGGAATCTATGAAAAATTAACTAATTAATCACATTTTCTTTCTGTAATTAATCAGGATTAATAACTTTTTAATGTTTTGATATTGTAATAATTTCAGTTACTCTCCAAATTAATGTAGAAACAATTTATTGACAGCATATTTTAAATATGTGTTGTAGTCGATGTTGTTTTTATGAATGAAGGCCAGTATCACTGATGTCTCTATGAAACATTAATGACGTTACAGTATCATTGAAAGATACCAATTTCAACATTTATAATGCTTTAAAAAAACAACTTTTAATTTAAGTGAACTTAAAACAATCTTTACATAACCCCATTATAATAAATAGTATTTTACCTTATAATGTTAGACATATACAGAAATATAATAGTTATCAAACACCTTTCTTAACTGCATAAATAATAGATTAAATATAGATGAATCTCTTCACGAGCTCACCGCGCCCGTCACGAGCTCACCGCGCCCTGTCACGAGCTCACGCGCCCCTGTCACGAGCTCACGCGCCCCTGGCACGAGCTCACCGCGCCCCTGGCACGAGCTCACCGCGCCCCTGGCACGAGCTCACCGCCCCTGGCACGAGCTCACGCGCCCTGGCACGAGCTCACGCGCCCCTGGCACGAGCTCACCGCGCCCTGGCACGAGCTCACGCGCCCCTGGCACGAGCTCACCGCCCCTGGCACGAGCTCACCGCGCCCCTGTCACGAGCTCACCGCGCCCCTGTCACGAGCTCACCGCGCCCTGGCACGAGCTCACGCGGCCCCTGGCACGAGCTCACGCGCCCCTGGCACGAGCTCACCGCGCGCCTGGCACGAGCTCACGCGCCCCTGTCACGAGCTCACCGCGCCCCTGGCACGAGCTCACGCGCCCCTGGCACGAGCTCACGCGCCCCTGGCACGAGCTCACCGCGCCCTGTCACGAGCTCACGCGCCCGGTCACGAGCTCACGCGCCCCTGTCACGAGCTCACCGCGCCCCTGTCACGAGCTCACCGCGCCCCTGGCACGAGCTCACGCGCCCTGGCACGAGCTCACGCGCCCCTGGCACGAGCTCACCGCGCCCTGGCACGAGCTCACGCGCCCCTGGCACGAGCTCACGCGCCCCTGGCACGAGCTCACGCGCCCCTGGCACGAGCTCACGCGCCCCTGGCACGAGCTCACGCGCCCTGGCACGAGCTCACGCGCCCCTGGCACGAGCTCACGCGCCCCTGTCACGAGCTCACGCGCCCTGTCACGAGCTCACCGCGCCCTGGCACGAGCTCACGGCGCGCGCTCGTCACGAGCTCACCGCGCCCCTGTCACGAGCTCACCGCGCCCCTGTCACGAGCTCACGCGCCCCTGTCACGAGCTCACGCGCCCTGTCACGAGCTCACGCGCCCCTGGCACGAGCTCACGCGCCTCTGTCACGAGCTCACGCGCCCGTCACACGAGCTCACCGCGCCCGTCACGAGCTCACGCGCCCCTGTCACGAGCTCACGCGCCCCTGTCACGAGCTCACCGCGCCCCTGTCACGAGCTCACGCGCCCCTGTCACGAGCTCACCGCGCCCCTGGCACGAGCTCACGCGCCCCTGTCACGAGCTCACGCGCCCCTGGCACGAGCTCACGCGCCCCTGTCACGAGCTCACGCGCCCGTCACGAGCTCACCGCGCCCCTGGCACGAGCTCACCGCGCCCTGGCACGAGCTCACCGCGCCCCTGTCACCAGCTCACCGCGCCCCTGTCACCAGCTCACCGCGCCCCTGTCACGAGCTCACCGCGCCCCTGGCAGGAGCTCACCGCGCCCCTGGCAGGAGCTCACCGCGCCCCTGGCAGGAGCTCACCGCGCCCCTGGCAGGAGCTCACCGCGCCCCTGGCAGGAGCTCACCGCGCCCCTGGCAGGAGCTCACCGCGCCCCTGGCAGGAGCTCACCGCGCCCTGGCACGAGCTCACCGCGCCCCTGGCACGAGCTCACCGCGCCCCTGGCACGAGCTCACCGCGCCCCTGGAACGAGCTCACCGCGCCCCTGGCACGAGCTCACCGCGCCCCTGTCACGAGCTCACCACAGCTCTGACAGCTGTCAATCAATACGTCTCTGCGGGGTCTCAGGTGCACGCCCCCCTCTCAGCCCCGCCCTCGGTTCCCCCCTCTGTCTCCGCCCACTTTTCCAGCATTTTTCAAATATTGCCAGTGGGTGGAGTTAGGCTGTGAACAGGGGTTTAGTTACCCTTTAAAACTACACTCTTCTCTGTTCCCGTTGTTCTGTGATGAACATTAATGACATCATCAGTGCTCCTGTCACTTTAAGAACAGCCGCTGCCGAACATGACGCGGATCTCTTTTCCTCACAACTCTTTACGTTTATTTTACTCATTTAAGACTCATAATATGAGAATACTCAAGTGATCGCTGTAGTTGTTATTGTTTGTTAATAAGCAAAAGGGAACTCGATGTGAACAGGAGACTGACGCGAGTCTGTCTGTGTGTGTGTGTGTGTGTGTGTGTGTGTGTGTGTGTGTGTGTGTATGTGTGTCAGAGTGTCCCTCGATTAGCTGGCATGAGACGCAGCCACACAGAAAGGACATTGACATACAGCGCATTCTCATGTCTTGTCGTGCTTACAAGCATTTACATGTATAAGAGCGTGATCATATAATGTAACTCTGCAAAAATGGATATAAAAATGGGCGGTGGAAAATATCGCGGCCAGAAAAATTATCAAGCTCATTTTTTTTATCGTGCGATTAATTGACTTATTGACTATCGCGACAGGCCTATGCATGCGAGTGCTGCCGTGTGTTTGAATATGACCAGGGGCCGGATTTACGAACATTTTCTTAAGAAAAAAGTTAAGAAGATTCTTAAGAAGTTCGTAAGAATGTTCCTTAGTGCAATTCTTGAAAAATTTCTCAAATATTTTCTTAAGAACATCTTAAGATGTTACTACTTTTTTACTTAAGAAGACAATAATTGCTGTTATTTTATTGAAAGGTATTACTGAAGACTCGCTGAATGAAAAACACCTCAAAGCCCGTCTTTTTGCGCTTCCTGCAGATTACCGTAGATATCATAATAAGTGTGCAGACAATTTTCGTTGTGACTGGCTTAAATCACTCAATGTCGTGTTTTTAATGTGCCGTGTCGGTAAAATCGGTATTTTATAGGAGCCTAGCCGTTTATCAAGAACGCTGCTCGGGTACCAAAGACCGGCCGTTAGACACACGTCGAATCATTTCTCAGAGACATCCGAGCCCGCGGCAGACGTCAGAAGGACTGGCCGGGGAAAGGCTGCTCTCGGCGGGGTAACGAGCGCTGAACACCCGCTGATCGCCTGGATCTTACAACTCTGAAAACGCCAGATGAAATTGTCAAATAGGCGCTAACTATATAAATAAACCACAGATTTAATCTTTAAACAAGTACATTCTCACCTGAAAAAGTCTTGAAACTACTATTTGTGACACAATAACTAGTATTTTTAAATTACGTGGAGTTTCTCGTCTACTATTGTCTTGCTGGTTGCTGCTGGTTTTATACTCGTCCACATGGTACTATCAGTTATAAATATTATATTTAGCTAGCTACTGTTATGTTGTAATGCTTAATATTTGAAACAACCCAATACATTTGTTAAACATCTTACATTTGGGTATTTAAGATAGGTTGGAGGTTATCCTAACTTTAAGAAGTTATTTACGATGATTTTTAAGAACATTTGTTTCGGGAATATGAATACTTCTTAAATGTTATCTTAAGAATAATCTTAAGAAAAAAGATAAGAACATTCTTAAGAAAAGTTTTTGAGAATACAAAATATTCTTAACTTTTTTCTTAAGTTAGAAAATAAGAAGAAATTGGCAGTTAAGAAGAATTTTATCCTTAAGAATGTTTCGTGAATCCGGCCCCAGGTGTTTCCTCCGTCATCACCGGGTGTAGATCCAGAAGATGCGAATGAGAACTCGTGCGCTGTGAGAAGATCTGTCTCTGTGCTCATCCGAAAGCCACACTCGTCTCACAGCACACAGATATTGAGTCTCTTTCAAGTCTTGCGCTTACACAGACAAGCTCACACAAAAGTATGTCAACATGTCCATCTTGATGAGCTTCCTAGCACACATAGTCTGTATAATCCTTAAGTGAACTTTATACAGTGAGAAAGACGACGCATATATCCGTGCATCAGCTCTTAAAGGGGCAGTCGCCTTTACTGCGGTCTGTTTAATCTCAAACTAAAGACAAGGACATCACTCACTGCTCTTGATTGAATAGCTTTTGTAAGTTTAATAAGGATTAATCTTTAATTTAAACCGTTAAAGGGTTACTTCAGCGATTAGCATTAAGCTTTGTATCAGTAGAAACCCGGGAGTATATTCAAATTATCGTACTTTCCCCCCTCATATCCCCCTGAGACGAGAATTATGTATTTTATTTCTGAAAATCCTCAGATGACGCAAAATATCGCCATATTTGCATCATCGGAGGAGTGTTTGTCCAGAGGCTGAAGACTACAGCCAGCAGGAGGCGCTGTTTCCTCATGTTATCAACATCACACTCACAGCACTCGGCTCGGGAGCTGCGGAGATTCATGTAATCGGAGCGGTGGAGAGCAAAGGGAGTGTTTCAACTAGGGCTGAAACGATTCCTCGAGTAACTCGAGTTACTCGAATTGAAAAAATCCTTGAGGCAAAATCATCTGCCTCGATGCTTTGTTTAGTTCATTTAACTACACTCGGATGTTGCAGAAATTTTTTTTTGTGTGTAAGGACTCGGAGTATGCGCGGATTGTGGTTAAATTCGCGGTTCAGGTGGGTAAACATCCCAAAAATTCAGGGTGGATGAGAGAAATCATTAATGTGTTGATTTTAATTAAGATGCAGAACTCATTTCACAGTAAAACGCAATGAATGTGTCGCTCTTTAACTTTCGCTTTAGCTCATGTCGAGATCAAAGACCGCAATGCGAGAGAGATTGGCATCAGCACTGCTAATATCATTTAGTCTCGCTATTTTTAAATGAAGACGACTGTGAGTTGAGCTTCAGGATACGACACTGAACATTTAGGCTTCATTTGCGGCAGCTGAGGAGATACGAGCAATATTTATAGCTACTTACTTAATAAAACAATCGTGTTACAATGATGAATATGATTAGCTCAAAATGTAGATCTGTATGTGCGATGTAGGCTGCTTTATCTGAATTAAACACAAACTCATCTCTCGCGTTTGCTCATGTTCCAGCGGTTACTCTTCCGAGTGATGTAGAGGTTGTCAACCCGTTTGGGTTATTTAAAACGTGTAATTTCGCCAAAGAAGATTTGTTTTAAAGCAATACTTCAGTGTAGCTAATATGTGACGATAGCATCGCGCTTACACTGAGGATTTGAGTTTGTGACGATCGGGAGCGGATGAATGGTTTGTTTTTAACAGCGGATTCGTGACGTTATCCGCAAGATCTCTAGTATGACCATCTCTACTCTTGTTCTTATTTCAAGTTTCCTTCCTGTCCAATATTGTTTGCTTCTTACAAAAGCCACACAGCCTTCAGAAGACAGTAAAGGCTTATGTCATGCCTGAACTGAAGCTGGAACTTTAAAGTTAAGTTGCACAACATACATGTTTAGGCATTACTGCTATTTATTATATTAATATTATTTTGGTTTATTGGTTGTAGGTTTAGTTTTAGACTGAACTCTGTTTTGCTTTTTAAAGTAATTTTAAATAGATTTTTATAATGTGGCAATTGAATGCATTAAAATGGGTTATTTTCTCAGTTATTAATGCAATTTCAGCAATAAAACTTTATTTTTCTAAAAAGAAAACAAATTAGATGTTAATTTTAAGATACCTGTCTTATTTTCTCTTATATATTTAGTATTGCTCTTTAATATAGAAAAAGTAATTATTATCTGATTACTCGATTAATCGATTGAATAAACGGTAGAATACTCGATTACTAAAAGAATCGATAGCTACAGCCCTAGTTTCAACTCTTCAAATGAACTTCCTATGAAAGCTTCCAAAGACATGAACTGAAAATGCGTCAGACTGATCCCGCGCTGTGATGTTATGCCACGGCCGTGCTCCTCAGCTCATGTGATGAATGTAATCCGATCCTGCTGCGTTTGTGCCGTGACACTCAATCGGCTCACTCACATTATGTTGAACAGACACGTTCAGTTTTTAATTGTAGTGTCTCTAACTGAACTGATTTGATGAAAATGAACGCGGTGGGCAAGTGATCCAGTAATCCAGTAGCCAGAGTGGCCTCGTAGGGCAGTGAAGCAGTGCATTCTGGGAGTTGTTGTCTTTCATCCACATAAGACAAAAATATATTTTCTGTGTTTTCTCAGTCTAGAAGGCACCAAATTCAAAAATAATTTCACATTTCTACTACATTAATGACCCAGTTTAAATACAGATTCATCTTCCCAGCGCTGAAGTACCCCTTTAATATATGCAGTTATTTTAAGTTTGATTACTTTATTACATTTCTGTACCTTTCTGGCGGCCAGTAGGCCTGTAAATTATTATTTAATGTACACATGAGTGAGGTAAAGTTAAACATTTTGTGTGAATTTTATTTTATACTGTGCATTGCTGCAATGTGCTTAATAAATATTTGCATAATTTGTAATTTATTTATTATTTGAAACTTTAATATTAATTTATGCAATTGCAATGCCTTGATTTTTAGTAAAGATACACAGTCATAGCCATAAATGCAATGGTACTAATAACTGGCATCATTTCTTCTGTGTTTTGGCTTTCGGCTTTCGGCCTTGGTTTCCTCTTTTTTGGTTTTCAGTTTCGGCCAAGAATTTTGATTTCGGTGCATCTCTAGTAGTTATCGTGAGAGGCCTAGCCATCACCGCCAGCGTTTAAACTTCATGGTCTGCAGGATATCTGTGTGAATATCTGAACATGCAATATATCAAAAGAAAGAGCAGAGCCTCGGTTTTATTCCAGCTTCATGCATTCGGTTTGAACAACACATAAATGTAAGTTTCATGAAAACAAGCAACATTTTGAGAAAAAAGCTGAGAAAATCGTGACTAACTCACAGATGTGATTCAGAGCGATGATCAAACACAGATGGAGTCCATCAACACCCCGAAGCTTCAGTGCTACAGCTCGTCCTGGCTCATGTCATTCAGGAACATGAGGCGGTTTGGATTAATATGATGTTTAATGTTCATAATGGTGTGATATTTGACATGTGAATTTGTTAATAAGAGATTGCTCGTTTCTGCTTCTTCTTCGCCTGTGTTTTGATCAGATTCTGCACTCGTTCAAGAGGTGTAATAGCACCCCCTACACTACAAAAAAATATTCACTTTATTAAAGCAACTCATCTTGATTTAACACAATTATATCAGGTTTCTGGTTCAAACGTGATTAATTCATGTTAAACCGACTTAAACCCATTACTCTTTGACATAACTTGTTTTCGTTTTAAAATAACATGTTTCAATCAAGGAACCCAATCAAACAGGACTTTCACTTCCCATCATGCTTTGCAAAGGGGCTGAATTCAGAGAGTAAAAGTTGAAATAAAGTGCTATTTGATGCATTTTTACCCAGATGAGAAAATGGAGAGACTTTTTAATGTTTTGATGTGTTGGTATTTAAAAGTTTGTGTTATGTTAGTGTTTTTGGAGGTTAGCATTAGTGGTGAAGTGCAGAGCATGTGCTTGGGCTGAGGACCTGATTATAACAATTAAAGCTGTTTAATCTGTTTTAATCATAAAAACAACTACTTTGAGCATGCCATGGAATGTAACAAAACCATCTTCTGGCTAGCCAATAAGATCTTGTAAAAGGTTTTGTAAATGTTTTAAAAAATAGTACTTCACCAAATAAAACTAATCAATTAAACGGGATTACTTGCTTTATTAATTTTAGAGTAATTACTTGTTAACCTGATTTAACTACATGGCAATGAATTAACTTTACGTTAAAATATGTTTACTGAAATAAAAAATGTTAATTAAATTCAACATAACCCAATTACATGGAACCTGTTGACTTAAAATTAAGTAAATCCACCGTATCAAAAGTTTGGAAACACCACTGGGAAAGTGTGTCCAGGCTAGGTAACGATTTATCGATGATCGATTATGGGAATTTGTGGAAATTGCCATCTCTAGTCCAGACTTTTGACTGGTACTGTACTGTACTACTTTTTTTACTCCCTAATATCGGAAAATAATAATAATAACAGAAATGACTTCCGGTTAGACAGAATTAGTGATTTAAAAGCCCAGTCGGTGATACCGGTATTAACGGTGTTGTCACACGTCGATTCACCGCTGGGAAAATTTCCTCACCGTCACATCCCGTGTCTCATATATTATGCAGGCCGCACAAGTCATCTGGCAAAGAAAAACTACGCGCCTGCGCACATGCTCAAACGTGCTCCCTGTAGACTAAACCCGGACTGCTTACGTGCATGCCGTCACTGCGCTCACAGATTCACGTTATGACGTTTACACAAAGATGCTGTCGTTTCAAAACTATTTCAAGGTTCTCAAAACACTGCGAGTGAACGGCCAGAACACACTGAGAGTTGCTATTTTGGTTGAACATGGTGTCGTGTAAGCGGCCCTAAATTAAATAACTGATGATTTCTTACCACGGAAATGAATCGATCAAAAGCTCTAGAATAACTTCCTTCACAGCCAAAGCAATCGCTCGTCCAATCACGGTGAAGCTGCTTTGACACCTGCTGCTGTTTTGTGAAAAGCGCTGTAAATGAAGGTGACTTGACTGTCTTACACACAACTTCCTTCCGTACAAACTTTGGCACTCATCCCGCACCGTTTGTCACAGACCCATCCCCAAATCCCGCGGCTTATTGAGGACAACACAGCTTTGACTTTCAGAAGCGATCAGGTGAGCGATGATCCCCCAACTCGCATTTGCTTCAGAAAATATTCACGTCTAGTTCATAAACATCATTGTTTTTGGAGAGTCATGGTATTTTACAACATGTACTAACCTTGCCTTGTCATTTAAAGGAAAAAAAATGTATTTAACTCTTTTAATTGTGTTTGATAGATATGAAAGTCCCAATTTCCAGAAACGTTCCAAAAAATATCTGGAAACTTTGCGATCCTAGTTGTGACATTCAATTGTAAATCGTAAAACTCTGGATAAAGATTTAATCACATTGCAAAATATATTAATGTTCCTAAATCAAGCTTATTTTTCTTTTGTGCAAAGTAAAGCTTCTTTTTCCTTTCTTGTGATTTTCAAGCGCATACTATGACCTAGACGTGCTCACGATGGGTATCGTGGGATTGTTTTGTGTCTGGATATGCTCATCGGGGATGTGGGACCACATTAATAATAGAACCAACATCAAAGAACAAGAGGCAATGTAGAGGACCAAACAACCAGGAGCAGGAAACCACATCAGACCTCCACTTGTCAACATTCTTCATAGAACGCAGGGCTATTCCTAAAGAGTGGATTGGGATTTGTTTATCCAGCTGGATTCAATGGAGGAATCACACCCACCTTCATCTAAGATCTTTAGAATGAAAACGCCACTGTCCGTAAGTAACGCAGGATCTGCAGTCGGCTCAACTGGGAAATCTCTGACACCTGAGGCTGAGGTGAGATCACCAGAAATCCCTGACCGGGACCTGTAAGAGCTGAGAGGATCTCACGCTGTGACGCTCGGGAGGAACTGACGCTTGGGCAGGCCCCTCTGTTGTGGAACTCTTCCTGCAATTGTTGGGAAACAATCTGGGATGAAACAGAGGGGGAGGGGAGTTCCCAATGAGGTAAACCTCGGATTTTTTAGAAAACCAGTAACACCACGTAATGAGATTACACGGAGGGAATTTTGCAGGCGATTCCTTGCCAACTCTTAAAGGGATCATGAACTGAGAAATCCTCTTTTCCTTGATCTTTTGACATATAGAGGTCATCATACTACAAGAATATCCTGTAAGTTTCAGAACTACAAGTCCAAAAACAGCTTTTATTGTACCCAAGCCCAGAGAACGGCTCTGAGCCTATAATAGATGGTGAAAGACTGAAGAAGATCAACACCTACTTCATCATCACAACTCTGGCCACGCCCACTGGAGTGTTAGTGAGATGACGAGGAGAGAAGAGTGATACGGGATCACTGGACTAAAAATGACATTACTTTCCAAAGAATCCTAATGCTAGGAATGTGCTTATTTATTTTCCACAATGTGAATGTCAAGTTGAGTCAGCATGGGCACTCTGACTGGTCCCCATACGCAACAAACTGCGATGCTCTGTGTATTCTGACACCTTTCTATCAGAACCAGCATTAACTTCTTGAGCAGTTTGAGCTCCAGTAGCTCGTCTGTTTGATCGGACCACACGGGCCAGCCTTCGCTCCACACGTGCATCAATGAGCCTGGGCCGCCCATGACCCTGTGGCCGGTTCTCCACTGTTCCTTCCTTGGAGCACTTTTGATAGATCCTGACCACTGCAGACCGGGAACACCCCACAAGAGCTGCAGTTTTGGAGATGCTCTGACTCTCCTTGCTGTAGTTTTGGAGATACTAGTCTTTCCTTCTGTGCATGTCGCTACACAATCAGTTTATTCGGTCTAAGATGAAGAGAGAAGCTGAAAACAACACCTCTCCGATCAAGCTGGCTATAAA
This sequence comes from Gobiocypris rarus, assembly GCA_023029165.1. Classification (NCBI taxonomy): domain Eukaryota; kingdom Metazoa; phylum Chordata; class Actinopteri; order Cypriniformes; family Gobionidae; genus Gobiocypris; species Gobiocypris rarus. The sequence goes on from CM040929.1 coordinate 32,258,699, forward strand.
TGTGCAAACGACAAATTTAAAGCCAGTACCGGACACATAAGTGGAAACAGGCGTGAAGAGGCCATACCATGAGGACCATTCCCTCTCACAATGCCAAGCTAAACAGAGAAAATGGAAAAAAAGAGTAGCAGCAGCGGAAAATCTGCCTGCAGCTGTACTGAGAGAAATAACGACTGCAAGGTAACCGTCAGAGCGTGGATAGGTGGAAATGTATTATATTATCACTGTTACACCATAAAAATGATGCAGTCAGTGTTAAAACAACCCCCGTATGACCACAGAAACAGTTTAAAGAACATGCGTTTACATGGGTTTCCTTCAGAACACACAAACATCTGTGGTCAATGCATTTCTGGGTCACTTTGTGTGAGAATAAGATCCATTCACTAGTGGTTTCAAATCCTTCTGAGTTAAAAATGCAGGAATAACATTGTTCCATGTGTTTCTCATGAACATCTGCTCCTTGTTTCTGAGAGGATGTTGATATGTGCGAGGAGATGAAGGGACAGAAAGCATACATAATTCTTCCTCACTCCAGCTAGACTACATACGAGGACTCTTCTTACTCTCTAATATCAGCCATTTAGCTGGGTTTTGGTGTCTTCTGGGATACAGGCTGCTTTAACCGTTTAACCAACGCATGTGGAAACAAGTATGCTCACATTGCTCTTTTCCAAGCAATGACAGTGAATGAAGACTTAAAACAAAGAAAAAAGCACAATAAACGTAGCCCATATAACTTGTGTAGTATAACAAGCCTTGTAAAACACTGTACCGTACATGTGTGATAGTACAGAAGATACATGGGCTATTTCTCATGGGCTCGCTGTCAGTTTTAGACCAGTCCCCATCCGCTTTCATTAGATGGGCCAAAACATTCTGCTAATCATATATTTTTGTTTCTCAATAAAGAAAGAAAACAGGTTTTGAGAGACTTGAAAGCGAATAAATGATAGATTAGATATTTTTCTATTATTATTTATTCATTTAATTTTTTTTTTTGGTCGGACTGTCCCTTTAAATGTCTTGCTCAAAGAGCTGATATGCTTTTCATTATGTAAATATGGTGATGTTTAAAATGGTAACGGTAAATCAGCCGTTGATAGCATAATACAGCAGACATATGCTCACTTTAAGTTTTATAGGTTAAATCTAAACGTTCACGCAAATCACAAAATACAGGCTAAAATTATCCAGTCCCCATCCACTTTCATTAAACATTCTGCTTATCATCTTTTTGTTTCCCACAAAAGAAAAAAAACTTGAGCAACTTTAAAGTAAATAAATGATCTATTAGGGTTTTTTTTTTAAATACGTGTATATATAATTAATATTCATTCGTATGATTATTTTTTTTATTTAGGTTGAACTGTCCCTTTAAATGTCTTGCCCAAAGATTCAACACCGATCATATGCTTTTCATTATGTAAATATGGTCATGTTTAAGTTGAATGTCCACTGATTAAATCAGCCGTTGACAGTGTAATATATCACAGCATATGTTTATGTTGTATTTTATAGTTTAAATCTAAAGTTCAACATGGCACAAATACACCTGAGTATGAATTCAAAGGTGTTTCTCACCTGAATCTGGGTGAATCCTTGAGACACTCCTCAAAATCCACAGTGATCTTCATGTTGATTTGATGAGGTTAAGAAACAGATTAAGAGCTAACAGGCTAACATTAGCTCCAGTGAAATGAATAACAGCTCGAACTTCTGCTCGATTCACTCCAGGATCCCGAAGGAGCTGCACATATGAGCGATGACGTCTGATGTGCTCGTGTCAGTTGGACGTGAAGCGCTGGGAATGGTTATTAAAAGGTGTCGTTCCTCCAGAATTAGCGAGTGGACTGAGCTGATGAGTGTAAATGAAGAGCAAAGGCAGGTAGTGTCTCAAAAAACAAGTGCGCTGCCTATCTAGACTGCACGAGTTTCGTCCTGAGGAAAAGAAACGGAAATAATTGAGTAGAATGAGGATTCGTATGTAACGTTATTTAACGGGCGGGGCTTCGTGTTAGCCAATCAGAAGACGCGTTGCCTGTCAATCAACGTGAGTTCTGACATTGGATTGGATGGGTTGCTTTGTAGGGCGGGGCATGCGTGAACGTTATTGGGAAAATGGCTTAAATCGTCTAATTATAACAAATTATTTTTATTATTATCCAAATTTCGTTGGGCAATTCAGTGGGAATGAAAGTTTCTCTGTCATTTTTTTTTTCTTTCTCGCAGACTTCTACGTCACGTGGTGCCCGTTACTTTTCTCAGCGCTAGAAATAGCGGATACGTTTTTCCTTTAAAGTTTATGGGGCTATCTATATGTCAGTCATCAATCCTTGAATGTATTATATTTGCATCAGTATGTTTTTTAGGGCACACATGTGTTCAGTCAGACAAAAACAGTGTTGAGAGATGTGAATGCGGCTCAATGGCAGAGTCGGTTGTTTGAGCCGTCGAGCGCCCCCTGGAGGAAGACTGTCTCTGTGTCTCAGGAAAACGCCCGAGAGATTTGAGACACGGCCAGAAACAGGCCAGCGAATCCAATCCTCTCTCCCTCCCTCCAAAAGTCCCATCTGACACACTCCAACATATCATACACACTCGCGTTGCAGCAGCAGTTTAGCTCGATATAATATGCTTGGGAAATTCGTTAGACACTGCCTTTGGTCGGGAAACGATCACAGCTCTCCTGGATCCAAGTTTGAGGAAAAGGTTCACGCCCTCTTTTATTAAAAAAAGAAGAAAAAAAAGACAAACATGCCGTTCAGATGTTTCAATGATTGTATCAGCATCGATCAAGCAAATGCTTTATATGTGTATTGTTTTAAAGCTTTTCCTTACTTCCAGTGATTTTACTGTATGGATCAAGTTAGTCTTGCTTATGTTGATAGTGAAATACTGCCATCTAGTGGTCTATCTCTGACACTGCAGTAGTTTGAGCCGAGTCATGTGCTGAGGAGGAATCTCTTAAACTTCGAAACATTTTCTGATAGCCGACTAAATAAAGCTAAAATCACAATGAAACTATATTTTCTGGGAAACTCATTGTTCATTGTTAGGTTGGGGGCTCTGTGAGTGTAAAGGTCTGTTCACACCAGAGTAATCCCAGATAGCAAACAGATGTCGTTTCAACGTTGATTTTTGGTTGTAAAGGTCAGTATCAATCGTCGATTAAATTCCAATGTTGAATCAACGTTCACTATTTGGTCGGTACATCAGAACGTTATTACGTTGAAAATATAACGTCGATTCCACGTTGAAATGAGGTTGACTCATCAACGATATGGTCGACGCATATGGTCAAAATCACAACGTCTAATATATGTTGAAACTTGGTTAGAGTAATGACATGGGCTGAACTAAATTTAGACGGAAATGGGATGTACATGTCTTTTAATTCATTATGAAAAAAATTAAGTAGGCCAATAGAAGCCTATAGAATTTATAGAAGTCGCTGATATTAAAATGGACAGTCTTTGAAGTTTCCGGGGTTTTTTTTCGGATGCCAGTAGGCTATTACAATTAGCCTACTAAAAGAAAACATGGAAAGCTAAAGATTGGTGCGTAAATGGTAGCACGTAGGCCTGGGTCAAAAACAAACGAAGAAGCATTAGGATAATCCCATATACAGGAATAATATTCATATATGTGAAACACTTAAATATATTAAAATATATTTTGAAAATGCATAGAAAATAAAGCTTAAAAATCGATCTTCATGTTACATGTGTAAATATGTGTAGTACATGTGAATATACAGGCTACTCATAAAAATATATTCATGCATCTTATAGTTTTTAATCAACTGAGTTTTTGCAATATGTAGGCCTACTTTTATTTCTACACTATTTTATCTAAGGACATATGTTGTATAGTGATGTGTAGCTAATTATATTTATCCACATTAGATAATTTATATAGCCTATACTATGTGCCTTTGTTACACTTCCATGTTTCTATACTAGATATATTTGTATAAAAGTAGGCCTATAATATAAAGTAGCCTATATCAGTCTGGCGACTAAACGAAACAAACAAAAAAAATTACTGGTCAATGGCGATTCTATTGCCAAGGTTCGAGAAGGTTGAGCTCACGTTTCATAATCAACATATGAAATTAAAAAAAAATAATAGTATAGGCTAATAGTTAAACATAGCCTATGAAACAATATAGGCTACTTTTCTATAACCCTCTGTCGGATGAAAGTGCAGGTGCGACGCGTTCTGATGGATTTTTTTCCTTAATGACAGAGCAAACAACTCAACGTCATTTTTATCCATACAGATAAGAACAAGACATAATTAAAAACTATAAACTGTCTACTTTTATTTGTGTAGGCCTAGCCTCACAATAACAAGGGCCGTGGATTAAGGGATTATTTTGCTTCATTTCAAAAATGTATTTTGTTTATTAAATCAAAGTTTTTTTCATTTAAAAAGCATTTCTAAATTCAGTTTATATTTTCAACAAACGAAATTTCAAGCCAAAATAACGAAATGGTTTAAAAAAACAAAAACAAAAACTGAAAAGTTACTTGAAAAAACTTGTTACCACCATACAAATTCAAACATTTCCCTCTTTAATTTTAATAAATGCTTGAATAACAGGACTGTCTCCTTCCGTTAAATAATGGCTATTGCGGTGGCTGGGATGCACATAAACCTACTAACTTATGTGGCATCATTTTTTGAATGACATAAAAAAAAAAACGCTTTAGTCGCAAAACATCGGTTAGGCCTAATGGAAATGCAATCATTTCGTAATAGTTTTTTATCGACATTTAGAAAATTTCATTTATTGGCTATTGGCTACACTTGGGGTCTCTAAAATATTATATTATTATGAAATAATTGTATTTAGTATATATTATGATTTTAATTCAGTAAAATAGCAACTTCTAGGCTGGGAGCTCCATGCATGAGCAAATAATTATTTTGTATCAGCTAATTATTGTCTTCAATTAAGGGGGGTCTAATACCAGTATAAACGTACAACTTGGAGGATATTTTAAAATATAAAATAAAATAAAAAATATAAATATTACACTTTTACCCTCGCGTGCAAAGTCCGCGAAAGAACCTGGCAGTGGGTATATAAGCTGACGTCTGCCATGATCGCGCGCATAGCCCGACTCCGTTCTGAGTGAGAGGACATCGCCCGACGAAGAGTTTCCTGAGGTAAAGTAGGCCTATTTTTTATTTTATTTTTAAACTATTAAAATGACTGTATTACTACACATATTAATGACCTTTAAAAATTTGATGCAAGTAAATAATAAAATCTATTTAAGTTACTAAAAAGAACACACAGACCGGAAACCGTTCATTTTTCTCAGGCTAAAGCAGTTATAATCACAAAATATAACAGCCGTTTTCAGATATGAAACCCTATAAATGATCATAAAATTGACGGAATGCCTTTTCCAGTACGTATAAAGCATACTATTCACACAAATTGTGGCTTTCCGTCTTATACTACCTTCAGTCAATAATACCGTTAATGCCGTTATATTTGTGTGACGTCATTCGCGTTTTAATAATGCGTTGTCACACAGGTTTGGCTGCGAGCGCGTGAGCTCACGCTGAGAGAGCGAGAGAGATGAATGGTTTCTTATTTATAGCATACCTTTGTGCAGTTTCAGATGTTATTCATTGTATATATTATTTAATTGTCTTTAGTAACTTTGGGTAATTGGGTTATTACTATGAAAATGATTATTCTTTTCTCTCTTTTTTTAGTTTCAATTGCCATCTGATTTTTGTAAGTGCAGTCACCTTGCATCTCTGAATTAATATGATCATATACCATATAAATTATTCAATAATTTATGCAAAAATCTTTTGAATTTGTACAGGCATGCCATATACAACTCATACTCAGTGATGTTTCTTCTGTTTCTCCTTTTGTCAACAGCAGCTGAATAAACCACAAAGGCTCTTTTAAGAGCCATCTAAAACACAGAGCATCTTTAGCTTTGTAAGTATATTTACTGATTAGTTATCAATACTGATAAACAATTAAAACTACATCATGCAGCAAGTTAGTCAACAGTGATTTTATGATAAAGTCTTAAAACAGACTATCACCCTGCATCACTAAAAGACTGCAAATGATGTAGGCCTATTATTACATTTGCCAATCAAATAAGATGACATCTAGCTAAGTAATGTAAGCTTGTTGGTTAGGTCATCCTTCATGATTTTACTATGTTCTATATTTTACTATGTTTTTATTTTTTTCCCCTCAGATTTTTGGAATCCTGCTTTTGGATTGTATGTGGCAGATACTGTGGCTCTTCTCACACATCTAGATCAAAGCTTTTAAGACACTTCAGGTTGGTACATGGACACTATGACCCTAAATGGGCCGAGGAAACAAACAATTTTGAATTAAATTGTTGCAGTATCCGATTATAACAACCATGCCTGTTGACATTTTTTATCTGTGGGAAGGGTATGAAAAGTCCTCACATCCCCTGCACAGCCTGGAACATAACATTTGTGTCCATGATCTGTCCTGGCGTGACGCTTGTTTCCCTGCAGAACTCCCGATGGATCGGCTGCAGTTCCGCCTGACATTGAACATGGGCTGGCATATGCAAATGTTGGGGGCGTACATATTAATGACCCCATTGCGTCATTGCTAATATGTTGAGATTCACCTATTTTTCTGTGGTGGTTTTCACAAACAAGATTTACATATGAAGGAGGAGGCAATGGTGTTTGAAACTCACTGTATGTGATTTCCATGTGCTGAACTCTTGTTATTTCACTATGACAAGGTTAATTAAATTTGTCATTCTAGGGCACCTTTAACAGGATAATGTAAAAACATAAAATAATAAATGTATTATTAAATGGCTAACTATGTAAATACTGTTTTACTATGTTAACAATTTCTTTACTTTACTTTTAGGGAGGAACAGGTCAACAATTCTACTTCACAGCAATGATTCAAGTTTTCCACCACTGTATTTATCCAAATGAGGTTTGTAAATGTATGGCTGTTTATTTTGCAATAATCTTGACAAGATCATTGGACTTCTCAAAAATTCCATGTAAAAGAAATATTCAGAGTTAAAATCTTTTGTGTGAGTAAAATTATGCATCAAATATTGTCTATTCAGCCAAACTTAAATTTAACCTGGGATGATACTTAGTAATACCAGGGACCAGATGAGAGACTTTAAATGAGTATGAGTAATGTACTGATTTTGAACTGTACTAATTGCAGGTTTTCTGGGATCCCCAGCTGAAGAAATCAAGACATCAGATGCTGGCCTCGACCTACATACGTGTCTACAGTACACCACACCGACCTCTCTTTTACATAGATATATGTCTGACATATTCTATTAAGGCATTATTATAGCACAACTGAGCACCTGGATTGGAGGTGCACAAATTCTATTCTACAAATCATCCTAATCATAAATCATTCAAAAATTTTTTTTTTTTTTAAATCCATTTCGAGTTATATTCATATGTACAATCGCATTCCTCAAAATCAGTTTCAGCTGCTCTGGGGTGCGTTTCCCGAAAGCGTTGTTAGCCAACTATGGTCGCAAGTTCGAGCACGCACATGTGGCATGCACTCTTTAAAAAATGGTGCTTTAAATCTCTTGACAAACTAAAAGATGTAAAGAGTTTGAGAAGGACTGTTATGTTTGTGTGAGGGAAAGAAAACAACTACAAGCTTGCAACTCCTAAAACATTTTTTCAAAGACTTTACTGAAATCAGCTCTACAAATTCCACTGGTGCCAGGTTTTGTTATAATAATACTAGGTATAATACATGTAGCCTACTGTATGCAAATACAAAAAAAGGGACATGAACAACTTAATATTCAGGGAAGTAAACTTGTCATCTTTAAGTGGAAATTGCCGTTTAGAATCCAAAATAAAATCCACTTTAATTCTGCATCCAGAAAATAGACTTGGTTTTAACGCAATCTTCATTTTCAAAAATGTATTTTGTTTATCAAACGCAAAGTTTTTAATTTCAAAGGCATTTCTAAATTCAAACATATAACAACAAACGAAATTCCAAGCCAAAATAACGAAGTGGTATTTTTTTAAAATAAAACGTTGTTGAAATGTAGTGCGTTTTTAAACGTGACATCTAGTGAATGGCTATACAAAGACGATGCAATGCTGACTATGTATGTTCAGTAACAACTTTTGGATGTGAAATAAAAATAACAAATAAATGCTGTGTTTGTGGTATACAACCGCGGATCAATTGCGCACTACAAATGCGGCATATGTGAAAGCACAACAGCGCGTGCTGCTCCTGCATCTCATACGCACTGCAGACGGAGGCCTGTGTGTGAAACGGGCATTAGTGTGCCCCACTCTTCCCTAAAGTCATCTTTACAGAAATAAATGACATTTTACAATACAATATCATAGAAAACAATTAGGCCTATTGGAAATTGTATTAATATTTCTTAATATTTGTGGTTTAACTTTATTTTTGATCAAATAAATTCAGCCTTCTTCTTTCAAAAACATTTTTAAAAGTCTTAATTATATCAAACTTTTGATTACCAGTGTTTAAATAATGCATGTGAACTAGCAAATTATATATTTTAATATATGACACTTTCGTTAGGCTACTTGAATATGAAAGTTGCCAGTTTTATCATGATATATAGGCTATGTGTCGGCTAAGCCTATGTTTCAGAAATATATTTTGAGTATTATGAATAATTTGAAAATGATTGTGAAATTACTGAAGAAAGCCAGGAAACAGAAAGACAAACATTCCTCTGATATGCTGAAAACTGCGACACATACGCTGTTTATTTGTGCATTCTGTGACGAATAACGTAAAAGGCTATAGATTTGAGTTTTGCATTGAGTTTTTATGGTGGCCCAGTAGTGCAGCCGTACTAAATTAAACCACAACACAACGAAATCGTTGGTGATTAAAAGGGTTCATGGTTTCACACCTATTTTCAAAATAACATGAGTAAATATCGCTTTTAAATTGTAACTTGAAACAATTTATATTAGTTTATATATTAGACTATAATATAAACTTTCTGTGTATTTGTATGATCTAAATTTGTATTCGTAAATGTATTTTGTATGATTAATAAAGCAATTTTTACTGAATGTGATGTGTTTAATAAATTATTACCTATATAGACTAATATATTTATTGTAATTAAGTACTATGAGATTTTTAAATCATGTAGTAGAATTAGAAAATGTGTTTTTGTCCTATTTATAACGTCGTTTCAATGTTAGGTAGGCAAATCAATTAGATCGATTTTATGTTGAATATGTGTTGATTCTATTACGTCGTTTCAACTACTTGAAATCAACATCGTTTCAACGTTAGGAAAGCAAACCAGTTGCATCGATTTTATGTTAGTTTTGAATGGCGTTTCTGACGTTGGTTCAACATTACTCGATGAGCAAAACGATGCCGGATCGACGCCGGAGATCAACGCGTCGTTCGATGTCACGAGAAACGCCGATTCTATGTTGATTCAATGTCAGTTTGCTATCTGGGATACCAGTAACGACAGCCATTTTAGCGTTTAAACAGGAGACATCGATCTCATATACAGGTCCTTCTAAAAAAAATTGCATATTGTGATAAAAGTTCATTATTTTCCATAATGTAATGATAAAATTAAACTTTCATATATTTTAGATTCATTGCACACCAACTGAAATATTTCAGGTCTTTTATTGTTTTAATACTGATGATTTTGGCATAAAGCTCATGAAAACGCCAAACTTCATCTAAAAAACTTAGCATATTCCATCCGACCAATAAAAGAGAAGTGTTTTTAATACAAAAAAAGTCAACCTTCAAATAATTATGTTCAGTTATGCACTCAATACTTGGTGGGGAATCCTTTTGCAGAAATGACTGCTTCAATGCGGCGTGGCATGGAGGCGATCAGCCTGTGGCACTGCTGAGGTGTTATGGAGGCCCAGGATGCTTCGATAGCGGCCTTAAGCTCATCCAGAGTGTTGGGTCTTGCGTCTCTCAACTTTCTCTTCACAATATCCCACAGATTCTCTATGGGCTTCAGGTCAGGAGAGTTGGCAGGCCAATTGAGCACAGTAATACCATGGTCAGTAAACCATTTACCAGTGGTTTTGGCACTGTGAGCAGGTGCCAGGTCGTGCTGAAAAACAAAATCTTCATCTCCATAAAGCTTTTCAGCAGATGGAAGCATGAAGTGCTCCATAATCTCCTGATAGCTAGCTGCATTGACCCTGCCCTTGATAAAACACAGTGGACCAACTAAAAAAAGAAAGTAGTGATTTCTAAATTTACTTTGACTTGTATTTCATTGCAGACAATATATTTGCAGACTTTCCTGTCATTCAGACCTGCAACACATTTAAAAAAAAAGTTGGGACAGGAGCAATTTAGGGCTAGTAATGAGGTAAAATGGTTAAATAATGATGTGATTTGAAACAGGTGATGTCAACAGGTGATTGTAATTATGATTTGGTACAAAAGCAGCATCCAAGAAAGGTCTAATCCTTTAGGAGCAAAGATAGGCCGAGGATCGCCAGTTTGCCAACAAATACATGAGAAAATTATTGAAATGTTTAAAAACAATGTTCCTCAAAGAAAGATAGGAAGAGATTTGGATATTTCACATTCAACAGTGCATAACATAATTAAAAGATTCAAGGAATCTGGAGGAATTTCAGTGCGTAAAGGACAAGGGCGCAAGCCTAAGCTGAACAACCGTGATCTCCGATCCCTCAGGCGGCACTGCATCAATCGTCATTCATCTATAAGCGATATCACCACATGGGCTCAGGACTACTTTGGCAAACCTTTGTCAAGTACCACAATACGTAGTTACATCCACAAATGCCAGTTAAAACTGTACTGTGCCAAAAGGAAGCCCTATGTTAACAGTGTCCAGAAGCGCTGTCGACTTCTCTGGGCTCGGAGGCATCTGGGATGGACCATCACACAGTGGAAACGTGTACTGTGGTCAGATGAATCAGTATTTCAGGTATTTTTAGGAGGAATAGACGCTGTGTGCTCCGGACCAAAGAAGAAAAGGATCATCCAGACTGTAACCAGCAACAAGTCCAAAAGCCAGGGTCTGTCATGGTATGGGGTTGTGTCAGTGCCCTTGGCAAAGGTAACTTGCACTTCTGTGAAGGCACCATTAATGCTGAAAAGTACATAGAGATTTTGGAGCATAATATGCTGCCTTCAAGAAGACATCTTTTCCAGGGACGTCCATGCATATTTCAACAAGACAATGCAAAACCACATTCTGCACACATTACAAAGTCCTGGCTGCAGAGGAAGAGCGTCACGGGTCCTTGACTGGCCCGCCTGCAGTCCCGACCGGTCTCCAATAGAGAATGTGTGGAACGAAGACCCGTCCTGTTGCCCACCTTAAGACTTGGGACAAAATTACACCTGAAACACTTCATCACTTGGTGTCTTCAGTCCCTAAACGTCTAAAAGTGTTGTGAAAAGGAATGGCAACATTACAAAGTGGTAAATGCTTTACTGTCCCAACTTTTTTTTAAATGTGTTGCAGGTCTGAATGACAGGAAAGGATGCATATTTACAAATGACATGAAGTTGACCAGACAAAACATGAAATATTTTGTGTTCATATTGTCTGCAATGAAATTCAAGTCAAAGTCAATTTAGAAATCACTTTTTTTTTTTTTGCGTTTCCATACTGTCCCAACTTTTTCTGATTTGGGGTTGTAATATGCCATTGAAAATACATACGGGTGAGGAGTTCGAATGCGGTCGCCATGTTGCCCCTCCATCTTGAAAGTACAGTAGCCAAAGAGGGACATACCCGTAAATTCAAGCTTCGCCTTTCGCGTAGCACTGTGTCGAATGTGAAGAGGGGGATCGCTTGAGACTGCTACATGAAAACCTGAAAGCCTTTTTGAAAGTCTGTTGCTGATGGAGGATCACTCTTATTCTCGAGGTCAGAGTCGCCAAGGAAGCAAAAAAGAGAATTAAGACGTCAACGCAACAGGCAAATCAACAAGAAAAAAGTGAATCCTCTAGCTCTCCTTCGCACCTCCGTCACATCCACTGATCTCTGCTCATGGAGAAAATGATATAGCCTACAATGTAAACTTTGCCTTACGCTAGTGATGTCGTACAATATACAGAATAACGATAGCACTCATAAAAGTTACTTTACTAAGATTAGCTTGCATTCGTCTGGGAACCTGATCGCTGATGTTAGCAATGAAATGGTAAAAAATAACGAAAAGGTAAAACTATTATTCATTTTACATAGATGTCATAACCTACATGTTAACTGACTAATTAAATAACTGCAAATTATAAAAGTTTTCTAAAGTAACCTCATCACTTGATCGAACTGGAAGCCATATTAATCTTGGACTAAATCAGCCACCGTAGGAGTTAAAACGAAATCGGAATTGAGAGGAACAGAAACTAATATTCACTGGATGGTCATATACCTTTTCACTGCTAGGAAAATATCACACAGTGTAGCTTTAAGGCATATTAAGGCATATAACAATGACTATTAGTAAACGGACGACTATAGTTTTAAAATCGTTCTCAATATTAAAGAAAAGCACAGTTCACACCACAGCGATATAACGATAACGGCAGAGAAACGGTAAAGTTGGAATCACTCTCAGAACGATAAAACATTGACAGCCGATCAGAATCCATCCTGCTTGAGTATTTAAAGCGGTAGACAAGCACACGCTCAGAATAAACAGAACAATACACTAATAAAGTTATCTTTATGGTTCTGGGTGTGAACGGCCTTAATTCTGTGATAATATGACGTTCATAACACAACTATCATGACAAAGAGAGGAGCCATATCGCTTTTTTCGGCTGATGAACGATAAAACATTGACAGCCAATCAGAAGCACGAGAATTTAAAGCGGCAGGAGACATTATGAACGGCTCCTCCCGCGATCTCTCTTGAAGCCGATACGGAAGTGACTTAAACTGCAGTTCATCGACTGGCCACTAGAGCCCAGCTCCACAAGGGAGCAGAATCTCATTGAGCTCATGTTAAAATGGCCAACTTTACAGCAGAATAAAACATGTTCACAGCCTGGGACAAATTGTGTTTTTGGTCTAAATGGCTAATTTTGCCCTTCATGACAACTGTGAGGGGGTGAATTTTTTTGTATCTCATTCGTTTGCATTATATAAAGCCTTAAAGTTCTGCATAATTAAGGGCGTGGCCACTTTGAGTGACAGGTGGATAGCTGTTTGTCTGCTGTCATCACGTCACCTCAGCTCCGCCCACGTCCCGCCTCTTTTGGTGACGTCACAGACACTACGCCTGTATTTTTATAGAGTCTGTGCTTTGGACACGTTAGTGTGAACAGTACAAGATCGGTTCACCATTACTACAGTAACGGTGCTCATTTAAAGGGACTGGTTACCACATTTTTGTAATCTGTTTAACTTAAAAACAAAGAACAAATTCATACCAACAGTTTAATGATGACAAATATGCACATTTCCATTTGAAGAACATGCACATCTATTCAAGAACAGAAACAGAAAAACAAGTCTTGAGGAATAAAACGGACACAGAAATGGCCAAATTACACAAAACACAGAGAAAGTTCAGTATGATCAGAACCAAAGCACTTGTGCTTGAGAACGTACACATTTAGGAGTAAATTATATTTGACTTGAAATATGTGCGTCGATGATGGGACACCGAAGGACAAAACTACCTTTGTTCATTAAAACCAGGCGACCGATGTGCTTTCCGTTCACTGTGTCCAGCACGGGTTCGAGAGGTCGCGAGGACTCGTTTGCTCTGACGGGGCATGAGCACATCTGAATCTACCATCCACCGTGATGGAAAGACACATGATTCTGCTGGTTTTCTGTTGAGGATGCATACAGTAGCCCGGAAATGCTCTCCGATGCATTCAGGCAGATATACGGTCGGCAGCGACCACGACTGGGGGGATTTAGGAAAACCCGTCAAGGACATATACAGCTCTTTCGACTTCTACACCAAATCAAAAACAACAACAAAAAAAATAATAATTTGAAAACACTTTTTATTATTATTATTATTTGGTTATTTCATTCAAATTAAGTAAATGTTTAAAAAATATTGAATTATTACTGTAACGCATCTGGATCTTTTAATTCATATTTAAGATCTCATCTCATATTACAGTTTTGCATATTTCATTTTGCCTTTTGGTAATGAGTCAGAATATTTTAGTCAATATTTTTGCATTACAATAATTAGTAAATAATATTTTTGCATTACGGTAGTGATTCTGAATGACTTTCTTGCATTTAAGTAACGAGTCCAAATATTGTGTACATTACGGTAATAAGTCAGAATAATTTTGCATTACAATATTGCTTCCAGATTGCATTGAAGTAATGAGTCAGAATATGTATTGAATTACAGTAATGATAACTTATTGTAATGCACATTACCGTAATGTTTGGTACTAAAATAACCTATTTTTATGCAAAATATAATTACTCTTTTGATTTTGGAGCCAAATATGACCAGTTATTGCAAGGTTTTCCAACATTCACCCATTTAGCATTTTATTTTTAATACAACACGCATATATTGTGTGCGAATTTGACTATAAAATGACAAAATACACCGGAATAACCACCATTTTAAAGGTAAAATTGCTTGGGTCAAAATAATTTCATTCTTTTATTTGGTACTGCACTAAAACTATGTTCTTCAGTCACAAAAAAACAAAAATAACCCCATTATAATGGCGTTTAAAAAAAAAAAAAGGCAATCAAAACTAGCAAAGCTCTATAAAGATGCCACGAGAAACCCCTTCAGAAGCGCTCGGCATCCATTAAAGCTGTCGTAGTTTTGGAAAAGCAACAGAGACGACCAAAGGGTTCAGTCTAATGATCAGTAGTTTATAGCTAGTTATGTAATACTCACCTGCAGATTCAAACACAGGGCAAATACAGTTAGTGCCAATGTAATTAAACATGGTTTTCAGAAGCCATGCATACAGTAGAGCTCGTGTGAGCGGTTTAATACGGGCTGTGTGTGTGCGTGTCAAAGCCCAAGACCACATCAGTCCCCCTTGACCAGTGCATGCTAAACCACCTGCGTGTTCAAATCGCACTAAACTCAATCACTTAAACGTCTATAACAGTGGTGCTGGGAAATAAGAGAATCAGTATGGTTCGTTGTATGACAACAGCACACTTCTCCGTGGCCTGGCAGCGATTCGGCATGGAGCGCCCACGCTCTCGGCCACAGGAAGGGGTGGAGTCCAGGCCGGTGACGGTTTGATAACAGTCTCGTTTCTTAGCATGATGACAACAAACGTTTGGCAAATAAGGGAGCTGGTTGATATGTGTGGCATTGTGGTGTTGGTTGAGTACACGGGATGGAGGGGAATCCTGGAGCTAAACCCAGCCGGAGACGGCACCGCGCCTTCCAGAGGGGCAACGAACAAGGCAGGAGTTGAAGGACAAATCCTTATGAATCCAAGGAATCAGCTGTAATAAACAAGAAGTTTTAGTTCATTTCACAATGACGAAAAATCAGTACAAATACACACACACACGCGCGCACTCAAAATTTTGTGGTTGGTAACATTTTTAAAATAAGTCTCTAAAAATACAGTCAAACGGTAATATTGTGAATAGTGCAGTGTGATTTATTCCTATGATCAAAGCTGATATTATCATCATTACTCCAGTCTTCAGTGTCAAGTGATCCTTCACTAATCATTCTCATATGATAGAAGAAACACAAAAAAATATTATTATTCATTTATTTATATATGTATATTGTTCTTTCTGGTTCTGGAATCTGATTGGCTGAGAGCCTTTTCCATCCATGTGATTATCCCCCAGTATCAGCAAATGTCTTTGCATATTTGCACTGAATTTGGTTGATTTGCTTGCATGGATGAAAAACCTGAACTTTGGCGGATATTCGAGCCGCGTTAACCAATCAGGAGCTTACTCTAGAAGTGACGTGATTACGAGCGAAGGCAGAAATCTGAACAACAATGAAGGACCAAATCATGGTTGCTGTATGTGAACACCGGGAGCTGTACGATACATCTTTGTATTATAGAAACAGGAATAAAAAGGATCTTGCTTGGAAGAAAGTGAGTGAGGAGGTCAGACAGTCCGTTGTAACTGTAAGTTGTAAAAAACGCTCTTTACTCAATTTGAGCTCTACATATTGAGACTACAAGCTAGCGAAAGCTGGCAAATTGAGTTTATTCACCGTATTTTACAACTATTTTTCCGCTGACGAACAGAAGCCCCTCCAATGACGTGAATTTGCATATGTTGTGAAGTGAATCTCATGCGCGAATGACGCGAGTAAACTCAAAATGTTCAAGCGTCCAGCTACGCAAGTCACGTCTGGTGTGAACGCAGTTTTTTAGGTGAGAATGTAGTTATTCAGATATGTGACTCGTATATAAACACCGCGCCTATTGGACATTTTGTTCAGATCGTGTACACGCTGAGAACAGCTTCATCTCGGACAGCTGGCTCTTAGTGTATGAAGAGAGTGGATAAACATGAGATGCAATTCATTTGGGTTATCAAACGGCCAATCTTTGATCTTATTTATCTATAATATCTTATATCAAGTCATGGCAATTCCAAACGGCTGTTCTCAATCTCCACCATAAATCATCTCCTTAAACCTCAAATTCCTCCACTCATTGTGTCAACAGAAGAACAATGTAACAATTTCATGACCTTCTTTAGAAATAAAATTAGTCAAATTTTAGTCATCCCTCTCTGTTTTCTCCTCAACGTCTTCCAACTGTCGGCCCACAGTTTGGTATCTCGAGGCTATTCTGCTGCTTCCCAGAAGTTACTCAACTTGAGGTTGAGGCAACCATCAGATGAATGAGATCCTCCACATGTGCCCTTGATCCCTTCCCTACAGCTCTGGTGAAAGAAAATATTACTGCAATCAGTCCCCTCATCACCATGATAATAAACCAATCCCAAAGGTACCGTCTGCCCTAAAAACGGCTATAATTAGACCATTACTCAAGAAACCCTCCCTCAAACTCTTGCTTATTATAGACCTATATCCAACTTGCCATTTATTTCGAAGGTTTTGGAGAAGGTAGTTGCCAGACACCTCGAGGACCATCTCAACGACATGAACATTTTTGAAAAGTTCCAGTCTGGCTTCCGTTCTGGCCACAGCACAGAAACAGCCTTAGTGAGGGTTACAAATGACCTGCTAATGACAGCTGATGCTGGGTCACCATCACTCCTTGTCCTCCTGGATCTGTCTGCAGCGTTCGACAGCGGTCTCATTCTATTGGACTTGATAACACTGTCCTGCAATGGTTTGAGTCATATCTCACAGACAGATCTGAATTTGTGGCCATGGGTAGCTCAAGGTCCCATTCACATGCGGTTGGTTGCGGGGTACCTCAGGGCTCAGTTCTAGGACCGCTCTTATTCAATCGCTACATGCTTCCTCTCTGTAAGGTCATCAGTCGCTTGGGCATTTCATTCCACTGCTACGCTGATGATACACAATTATATCTGAAAATTGACACTCATTCATCATCATCATCGTTGTCATCATTATCAACACTTTCTGACTGTCTGCAAGAGATAAGAACGTGGATGAACTACAACTTTCTCCAGCTGAACAGCTCTAAGAGAAGCCATCCTCATTGTTTCCCCTCATCAGGTCAGATCATCAATTATAACCTGTATTACATTTTCTGGCCAGGACATTTCTCTATCATCCATAGTCACCAATCTCGGTGTTAGGTTTGATCCACACTTAACCTTTGAGGCCCACATTAAATATCTTTGTAAAACATCTTTTTATCACCTGAGGAATATAGCCAGACTCCATCCCTCACTCACCCTTCATGATGCTGAGAAACTCATTCATGCCTTTGTCTCCTCGAGACTGGATTATTGTAGCGCTCTTCTCTTTGGGATTTCTAGCAAGAGTATCCAGAAACTCCAGCATATACAAAACAGTGCCGCTAGGATCCTGATGAGAGTGCGTAAATATGAACACATCACATCAATTCTTCAGTCTCTACATTGGCTTCCTATTTCCCCTCGGATTGAGTATAAAGTTTCCCTCCTCACACATCAGTGCATCCATGGCAATGCTCCCACCTACCTTAAAGAACTCATTACTCCACAGATCTCAGCTCGTTCTCTTCGCTCCACAGACACTCATCGGCTCCATGCCCAAGGATTAAGACCCGCACCACTGGGGACAGAGCCTTCTGTGCCCTCCCTGAACAGGGCTCTCTGAGGGCTCCACAAACCACTGGTGCTTTTAAAAAGGGACTAAAAATGTACCTGTTTAGGAAGTCTTTCAATGTTTAAATTGCTTTGTGTTTGCATTTTTGTGCTGATTTTTAACTTAATTCTTAATTGCTCAATGCTTTATTTTATTTTTGTTCCTTCCTTGTATCACTTTGAGATTCAAATGTAAAGGGCTTTATAAATAAAATGTATTATTATTATCTTCCAGAGCAGATCTATCGTTTCATAACTTTATATTCAGGGTGTATTTAACTTGAATCCTGTACTAGAGCTGCTTTTGACTCAATTGTTTGCTTGTGTTTATTTCCTGTTGTCTTTTATAATGGATATTGTTGTTCAGTTAAATATTACTTGATATTAATAGTATGCTGTATTTGATATTGAGAGGGTCCGTTAGTGATTGTGAAATGGACTTCAGTGACATTATTATCGCTTACCTCAGTGGACAATCAAACCGATGTTTTATAATGGATATTATAGACATCGAGCTGAAGAATGAATGCTGTATCAGATGCAGGTGATACACTCGTTTAGTCGATCTCTCTCTCATTATACAGTGAAGCCACTCTTTCATTACTCGCTCTGAAGTGCCGTTTCTGAATCGGTAACGGAGGCTTGGGCTCGACTGTGAATAGTTCTGCACTAAAGAGGGTTTTTAAAGTTTCTGATTTATTTACACACTTCGCCGTCGAACTGTTGTATAAACGCGATACCACACCCGTAGCCGTGTTACATGACTATACATATATTTTCAATTATATAAATGTATATTATATTATTATATAAAAGGGTTAGTTCCAGTCCTTGATTCTGATTGGTCAACAGCTGTGTATTAACATGAAGGGTTTTGGGTTTATTCACATCACCAACCAAAAGCCATTGCAAAAATCCTGAGGCTTGTCTTATCAAGCTGCACTTAGCCTCAAACTTCCTGCTCTATCCTGAAGTATTGTGTCCTTAATTGATCTTGGGAAAGCATCTGGAAACCCTTCCTGGAATCTCAAGAGACCTCAAGTGGTCAGCAGACTCTCACACAACAAGAGATGATGGCCCTGTGAAAGTTTCTGCTTACTTACAGCTTTTCAACACAATCCAAAACACATCACAATTACTCTTGGCGGGACTTACCCTTTGAAGTAACTATCTAAACTACATGTGTAGTTCAAATGCGGCTGAACTGTACTAATGTTTCGGCAGAAGAAGGAAACAGCCCATCAACAATATATGTGAATGTCTTGTTCATTTACCATCTTGAGGGGGGTCGACGGTGATGTCCTCGGTCTCTGTGTCGTCCTTCATCTCTTCATCCTCATCTTCCTCCTCTTCCAGCTCATTGGCGATGAGTTGTCGGGCTAGTTTAATGTTCATACCTTCATTATAGTGCATCTTCCTCATCATCTGAAACTGCTTCTTTCTGGCTGAGGAGAGACAGAACACACAGCTCTAAACGGGAAAACACGACAGCGAATGTTTGTTCTTATTAAACACAAAACAGAACATAAGATTTAGATCTTATTCATGGCGCGCCAGTGGAAGGAGGCGCCACATTAGTACATCGAACTATATACAGCACATGCTGTTTTACTTCACATAAAGCCTGAGATGGGTTATCAAAAATCCCATCAAACGCATGCTTTCTGGGTTTTTTTTTCTGTGGCAATAAACACTAAAATAAAAGGATTATTTAACTTTAAAATTAAAATTCTCACCCCCATCTCATCCAAGATGTTTGTGTCTTTCTTTCTTCAGTTATACAGAAATGAAGTTTTTTGAGGAAAACATTCCAGGATTTTTCCCCACATAATGGACTTCAATGGGAACCAACGGTTGCCTGGCTATTACCAGACCAAGCTCAATCATTCAGGATTGCACAAGGCGTGATCAAAAGGCATAGTTCAAATGACCCTGGATAGTCCTTCAACTAATCAGACCACAAGAGGCGTGATCAACAGGCACTGATCCATCGCTTCTCAATCCATCATCGTGTTAAACCCGTCAGGTGGAAAAGCCAGTCTGTGATTGGTTCCCGCTAAAGTGTAACAGAAGCAGTAGAAATGAATGTACGGGTTTCCAGCCTGAGCTGCAGGAGGAAATCAAATCGCTGGCAGATCACGCTGGGTTTGCCCAGTATAGGTTGAAGTAGGGTTGTGCCGATGGACGATGATGATGCCTGACCAACATCACGATGGAGCGCCACCACCGTGATGCCATGCCCTCCGTTGCGAGTGCGACACACACTAATCCTCTTCTATAGTTAAACTAAAAACTTTGCAGGGATTGCTCTGTAAATTAAATTGAGAGTATAACTAAAGCATATATGCTATTTTAAATACTGTAGTCTATGCCAGATATATAGCCTACATTGTTAAATAATCCATTTCATAAGCATGCGTGTTTATTTTAGCACTTCTGTCAGTGAAACAACACACTACAGCCTGTAAAACATTTAAACGATTATCAGTTAATAATGGTAACATAAAGATTAAGAAAATTAAATATTAGTTAAAAAAAAAAGTTATTTCCCCACATAGATGCGTCATGCTTTGAGATGATTGTGGGACACGAGCTGGAGACTCCTTCTCGAATATCTTTGTCTTCATGTTTTCTCCTGATGTTGCAAAGCAACACGTGTTGTAAAACGTCTGAAGAGCGAATTTTATCTTCCACAGGGTCAAGACATTTAGGCTATGTTTGATTATGCACTGCCAGAAAAAACAAAATTAAAATCGGCAGTGTGTGTGTGTGTGTGTGTGTGTGTGTGTGTGTGTGTGTGTGTGTGTGTGTGTGCGTGTGTGTGTGTGTGTGAATTGTGCTATTCAAATAAACGTGACGCGCCAAGTCTAATAACAAGAACAAACTGTGTTAAATAAAATTGGAAGTAAAAAGGTATTCGTCCTACATTGTTTTTTTCTACTTCACCACAGTAAAGCATGTGAATGGGTAGGCTATAATAGACTTAATTATAAGCAAACGAAAGGAAGAAACGTTTACAATTCCCTGCGAAAATCAGTGTGAAGATTAATGAAAAGAAACGTGATGTCCAGTGGGATAAAATATACTAACTGTTAGCCTTTTGGTTATGCCTATTGTTAAAGTTCGCAGAAATCGTAAAATCGGGTACAAACATATTTGAAAAGCTGGCAAATCTTTAATTGGGCTCAGCCTCCCTCTCTCATTCGGCATGAATCCATATGTTTTCCTCTCATTCGGCATGAATCCATATGTTTTCATGGCTGCGATGTAACTGCGAATTTATTTCCTTTGAAAACAAAGCTTTGTGCTTCTGTCCTGTGATAAAATATTCACGTACAACAGCATTCACATACAAAACACGGGGAATAATAACGAAATTATAGTTTTAAATAGAAAATAGTATTTATGTACGGAGGTATATTAAAATAAAAAGTGCACAACTCTTTACTTTGTTTCCCCTCACGTGCAACCTAGCCCGGGTGAGTCCTTATTTGGGTTACCAAAATAACGAAATAGAAAATAGTATTCATGTAAAGAGATAGTAAAATACAGATATAGTAAATTATATATTTTATATATATATATAAAAAAAAAAAAAAAAACGACGATATCATCGTCCATCGCAATGTTTTATTGTAAACATCGTCAACTGCCAATTTAGGGGACATCGCCCAACCCTAGGTTGAAGGTCCAAATCAATGACGTTTCAAAGGAAGGGCTTCAGAGGCTCTGCACGATCCCAGACTAGGAATAGGGTCTTGTCTAGACAAACCATCGGACATTTTCTTTAAAAAAAATACATGTATACACTTTTTAACCTCAAAAGTGTGACTTCGGTGTTTCGGTGCTTCTTCACTGTGTATGACGTCATCATGTTGGAAAGGTCATGTGACGTAGGTCAAAACAAATGTGCAAAGACTAAAACAAACGCCCTTTGCAAACATACAGGTAAAACAACGATGTCGGAAAATCTGTTGGAGGAGAACATGAGATGGAGTTTTTCGGCACTGGGTCGTTATTTCCCCTTTCCGACATGATGCCGTCATACGCCATGAAGGAGCACAAAACCGAAGTAAATACATTTATTTTTATTTTTAAATGTCCGATGGTTTGTCTAGATAAGACCCTATTCCTCTGGGATGCTGCAGAGCCTCTGAAGCCCTTCCTTTGACACTGCATCGATTTGGACCTTCAACCATTGGTTCCCATTGAAGTCCATTATGTTGAGAAAAATCCTGGAATGTTTTCCTCAAAAAACTTCATTTCGTTTCCACTGAAGAAAGAAAGAAAGACATGAATATCTTGGATGAGATGGGGACAAGAAAAGGATCAGGAAATAATTTTGAAGTGAACTAATCCTTTAACAAAAATCCTCAAATATAGTAAAAGAATATTTAAAAACAAAACAAAAAACAATACATCGATACTGAAATAGGCAACAGGGTTGCGAATTTAGCCTCAATTTAGCTAGCAAGTTTGGGGCAAAATTAGGGATGCTCCTATTTTTTGGGGCCGATACCGATTTTAACGAACAATTATTGGCTGATACCGATATTTGTCGCTTGTCCTCTTATTTTAAATTTTGTCATTAAAATTGTGTTTTGATCATGTTTTAAATCATGCTTTTATTTTATTTAACAATTGTTTTTTCAAATCAATACGTTTATTATTTATGATAATCATAAGTAAATAATACATAAACATTTAAAGGCTGTATGCTGTTTAAAAGTAAACATTGTTATAAATAAAAGATCAAGTGAAAAATAAGCAACCATTAATAGTTATATAATTTGTATTATTTATTTCATAACATAGAGAAGGGGGGTAAATCTACTGTAGGCTACAACAGTAGCCTAATATATTCTGTCAATTTCTTCACGTTAAACCAAACTTTTATTTTGACGGGTTGCCGTGAAGACGTTTGAGTGTCATGATATGACGTTGGGTGCGTCTCAGTCAGCTCCCTAGTTTAGTCAGGACACCATTCACCATGTCCTGACCAGTGCCCTGACTACTGAACCAGGGAGCTGACTGAGACGCACACAAGTTTTCTCAAATGAAACGGTAAATTCTCATGAAGTGACGGTTCGTGCACTACAAAAGACAGCGGGCAGCATGTTGGTGACCCCTGCATTAACTTATAGCCTACTAGCTAGTTTATTGCTGCATTATCAAATCATTTCTAATCAACTGGATCCATTTAACATTCAGCAGGCCTACATAAATACAACAGAGCAAGCTACATGTGAAATAAACAGTGCTTTTTAAGTAGGTTTAATGTTAATTAACACTGCATATTCTTCAGTGTATAAATCAAATGCATATATTATTACATTGAGACTAGCTAAATTCTCCTGTAGGCTACAACATTAATCCTGTCACAATTACTTTGTTAAAGTGAACTTTTATTTTGATGGCTGCCGTGAAGTTCCTGTGTGTGTGTGTGTGTGTGTGTGTGTGTGTGTGTGTGTGTGTGTGTGTGTGTGTGTGTGTGTGTGTGTGTGTGTGTGTATGATATAATGATAGATTTTGTCGAATGAAACAGTAAAATGCTCATGAAGTGCCTGGAGATGCATTCATGTCCTCATATTGAGGCAGCAGAGGCTGAGTTTGTGTGTGTGTGTGTGTGTGTGTGTGTGTGTGTGTGTGTGTGTGTGTGTGTGTGTGTGTGTGTGTGTGTGATGAATGAGACCACGCGTCTGTGCCATTAATTTCACACACAGACACAGAAACATGCAGGATTCATATTTAAACAGTATTTTTGCGGCTTAATATTCACAGACACTAGTATATATCGCTATTTGATTTAAGTGACTGACCTATGTTTTATTTATTGACAAATTGCGTGGCATTCCACTATGCAGTAAATTCAGTTTTTATGACTGAATTCTGTCAGTGTTGTCCGCCTTGCGGAAATGAATCCTTATGACAGTTACAAAAGTTTTTTTTTTGGTCTTTAGTTGTTTAACATTAAAACACAGACAGCATCGCAGCAGTAATCCATCGGTTTGTTAGATGGGCCTTTTTCATGCTATAGCCGATATGTTGATGGTTGTAAATTTGTCAAAAATCAGCAGATACATCAGTCCATCCATAGACAGAATGTTTGCTTTATTTATTTATTAAACTAAATTAGCTCGTAGGATATAACCCAGCATAAAAGGAACTACCAGTGATGTAAGTGGACTTCGATTAGGACTGGGTATCAGGTTCGGTACTTTTTAGGCACAGACCAAATTGCTTTGATAGCATCGAGTTTGTTTGATACCTAAGGGGTTAATCTCGTCAATGTTAGTGAGCCAATAAGAACGCATCACCTATGTTTGGAGTTCATCTTCTTTCAGACCATGCATTTAATACAATGATTTGAGTGTCTTTTTTAATATTTGTCTACTGTGTGTGTGTGTGTGTGTGTGTGTGTGTGTGTGTGTGTGTGTGTGTGTGTGTGTGTGTGTGTGTGTGTGTGTGTGTGTGTGTGTGTGTGAGAGAGAGAGAGAGAGAGAGAGAGAGAGAGAGAGAGAGAGAGAGAGAGAGAGAGAGAGAGAGCGAGTAGTAGTGGAGAAGTGTGTGAGCCCCTGGCTGAGGGTGTGCGGTGAGCTGTGTAAATGTGTAATCAGTGTGAGCCGGAGCAGAGGTGAATCTGAGGCCATGAGATAGAGAGAGACACGTGTCCCACCTTGCTCTTCCGGACTCAACTCTTCCTCCTCCTCCTCACTGCTCTCCTCTTCTGGCTCGTCCATGAAGCGAGATTCTGCGCCCTCCACCGCTGCCGCCAGCCTGAAAAGACATACGTTTTTTTGTTAACATTTTTTTTTATTTTGCTTGATACATACACCGATCAAGCATAACATTATGACAGGTGGAGTGAATAACACTGATGATCTCTTCATCACGGCTCCTGTTAGTGGGTGGGATATATTAGGCAGCAAGTGAACATTTTGTCCTCAAAGTTGATGTGTTAGAAGCAGGAAAAATGGGCAAGCGTAAGGATTTGAGTGAGTTTGACAAGGGCCAGATTGTGATGGCTAGACGACTGGGTCAGAGCATCTCCAAAACTGCAGCTCTTGTGGGGTGTTCCCGGTCTGCAGTGGTCAGGATCTATCAAAAGTGCTCCAAGGAAGGAACAGTGGAGAACCGGCCACAGGGTCATGTAACTACAACATATTATAAGAAACTACCCAGGAGGTCCTGAAGGCAGCATCATTTCCTTAAGTAAAGAAAGTAACACTGTCCTTTTATTTCACTCTGATGGCCTTCTCACCGCTCAACTCACTGTAGATTCTTGACAGAATCTCTAAGGAAAGCATCTCTCAGGAGTAACCGGACACACACGTGCACAATGGCCTCAATGACTGATGGGTAGGGGAGCATAAAATGCCCATACCTGAGGGAAACACAAGACACAGCAGGAGAAGGACGATGGAAAAAGAGATAGTGGCAGAGAAAGAAAGAGAAGGCGATCGGGACTAAGGCAGAGCCGTTCGGGTCGTGAACAATGTGAGCTGCTCTTCCTGTACGCTAACATCGGCTACAGATTCAGTTACAGGCCTGCGGCAGACAAACCACTCACTCGCATCCATCTCAGAGCTTTTACAGACACTGATCTGGACCCAACGGTCCAAATCCTGCATTAAAACAGACCTCTTCTATTCATTCAAAGACTTTAAGTGCCTTTCTCTCAGGGGGAGAAAATCTATAAACATTCGACTGAGATTTCATGCCCAGTGAATTCTTACAACCAACATAGACTAGTTGGTGGGTTGACCCACAAACCCCTGTGGTGAAAATCAAGTTTTTCATGTTGTTTATATGACTAGGTGGTGTCTTAATATGTTTCGAGACAAACCATGTGCAAATTCATCAGTCAACACCATTGCTGAGTATTTTCTCCTTAAAACTGCAGTGAACCAAAGACTCTTAAAAACACAGTTTGCAATCGCTGGTGTTTCTGACGTCACAAACTAACCAATCAGGTCACGAGGGGGGGGCGGGGCTTTAGCATATCATTAACTGATGTGAAGCAGGATGGTCTTAAGAGAAGCCGGTTATCTCGGCATATTTTTCTGTTGATATGAAAAGTTG